>VZTJ01000801.1:867137-953195 GCA_013397795.1 Orthonyx spaldingii
GAAGGGAAGGGAAGGGAAGGGAAGGGAAGGGAAGGGAAGGGAAGGTTGGATATAATTTCTTATTCTGTATGTGATAGGTAGTAAGGGCTAAGATTTGGCAGGACCCTCACTGTGGCATACTCACTGGGATGACTACCAGCCCAGGGAAGAGACGGGAGGAGGCACAGCTTCGCTCTTGGAATGGGTGTCTGGCCACTCCATGGCAGCTTGGACCCAAAGGTCCCTCCCAGCATACTGCAGCAGCAATTGTGATTATAAAGTCCTGCATACCTTGAATGAAGTATCCCTTGGTATATGCCTTTCCTAAGTGCAAGTGCATCTGCCCAGTGTTGTTCATCACCTGAGGAATGAAAGAGCCTTAATATTAATTGCCTAAGCACTTTCTGCCCGCAGTGACGTTGCATAATACCTCAACAGGACAGCCTGACAACTATGCTCAGCTCCAAAACTTGACTTTAGACATAAAATTCAACCTGAATCTTAGATGCAAGTATGGTCTACCTTCACATAGCAAAATGTATCCTGAAGATTGGCTTGGCTTCATTACTTATTAATTGTACCTGATGCATTTTTCTGTCAAGTCATGAATAATCAGTTACTAGCTAATTATAAATAGCCCTAGGATAAAGTGCAACAACAACTGCTTAACAGCATCTGGCAGTCTAGAACTGAGTGTTTGTAGTAGGAAACGCTGCTAGCCATTTTGACTTCTTTATTTGAGATAGGCTATTAATATCAGGGGTGTTGCAGAAACATAACTAACAGTAACTTATCCAGGATTTTTGAGTTTAGCAAAAAAAAAAAGGATGTAGAACTCATGTTTAGTGAACAATAATATGAATGAATTGTGAAAGTAAGGCACCACTCAAGAAATGTATGAACCTTATTTAATTCCATATCCATTAATGTGCAAAGTAAACAACATTTGCTTCTCTACTACATATTGATGTCATGTAAATTATTGTCAGCTAATGTGAAACCAATCATTTGCAATTACTGAAAATTAGAAAATCAGAGTCTGAAATGTGGGTGTGATTTTTCCCTTAAAAACAAACACACAGAGTGGATTTATGAAAGAACAAACAAAAAAAATTATATAAACAAAAATGTAACTGATTTTTTGGACAATTTTCACCCTTGCTCTAGGAGCCACAGTGTTGTGGTTCAGTGCAGGCAGGCAGCTAAACCCCACCCTGCTGCTCACTTTCTCTCCTCCCCAGAAGGATGGGGTAAAAATCAGAAAGGTCAAAGTGCAAAAATTTGTGGATGGGGATAAAGACAGTCTAACCTTTTTTATAAGGAAGGGAAAGAAACCACCAGAAAGGGGGGAAGGGAAACAAATGCAGGAAAAAAAAAGTGATACAAAAAAACCCAATTGCTCAGGACCAAGCCTGTCCCAGAGGAAGAGCAGCCCCTGCCAGCCCCCCCGAGCATCCAGTTTTCTTGTTGAGCATGATGCCATATGGTGTGCAATAACCCTCTGCTCAACTGGGGTCAACTGTCCCATCCGTGTCCCCCTTAACTCTTTGTCCAGCCCCAGCCTCCTCAGTGGGACAGTCGGAGGAGCAGAAAAGGCTTTGGCTCTGTGCAAGCACTGTGCAGTAGTAACTAAAACATCCCTGAATAATAAACACTGTTTTCAGCACAAATCCACAGCACAGCCCCATGCCAGCTACTGTGAAGAAAACCAGCTCTGTCCTGACCAAAACCTGTGCACACAGAATGACTGTAAAGGAATGTTAATATTTTAAATGTACAAAATTATTAAACAATAATAACTATAAGGTATGTAATTAATAACATTTGAGTTTTCATAGTAAGATAATTATGTAGCCTAGAGAGCAGCAGGAAACAACAGGAGCTAAGTACTAAATTACCTGGACTACCCAGATTTCCTGCATAGCAGGTTGAAGAGAATCTTGCTAGAAATGATTCCCAGTACTGCAGTTAAGCCCTGTCCTAAAGTGTTCCTGATAAAATCATTCTCTTAAAATAGCTGGACAGCTGTGGGCATCTGAGTTTTAAAAGATGGATGTTGTAAATACCCCACAGTGCTACATTTAGCACTACTTAAAACCTTGTGAAAATAAATGTTTATATTTCTAAAACTGACAGAGTTAACTGTTGTTGAATAACAGTGAATTCCCTTTGTGAGGTTTCTATGAATGCAGCCATAGATAAGGATCCAACTCTACGTTGTAAAATTTGAAGCTGGAAAAAAGAAAGACATGCATTTAAAAGAGAAGTTCAGTGCAAATGCAAGGGATGTGGCAAGAATTAGAGTTGGTCATCAACTTCTTTAGGAAGATGGAGATGAGATTACTATGATGGAATTTCATTAGAATATGTAAAAGATCTATATTTTCAGCTACATTTGTTTAGTTCTAGACCATGTAGAAATTACCAAAATCAAAGTTTCATACTCAGGAAAACTTCGTAGCAAAGATATCATCTACTTCAGCAGAACTTAATATTTTCTTTTTTGTCTATGAATATTAGATATTCCGTGAAAGAGGAGGATTAGGAAGGGCTTTGCTGTGGTTGAAAGGAGCAGTTGTCACTCCCATTCTGTCATACATGATAACAAATGCACACTAAAGGAAAATGCAGTACTTCTGTAACCACAGTTTTCCTGATGTCATCACATCATTTTGGTGCCTTTCATGGGAATTCCATCCCCAGTGCACAGCCCTTAAAATCCTGTGGATGACATGAGCTTTTAATGATGCCTTGATAGGAAATGTGAGAAGTCACTAGACTGCTCATGCTACAGGCTCATATATAAATCAGGCAGAAGCACTGAAAATAAATCTTATAACTTTAACAGATTTGTAAACACCTCCAGTTTCAGCAGTATTTTCTGTAAGCTGAAGTATAAACATGGAAGCCACAATATCTGGTTCCTCTCTTGGTAATAGATTTACTGTCTTCTCTTTGGTAACTGATATAAATTCAGGCCATCTGAATGAATCTCAGCTAGAAAGATGTAAGCTATTACTTTCTAGCTCACAAAAGCTTTCTGAGATGCAATAATTCATACTTGCAAAGCAATTTTAAATCTTCACATTGTACCTTCATATTGTACATTGTAGCACTTTGATATATTAAGATAGTCTGATGCACTGTTATGTTTTTCATATTTCTTTATTAAACGGTGCTGCACCATAATTATTACTTCAATCACTAAAGAGAAAATGAATATGCATGCTAAAAGGAAAAGCAGACTTAATGTATGTTAAATGTCTGTTCATTAAATCTAATGAATCTCCCTGTATAAAGAGCAGACTGAAAAGTACCACAGCTAAAACATATGTGACTAAAATCACTTATTTATGGGACTCCACGCTGCATCATCTAAAGGCATTTCCAAAGCATCTGGAGCTCCTAAGAGTAAAGAGTAGCACTAAGAGATACCTTTTATATATTTATGAACACAATCAAGTGCACTTGTCCCAAACCATGACTATTCTGTGGTGCAGGTAAAACTCTTTCCCCCACCCTTCAACCCAGCATGCTGGGGTTGCATCGCAGGAGCACCACTTTGAAAACAACCTATTTTCTGCCTGCCCAAGGGGCTTTTTAATTGCTAGCCCTGAGGACTGAGCCCTAACTGTGGTGGTAGCCTTGGATCTGCCACCTAAGAGCCCAAGTGAGCCAGGAGGGTGGTAGCTGTAACAGTTCCCCATGTTGGTTGCTCCTGGGGACCCCAGGCCAGGTCATTGGGGAACTTTTCTCCCTACCATTAGAATAAGATGCATTAACTGCATTGCTGAAAAAGCTGTGTGCACCAAGGAAGTTGATAAACCAATGTGTTATTCTAAAATGGGCAATATATCACAAAATCAGTCAATAGCCTCTCATGTGAGCTTTTTGGCTCAAGAATGAACACATGCAGAGCATTACTTTATTTTCTTTCAGAACAATTAAATGATAATAAATGCATGACATAGCGTAAGCCAGATTTCAACCATGTTAGCTGTTAGCTGTCATAGATTTCTTGGCTTGCTGTTGAGAAGATCTGTGAGTTTGAGGCTGTGAGTGCAAAGAAACATGGTGTTGAGCCATTTCTCTAAGTCAGTTAATTATTAATCATGCCAGAGAGATCTGGTGGCTGCAGTGACCAGACTGCTTCCCTCTATAAGTGCATGCTGACATTTAATGTCACAGAAATTTGGGGAAGGGGGGAAAATATGCTCTCTATTTTTTGAAAATATCGACTGAGTAAATATCAGATATGAAAATCCCTACTAATATATCATAGTTGGATTTTCAAATCCTTCACTGTATCTCTTTCTGTGCTTCAGCAGCTATTTAATTCCAGATGCTGCTAGGCATTTGGCTTTCAGAATCAAAAATCGAACCATGAAGAGAAACCCAGATTCCCTCTTATACATGTAAACAGACACAAAAAATACAGAACCAGGATGCCATCCTAATAATCCCATAAAAGCTTCTTTTTCCACATTAATGTTTGAGAGAGTCCATTCTTCATGCTTTCCCCTACTTCTGGGTTCTAGGTTTTGTACAAAATTCAGTGGATACAAAATGTACCTCACTCATGAGCCTCCTTCTACTCTGGATGAAAGCCACCTTCACAAGCAATGAGGCTCACCTGAGAAAGCACAAATTTCTCTCAGCAATTTGATACCTGCAGTCTCTGAAAAATTAGGTTGTGAACAGTCTATGGCCAGAGATGATAAGTATTAAGTCTGGTTATACTGACAGACATGAAGAGGTAGGTAGAGGCCAGTGAGGAGTGGCGTCTGTCAGGGCTTTGTCTTGGGACCAGTGCCCTTCAATATGTTCATCAAAGACACCAACAATGAGATCAGGTGACCCTCAGCAAGTTTGCAGATGACACAAAGGTGAGCAATGAAGTTGACACAACAGAAGGAAGAGCTGCCATCCAGAGGGCTCTGGACACACTTGAGAAGTAGGCCCATGAGAATTTCATGAAGATCAAAAAATTCAAGTGCAAGGTACTTGCGCCTGGGTCAGGGCAATTCCACATATGAGTATAGGCTGGCAGAGGAGGTCATTAAGAGCAGCCCTGTGGAGAAGAACCTGGGAGTTCTCATGGATGAAAAGCTGAACGTGAGCCAGCACTGTACACTCACAGCCTGGAAGCCAACTGCATCCTGGGCTGCATCAAAAGCAGCATGGCCAGGAGGGCGAGGCAGGGGATTCTGCCCATCTACTCCGCCCTTGTGAGACCCCACCTGGATCTTTGGAGTCCTCAACACAAGAAAGACACGGACATCAGTTAGAGCAGGTCCAGAGGAGGACCACAGAGGTAGTCCAAAGGCTGGAGCATCTCTCCTATGAAGACAGGCTGAGAGAGCTGGGATTGTTCAGCCTGGAGATGTCTCCACGGAGACTTTAGAGCAGCCTTCCAGTACCTAAAAGGGACTTATAAAAAGGAGGGAGAGAGACCTCTTGTATAGGCAGATAGTGACAGAACAAGGTGCAAAGGTTTTAAACTGAAAGAGGGCTGGTTTATATTAGATGTTGGAAAGAAATTCTTTATTAAGAGGGTGGTGAGGCATGGGAACAGGTTGCCAGAGAAATTGTGTATGCCCCACCCCTGGAAGTGTTCAAGGCCAGGCTGGACTGGGGCCCTGAGCAACCTGATGTAGTGTGTGGCATCTCTGCCCATGGTGGGGGGTTGGAACTAGATGATCTTTAAGGCCCCTTCCAACCCAAACCATTCTATGATTCTAAAATGGCCTGGCAAATATGCAGGAACTTAACCGGGACACAGCATAAAAGCACTACCACATTTTGGTACTCCAAAAACCCAGAAGACTCTGAGAAACCCACTGGTAGATGTAGCAATATTATGTTTTTCTCTGAACTGTTTATTTCCCTTTAAAGAGATTTTCACTGCAATAGCAACTGAAATGGATGTCCATGTTTCTGCCCTGCAAGACATAAGGAGTGGCAGTTGCCGCAATGCAAAAACTAAGAAAGCACTTCCATACTGATCTGTCTAATCCCTTCTCCAAAATCATTGTTCTTAGTAGCTGATACATGCAAACAAATAAAAACTTCTGTCATATGCATTTTAAATGGGAAGACACTTGTGATTTGCTCCACCTGGAGGACAGATGCAGTGCAGTCTGTCAGTTGCTATGAGATTGGTATTCATAAACAACTGATTCCAATTAGCAGTTTTAGACAAACAGGATAATGGATATGAGTACAAATGACACTCCTCCTTTTGTCTATTTACACAGAAAGCCAGGCTTGCTCGAATCCGCGCAGCAAAGAGTGGGAGCGCTAATGCCTACATGCAGAGCAAACGAAATGGCTTGCTGAGTAACCAGCTGCAGCAGGTAATGTTTGTGTTCCCTCCACCTCTGGAGCAACCACTTAATGACAGCCCAGCAGTAGTTTATTCTACTTATCACCAGGGCAAGTCACCTTGGGGCTTTGGGCAATGTTGTCTTTAGAGCTAGATTAAGGAAGTATAAATTGGACAATTACTATTGTTAAAGGAAGCTTATGAGAGTTGATGGTGGGGTATTAGGAGATGAGGGAAATGTCCAGATAGAAATGCTGGATTCAATGTAACCTACATTTTTAGAGTTAGATCCTGTAGAAGAACTCTTTAAGGAAAATACAGAGCATTTCCCTCTTAGGAGGTAGGTGGGATTTATCTCACTTGGCTTTAAATAGGTAGAACATGGATGACAAAACCAGATTTCATCATCAGTAAAGGAAAAGGCAACTTTTGAGTACTGTTTGCTCAGAGTGAAGTGTTCCCTCCAAGCGCCTACTTCGGTTTAAGGAGAATCTTGGTGATTACCTCAAATGCATTGTAATCGAATGTTATCTGAAGCAAATTCCCTGCTTACTGCTGCCAAGGAAGCCAGGGCCAGCAGCTGGGCCTGCATCCACGGTGACCCACGCTGCTGGGAGACAGCCCCTTGGCTGCTCAAAGCCTTACCCAGCTGAGAAAGACTGCAGACAGAGTGGTTTTTAATCCCTGCCATTTTCTGGCATTTAGGCTATTCCCTGAGGGATACAGGAAGGCTTTTATTCCTCTATGCCCTTTCTGTTCAATATATGTTAAAGAGCCGGATACTTTAACCTATAGCCAGAAGAGGAGGAAGTTGCTGTCTGTCCATCCGTCCTGTCTAGCACAAACGATGAGCAATCAGAGCCCTTGTTTTCTCTTCTGCTTGAAAGAACACAAACATTTGAACTGAAAGGACACCAAATATTTTAATTACTATGCAGATTTTAAATATCCCAAGGTTGAATTGTAATCTTTTCTATTATCCCACTTCCTCCCCTATTTAGTTTTTGGCTTTCTAGTGAATAATTATGAAAGCAATTAATAAACAGTGGACGCTTTCTACTTAATTCTTCATTCTGTGTCAGTAACATTTGCTATACGCTTTCTAAACCCAGTAGATTGGGATCACTGAAATGAATTTTCATGTAAGCAGCAATACCACAAATTCTTTAGTGCTATGACATGATCCTGGGAGGACAATTATTTTTAGTTTTCTTCAAATGAGGCACGTTCCCAGGAAAAACAAATATTTTACTGTCACTGAAATTGATTATAATTTTAATCATGCGTTGATCCAATATTCAGTTTATGTGTTGATTGCACTTGTAAATTGTACTATTTTATCTGTGCATAAAAGACCTAAGATGAAAACATTTAAAAGGAGGTGCAAGGGAAGGAAAGAAAATAGTTTGATTAAAAAACAAGCAAAAGAAAATTGAGGTGCAAAATAATTTTTGTTATACTCTGTAGATGAAGCATTGCAGTTATGCTACCGTGTACAACCCAGATTAGTTCTGATCAAATATTTGGATAAGAACTCTCTTGTTCAAAACTGAGAATAATACAGAGTTCTGTGTATCAACAGTCCTCCACAGAAGAAGAACAGGCCTTTGTTGGCAAATCTGGCTCTTCCTTTGAAACACAGCACCACCACCTGCTTCACTGCCTGGAAAAAACTACGGTAAGAAAAGAGAACTGTGTTTTCCTGGGAATTGCAACACCAGCCTAGTTTTGAATGTTTTCAGTTATCTATTCTAATTAATAAGTCTTTATATTAAAGCAGTTAGCTGGGAAGAAAAGCCATTTTATTTTATTTTAAGGCGTTATACCAAATGCATATAAATAACAGGGAGACATAGCTTGTGCTATATTTGATGGAGATCACTGTGAAAGTCTTTCTGCTTTTTCTCAAAAAAAACACCAAAACCAAAAACAAACAAACAAACAAGAGTAAAAATTTCCCGGAACAAACATTGCTAAATTTTGATCAATTAAAAGCTGATATACGTATGTGTGGATTTAATGTTCTCCTTTTGACAGCATTTCTTTGAAATATTGTTTTCAATATGAAAACACATGAAGTTGTGTTACATCACTTAGACAGCAATACGTCACACATATGCTTGTTGTGCATATGTCTCCTCCATTCTTACTTTAGAGTATTAATTTTATAAAATGTGCTGTAGGACAGAATGTCTTACTTCCTATTCAGAGCATAGTGTGGTTTCTTTTGCTAAGATCCTTGCTGGGTCCTTTTGAGACATTTTTGAGACATTTTGTACCAGAACCTGATAATAGCAATTTGCCTTTAAAATTTTTCCACACTTGAATATTACAAACATATTTAAAAACCTGAGTAATAACCACAGGTCTTGTCAAATTGTCACAGAAATCATGGAAAAAAATTTCTATTCATTTGGTAAGAGCTGAATTCAGCTCCCAAAGTTTCACCTTTCCTCTAATCATAATGGTGGAATATGTAAAACTTCTAATTTTTTTCTTTTTATTTTTCTTAGAAAAATTAAGTCTATAAAGCAAATATTATCTTGTTTCTTGAATCTACATTCTTTTTTTCCTTCTGTTGGGTCCTGCTACTGGCCTTGAGTTCATATGACGTATTAACACAAAAATATATACAACAGTTCCAAGTTGTGTTCTGGGCATGATGCATTCCTAAAATTTTAGTGGGAAGTTGATATTTTTGGCCCTCAGCATTTGGAATCTGGCAAGTTTCTGGTTCATTGTATAGCAGAAAGGGTGATGTGTCTTAGACTCTCACCACCCTTTAGGGAATAAGCACCCTTTGTGGTATAAGCATCATGATACTGAGAAAAGGTATATTGTCTCTTTTCTGTCACCGAAAAGTCAATTGGATAACATCTCATCCACTTTCAGAAATGCAGAGTGGGAAATGTTATGGAATTCAGTGAAGACTACATTAATAATGAAACTAACTGCACTAAAAATTATATCTTACAAACTACTTTTAGCTAATTTAAGAACAATTAATAAGTGTAATTAAATCTATTAACTTGTGCCATTATAGCATTTCAAAATGTTTCCACTCTATATTAAAAGTTCAGTCAATAAAACTCTTTAATCACTGCTCCATAAAAGTTTTAGGAAGCCCAAAATTACTTTTAATCTGAAAAATAGCAGAGTTCTTGGCAAACATATTGCAAGCCCCTGAACATAATCTCAAGAGAGCAATTAGGTTATTTTTCTCTCTGAATTTTATGTCTACTGTGTGATCATATTCAAAATCTTTATTGTGACTGACATATGTCTTATAAAAGTAATTTGTCAAGCAAGTTTTTTCTTATCACTTGAAATTTGTGTTCTTCAACACCTCTTAATTCACTCAAATTTATGTCTGAGTGAAGAAGAACAGAAGAAATGGAAATAAAAATGTTATGCCTATAAAAGTATTTCCATTTGTCGCAAACACTTGGCTAGAGTTGTTACTCTCTTTGTCACATATTTTATATTGGCCCCATAAGGCAATTCTGAAAAACATCAGCACCTTTCCAATTAGAGCAAAAATTTTTAGGGGAAAAATAATTTACCTCATTCTAATACACAAAAATGTAGCAGGCTGACAAATTCAATGTGAGACTGAGTAGAGGCTAAAACATTCCAGAAAATGTTCCTTAAACAATTCCCGTAAAACATTCTTGGGATACAGGGACTAATTCTAGCAGTAAGCAGAAAGAGTTTTCTTAAAGAAGGAGGCTTTCTGAAACTGCATCCAAACATATCTCAATCTCTGCTTAGTTTGGCCTTATACTTTTAAATGAGTATAAAAATTTCCCCCACTCCCCTGCATCTCCTTCCCTCCCTTGCCACCATAAGCAACACCACTATTTCACACTTTTTTGCACACACAGAAAATGTGGAAATTGTGGCTGGGTGTGAAATACTCCCTAATCACTTGATGAATTAATGTCAACTGGCGCTTTGAGTGATTTTGGATTCATCTTTGTGACCACTCTGTAAAACTGCTGTCTTTGCTGGGATTAAGCGAAGACTGCATGAATAAAAAGGGCTTCATTTAACTAAAATGCTTAGTCCTCTATTTGATACATCCATCTATAGTAATTAGGAACTTTGTGGATGCTTTCAAATAACTATCTCATCTCCTCTAATCAAAATTTCTATCTGTTTAAATATTTTCCTTTTAGATAAATGCATACATCAAAAAATGTTGTTTCGGATCCTGATCTCTAACATGTAATTCAAAAGCAAGCCTTATAAATTTATCTGGAAAATAGTTATGAATTTTATTATATTATAGTTCAATATAATAAATCTTATTTATTTTCAACTGACATTTAGAGTGTTTACATAAGTAAACACCGCTTGCACTTTATTAATAAACATAATCCTCTATTTTGTGGGCCTTGAAAGATTATACAGATATTTATAATGCAAACTACATTGCAATCACATGCTATGTTGCAAAATAATTTGGATTAACATTTTCTTGTTAATTTTGTTCCAGTATTTACATTTGTATTGGTATTCAGCCCGGACTAATATGGGCTAAACACTATAATCAAGAACAAGCCGTCTAACTTTCCCAGTTTATTCAGTTGTGTCAATTTAAGCCGTTAAACAATCACGATTAATATATTCACTTCAATTATCTTTCTGCGTGTGCTTTGTCCCTTTGTTGGATTCCTCTGGGCTAGAACCACGAGTTTGTGGATGAACAAGTCTATGAAGAGAGCTGCATGGAGGTTTCTACAGTGAACAGGCCCCCGAGCCACAGCCCCTCTCTCTCGTCCCAACAAGGCGTTACCGGCACCTGCTGCTCGCGCAGACATAAAAAGACGTACCGCATCCCCAACACCACCATCACCGGCAGCCGCCCCAGCAGCGTGCAGGAGCTCAGCACCATCCAGATCAGATGCGTGGAGAGGACGCCTCTGTCCAACAGGTACCTCACGTGCACCAGCACACCGACAGCTGACGCCCCTGGCTTTGTTAGAGAAGAGATGTTAAGGTGTTGTGGCCTCCATAGGCAGACTGTGAGGCTAAAGATGGGAGTCTAGCACTCATCTGAAAATGGGTGCTGGCACTGAAATATTCTGTGCTTTGTTTGCTTCAAGTTCAATCCAAAATAGTAGAACAGTCTCTCTATATCCATTTCTGCCCTCTCGGGCCCTCCTCACAAACTAATGTGCACTATTTGCAGCAAAGAGCATTAAAGAACCCCAAATAAAATAGAGCGCCAAATATTATATGCCATGGACGAGTGCATAAGAAGAAAAATTTCACATAGAAAAATGTCCAGTTCAGATATACGACATAAGCAAGTGCCCTGTCTGTCCCTTCTTGGTTCAGAGGCATAGGAAATGAGACTTCCTTGCATTTCTGCAGAGCAGAGAAATAAAACTGATTCCCAGAGTCCTAAGTGTAATAGTCAAGGAAGACTCTTCTAAATAAAAAATATGAAATAGATAAGAAAAATGTATTTCCCAGTTTGAGGAGTTATTACAGAAGTGAGGAAAGTGCAGTTTAAGAGTTTGTAATTTACTGAATGTCGCTGTACTCTTACAAGTCAAGTATTTGGCTTTCACATATATCCAAATATCACCTGTGAAAACCCAGCAAAGGTCTCAGGAGACCCAGAAGTGTTTTCTATTGATCTCATACATGCCACCCTTTAATAAAGAAACATTTTCAGTACAAGTTGCTATAGAGATTGTCTTGTTAAGCTACATTTTGAGTAGCTTCCTTTGTATAGTTACTGGGTTTGGATTTCACCTCCATGAACAATCCAACAGCTTGGAATTACTGAAGTTTTTCAGCTGTTATGCAATGAAAACTCCTGGCCAGCATAAAGCTCCAATCTGTCTTAATTTTGCAGGAAATATTCTGCCTAGATCCATTCTTTTTCTACTAGAAGACTTGCCTGCACCATACTTCCAGACACCATGAATATAAAAACACAAAGCATCAGCTTTGTGCTAGAAAATAAAAACACAAGCACAAAATGCCAGTTTCACCTTGAAATTGTCCAAGTTTTACATGTTTTTTACAATGGGGAGGTACTGCAGCAATGCCATGAACATATTAACACAAACTTAATTACTACGTATAATAGAGTGTCTGACTATTGAGGAAGCAGCATATACACAGAATCACAAGGGTTGGAAAAGACCTCCAAGATCATTGAGGCCAGTTATTAACCCGGCACCCCCACAGTCACCACTAAACAACATTCCCAAGTGCCACATCCACATACCTTTTGAACATTTCCAAGGGTGGTGATTCAACCACTTCCCTCGGCAGCCTGTGCCAATGTCTGACAAGCATTTCAATGAAGAAATTATCCCTAGTATCTAAATGTACTTAAATAAGCACATCATTGAGGAATACGCAGGAGACTTGGAGTGGCCCTTAGTTTCCACTTTCCTGCATGGCAAGCAAAGTGGCTATGCTAAGTTTGCAATGCTTCCCCTCTTGGGAAACACTTAGATAGTTGGTTGAGAAGTGGTGAAATGGTGGGAAGGAAGGGAGAAAGAGACATGGACATGAACATAGCCATGGACCACCTGTTGCTGGGGTACAGGGCAGTGGGGTGTTGCTGCTCTGTAGTTAGAGCTCTCCAGTGGGGCAGGATGGAGATGGCTGTCTGAGGGAATGAAATCAGGCACAAGAGGTTTGTGGTAATGCTGACTTTCATTCTTCATGGATTTTTATTTCTTCCTCCAGCCGTTCCAGTTTAAATGCCAAAGTGGAAGAGTGCGTTAAACTAAACTGTGAGCAGCCTTACGTCACTACAGCAATAATCAGCATCCCAACACCTCCAGTCACCACACCGGAAGGAGACGATAGGCCAGACTCTCCTGAGTATTCGGGAGGAAACATTGTCAGAGTATCTGCATTATAAAACAAGGAATTATTTATAAATTAGCATAAAGACCACTTGCAAGCTGAGCTCGAGCAGTGAAAAACGAGTCGTGAGGAATGAGAGAGCTGACAAAGACAACGCCCCTTGACAAGTGTGCCAGTGGCCGCAGAGCAAGAGGTTCAGGAGAAACAAAACACTTTGTGGGTTTTGGTGTCGTAGGGTGTGAACCAAAAGGAGTTTCTTACCCCCTGTCCGAACTGACGCGTGGTGGAATCTTCTGTGACCATCCTGACTTACTATATGAGCACAATGAAATGTCCCCATTGATGCTTCTTCTTATCATGAAAGCTCTTTTTAGAAAAAAACACAAACGAAAAAATAGAAACCTATGTTCCTGCTGAATGCAAAACAACAAGAAACATTTTGATAACGTCTTTTTTTTCCCTGTTAATAAACCACAAACTTGTTGAAGAACTGTCAAAAAATGAATGAAAAAATGCTCATATGAAATATGTTTGTACTGACTGAAAGAACTACAACCATAATGCATGCTGAAATTATTTGGAGCTGTGATCTCAGTTTACTTTTGTTGTTTTTCAGATTAGGCATGATAAAATAATACTGTAGAAAGGGGCATTTCCGTGCACTTACAACAAGCTGATTGTTAATGTTCCATGGTAGTTGTACAAATAACTTCCCTTTGAAAAATGCAGTATTTCTTACTCAAACATTCATTAGTGAACTAAAGGTGTTCAGTTAGTTCAATATTTACTATTGTTTTATCTTGCTTCCTAGGTACTGTTACAACTGCAATAAGTCATTGTACACCTGTTGTATCAGAAATCAGGATTTTTTTTTTAAGGTATTTTACACAACTTCATCTACACTATAAACTTCTAATGGCAAACATTTAAATAATCTTACAGCCAAACTGTGCACCACAAATTGCTATTCAGTCATTGTTCTTTTTGTTCACTGTTCTTTCTCTGACACTTTGTTGCCCACTCCAACATAACTGTACCATTTAGGATTTCAAGGATACTGATGAATCAACAGACCTTTCTTCCATAGAGAACTTGTCTACTGTATTTTCAGAACAAACCTCTCATCACAGTTTACTGTTACAGGAGCAATCCTATTTGAATTAAAATTACCACAAAGGTGTTTTGGGGATCAGCTAACACTTATCTCCAAATGTTCCGTGCTTACATTCTGCAGCATCCAGAGTACTAGCTACACTGGAAGACACCGAAAGATATTCAGCAAAAATGATGGCTAAATTCTTTTTGTAATTATCTGTAAACTTGCATCTTAAAACTTGTTTGAGAATTTATCTTGTGTGAAAAATATTTAATTACCTAAGAACATTGATAGAATAACGGATTGAGTCCCAAAGCTATAAAAATATAATTGATTTCAATTGGAATTTGCCTACATGGGCAGGCCTAAAAGCTATTATGAAGGCTTTACAAGTTAAGGCTTCTTGGCTTTATTTATAAAAGACATTGATATTATCAGAAACCTTTCCAAGAAAAAAGTGTAATTTTTCTTCATGAGAGTGCATTAGATGTATCATAATGCTTCTTATATTCATGACATACCATACATCATATACATCAAATATACATAGAATACGTGCATATCAGTACATACATATATACATCAAAAACACTGGATCAGAAATAATTGCATGTCTGCAAAATAAAATATGCATATAAATCAAAAAGCTCAGTGCATTAGATGCCATTACAATAAATGATTAACACAGTTATTTAATAGTTTGAGTAGTGTATGTTTCAGTATAGTATTTGCTAGCATTCTACTGACCTGAAAATTTACATTAAGAGAAATACCCACTAAAAACTGAAACTTGCTGATGATACACTTTTTCTTGCACACAAATACTGATATTTCTCTCTACCTGTCAACAGTGAGGAGTAGATGATAGACGATCATGCTACAGTATATACACCAAAATACAGCATCACATATTATAATTAAACTGCAAGTAAAAAGAATAGATAATGCCATTAATTACTCTTTTATCTTATCATTTATTTATTCTGAATTTAATGCATTCTTGGTTAATTTGCAATTAACTTCACAAATTTTTTTCAAATCAGAATGATTTACTCCTTGTAAACTGAGCTTCTCCATTTCTTTCAAACATCAGAGAGCAGAAGCACAGGCTATCCTGTGAGCCAGAGGAGGGGGTCTCCTTCTGAGCAACCCTGCCCAAGTCCATTACCCAGCACTGCTCTCTCTTCCACCCTGTTGGAAAACTGCAGTAGATCTGAAGCCGGTAGGTTACATAAACTTAAATGGATTTAAAGGAGAGGCAGAACACATCAGAGTTTTTAATTGCATCCTACTTCTATGCATGGTTACTCACACTTGGTCCCCACCTTTTGCCAAACAGTTATTGATATAAAAACTGCCTTGATGTCAGCAAACTGCAACAACTTCTTTATGCCACATGACATTTCATGACTAGTTGTATCAGCTAAATAATGCAAAGAGGCAGTTACTAAACCTACTTTGGTACAGACTACACACAACCCAGGAAATCTACTGACTCCAGCAGGTCATGTGTCTTTTAAAAGCTCTTTATTCTCCTGTTCATAGGCACTAGAAACAACGCACTACAGCAATACACTTGCATAACAGTTATACCCCTGAAGCAACTTGTACTTTCATCTTTAAAATGCAGCTTAAGAGATAATTTAGTAAGATTTTCCAGAATTCCAGTCCTGTCTCCTATTTCTATATGTCACATGCAAAACCATTAATTTATTCTGAATTTGGGAAATACACTTTTTTGTTTTGGTGTTTTAGGTGATTTAAATGCTGTTTTGGTAGTGAATGACTGTTGATGACTGTGTAAAATGCATCTGTACTGTACGTGAAATGTAATTATTTCTGTGTATCATACAAAGAAACCAAGGCTGTTGTTTTGACAATTTTGTTTGACAGTCATATATCGTATTTCAGAAGGCAGCATAACACACGTGTTATGCTGAATAAATAGACATTTGAGGAATATTTAAATAAAACATCTGCATGCTTGAATGGGTCAACCTGGTTTTGCAATAACTTATTCATGAAACTTTTTTTTTCCCCTAATAATTTGGAAGGAACACTAAACCTGAAATCAGTAAATGTCCTAGACAGGAAGTCCAGACAAGCTGTGAGTGTTATCTAAACCATACTAGAGCCATCAAGGCTGCCACAGGATGCCACAGCTCCACTACACAGAGTTGCCCTTCTCCTGAGAGACCAGCCATCACCTTTCCCTTTCCAGCCTGCAGAAGCAGAGAAATTTGGAGCACTAAATTATTTCCAGCAGTATGAACTCCACCTCTTTATCTGTACTTTAAAAAATGTCCCCTCTGTACATTCAAAACCCACACTGCTCTGCTGACCTTGTCAGCCTACAGAGTCTCCTCATACCAGGTATGAAATTCCCTTGATATTAGTGCACAGAGAAGATCAAACTCTTTTTGTAGCATCAGAGCAGGTAACAAGACACCATGGATCACTAATAAAGGGTGACTAGCTGCAGACAATGCTGCACTGGCAGACAATCAACACTGGCACATGTGATGGTTGCCTCTGCGAGGAGCCCACTGCTCTGCGTGGTGGGGAAAGATAAAAGTAATACCTGTCTGTGAACCACCCCAGAGCATTTCTGAGAACAACTGTCCTCTCATAAAATAGCTACAGGAGACAAACTGGAAACATACACATTACATTTTTAATTTGTGGATATACTTTCAGTGGAAGCACCCTGTCTACCAAGAGAAGGCTTTCACAGCAGAGAACAAGATGCAGCCTCAGCTGCTGCAGAGAGAAGGGGAAGCTGATTTGGAGGAGGATGAATTACTAAAGCCACGGGATCATTAAATTTGGAGCAAGGAGGGTGCTTAGGAGGTCATAAGCTCTCTTTGCTGCATCTGGGGTCCACCAGGGCTTTATTTTTCCATTGACTACAGGAATATTTTAGGATTATCACCTGTTCTAGAAGAGCCATCAGCTGATGGGATATGTAAACATGTGGCTAGAAGGGTAGGAGTGTCAGGAGTGAACACTATATATACATTGACAATGTCCAGAAGATATATGGAATTATCCAGAGAGCTTGGTTTCTTACCTGCCTGTATTATCTAGTTGTCTTCTTTTTACAGTATTTATGTACAAGGAACAACTGAAGTGGGGGAGTGCTGAATAAAAAACAAGTAGATGTATAAAAATTCTCCAAAGTTTAGAACATCTCAATTTTTTTTAACAAGAAGTAGTCAATAATACACAAAAGATGGAAGTTTTAGATACAATCTCACTTTGACAATAGCATTTTGTATGAATTAAATGTAATGCTTATGGCGAGTTGACAACACTGGCAGGATGCCAGATGCCCACCAAAGCCACTCTATCACTTCCCTTCTCAGCTGGACAGGGAAGAGAAAACATAACAAAATAGTATTTCTTGGGTTGGGATAAAGGCAGGGAGAGATCACTCACTGACTGCTGTCATAGGAAAAACAGACTTCACTTGGAGCAATTAATTTATTACCAACCAAATCCAAATAAGGTAATAAAAAATAAAACACCTTTCCCCCATCCTTCCCTTTTACCCAAGCTCAACTTTATTCCTGAATTCTCTACCTCCTCCTCCTCAGAGATGCAGGGAGGCAGGGAATGGGGTCTGTGGTCAGTTCATCACACGTTTTTTCTGATGCTCCTTCCTCCTCACACGCTTTACATGCTCCAGTATGGAGTCCCTTCCATGGGAAACAGTTCTCCACAAACTTCTCCAACGTGAGTCCTTCCCGTGGACTGCAGTTCTTCATTAACTGCTCCAGCATGGGTCCCCCACAGGGTCACACAAACCTGCCAGCAGACCTGCTCCAGCGTGGGCTCCCCTCTCCACAGGTCCTGCCAGGAGCCAGCTCCAGTGGTGGCTATGCACAGGGTCACAGCTTCCTTCAGGCATCGACCTGCTCTGTTGTGAGGCTCTCCACGGGCTGCAGATGGATCTCTGCTCCATCATGGACCTCCATAGGCTGCAGGGACACAGCCTGTTGCACCATGGACTTCACCATGGGCTGCAGAGGAATCTCTGGTGCCTGGAGCACCTTCTACCCTTCCTTCTTCACTGACCTTGGTGTCTGCAGAGGAGTTCCTCTCACTCCTCTCTCCAGCTGCACTTGCTGTTGCCACAACCACTTTTTCTGCTTCTTAGATAGTTATCCCAGAGGTATTACCACTGTCACTGAAGGGTTTGGCCTCAGCCAGCAGTGGGTCTGTGCTGGAGCTGGTTGGCTCTGTCAAACATGGGGGAAGCTTCTCAGCTTCTCACAGAAACCACCCCTGTAGCCTCCCCACTACAGTGCCATGCAAACCCTAAGTGGTGTAAGACTTTAATAATCTGTTTTTCTGCATAGTTTACAGAATCACAGAATATTCTGAGTTGGAAGGGACACACAAGGATCAAGTCCAACTCTTAAGTGAATGGCCCATATAGGGATTGAACTTGCAACCTTAGCTTTATTAGCACCATGCTCTGAGACCAAATACAATGCTTTTGCAATAAAAACTTTAAAAGCTATTTATAAATCCCTTCCTTCATATTTAACTGTTGGTGTGACTAACAGTCTCTCTTTTTACTATTCATTCCTTATCTATTCCCTTTTATTCATATATGCTTTTACAAAATGAAAAGTTACAAAGAAGAAAATCTCTTTCCTTCCAAAAATCTTTTCATACAACCTGTTGGCAGATGAGTCAATACCTTATCCAAGGACCAGAAACAGTGATTTTTGCGTCCTAAAAGCATCCACTTAATCTAATGACTGCTCAGCCCCACAGTAACAGGCACAGTCCCATGGACTGTCACTGGGCTGAATAGAAAACTTGGTGTTGGCAGGGAGTAACCCCTGTTTCTGATAGTTGCTCTCCTTGAGCCTCTGTGAAAAATGTTAAGGAGCATCTCCCTAGTTGTTTGTTGCAACAAGATTTAGTTCATTACACTTTATGCTGCAGAGAACAAAAAACACACCATCCTTATCCAAGTACTCCTGTAAAACTGAGGGAAAAAGAAAATAAGAGGAAGTGGTTTTCACTGCCTCAAGTATCTCTAAATGTTCCTATCTTGTCAAGCAGCCTCTCTCCTACATATATTCTAACGCTCTGAAAAGAGCAGGTTCATTGCAGCCTAGTCAATTAATTTTAAGGCTCTTTGAAGAAGCCCTAGAAAAACAGACACCTCACAGCCTGAGCAGCCAAAGAAAAAAATCTTAAAGTGTTCTAATTTACAGCTGAGACCTATTTCTGCAAATGTGGTTAAAGACTCAAAATAGAAAGATTCTTTCCCAGAATGTAGACTGGCTCAGGATTTGGGTAGCCAAGCTGAAGTGAGGTTTTCCTGACTGCAGATGTTCATTGTTGTTGAGGTCCATAAACACTGCTTTAGGAGGTTGGTTCTGCATCAGAGGACGCCTCCCCAAAGCAATCCCTTTGCTGTTAAAAAAACCTGGCTACACCTGAAGGCAGTGTTTCCTTAGCATCCAGACAGCCTAAAACCAAATGACCTAGGCTCTAAGCATCTAAATTCCAACACATCCCCCTAGCTTGGCTTGCCATATTTGTTCCTTCATGAGCTCCAACCTGGACACAGAAGATAGACAGGCAATCCCCACTGATAGTCTGAGCAGTCCTCGCATGGACAGACTAGGGACATCTGAAGCATGGCTAAGGGAGCTGCCACAGACACTCCTTGGGTAAGGGCTGAGGTTTCCTGGAAAAAGCGAATTTTATATTTCTTTTTACAGTACTTTTTTTACATTACTTAAGGGACATTCCCTACATTCAGCAGTAATTCACTGCCAAATGTAGCTGTGTACATGTAATCCATAACCAAGATTCCACAATTTGCGGTTTGTATGGACTTTCTTTTGGTTTTTAAACAGGGGCAAATGACAGACAACTCAATCCACTGGGCTCTGCAGCACTCCAAAGCTTGGAGTTGCCCTACACCCAGACCTTGTGAGATGCCTGCTCCTTGTCTACACAGGAACCTCATCCTTAGCTACAGCAACACTGCCCAGGCTGAGCAGTGGGAGCGGTGGAAGTCGGCTGGACCTGTGCAGTAACACCGGGCCAAGGCTTCCCAAGCAGAACAAAAGAAAGTATTCCTGATGAAGAACTCCAAGCAAAATTTTGAGATGGTTTTCCCTTTAGTCTTCTTTTTACCTTCCAAAATACGTATTAGCATCTATGGAAGAAGTACAAAAGCAGAAAGGTAATCCTGCTTGCAACAGTACCCTTGAAATAATTCACCCACGTGCAGACGGCTAAAAAGCAAACAACAGCCCACATAACTGAAGAGCTTAAGCCCTTAAGAAGTTTTCTCAGAAGCAATACAAAAAAATGGAAATTACTATTACATTGCAGTTTCTCCACAACAGAGTAAGTGGAATGGATAAAGGTATGTCAAATTAACTCACACTGGCTGGAAGACCCTCCCAATGTCCATCCAAAAACATTCCCACTTCTAGGACCAAAAATAAAAAAGCCATTATGGAATTTAAGAGAAAAGTAATTTTATTGTCTACCAAATCACACCTTGCTTTTTTTTTCTTTTACAAATTCCAAAACAAATGAAGAATTTTTCAATGTAATATTATGTAAAAAGCCCATTTGCCACAAACTGCTATACTCAGTGGAACAAATATATATTTCAAGAGCATGGCCAATAGTAAAAATAATCCTATGACATAGACATTGTTCATAAAAATACAGTAAAATGCACTTTCCCCACCTCAATAAATACATTTTAATCTGTTTCCGGCTGGCATTTTAAGCCACCAGTGAGCTCTTAATGAAGCAGTCACCAAAGTAAAATTTTTCCTCATGTACTTTTACAATTATTGCAATAGCATCCAGAACTGTAAGCCTTTTTTTTTGCAGTCTTTTGTTTCTAGCTTCAGGGGAATCACAGACAGGAGAAAAGATTTATCTAAAAAATGTGCTACTCCCATATTGATTCCCATTTTGGAAAAAATGTTTAAGGTTTTCTTTTTTTTTTTTACTACAAAACAGTCCACAGAACAAACTGAAAGAAGAATTCTCCAGAAAACTAAAGTCTATTGTCCAGAGCTATAGTTTTGTTGTCAATCCCTGTTTAATACATTTAAAATTAAAAAATCGTTATGTTAGATAAAAATAGAAGTTTTAGAACATCTTTAACAACAAAAGCTAAGATAAAGGTTTTGTTAGAAAAAAGAAAATCTTGCCCTTTTTACAAATCTTGCAAATTTTTAAATCCAAGTATTAACTTGAATTATAGCTCTGCTTTCCACGCACACATGAAAACACACAATTATACACACATAGATCCCTGATTAAGACATTTTCCAAATGGCTTATTAAAAGTCAATTTCAGCAGAAGTCACATTTTGTTTGTTCAAAGCACAGTTGTTTCTTCAGAAGGTGAGTATTTCTCTTCCCTTCCCATGGTGTTTCCTTACAGGTTTGGTCTACCTATCAATGAGTCAGTGTTTTACACTTCACACAGCTTGTGACAATAAGCAGAGTATTACTGTGCCCAAGTGCCTTTTAAAAAACAAACACACAAAATCAACTCTATTTCACGGCTGAGGCCATGGCTAAGAGGCTTATGACAGGCTCATCTTTGCTGGTCTCCTTCACTTCCATTCATTAGCTGGTTTCTGACCAAAGACTGGTGTATTTGACATATTTGATGGAACAGAACAAAAATAATAATAAAACAATTAAAATCCTCTGTGACTTCGCAGATTCATTGCATCACTTATAGCTCTTCCATCTCAAAGTGTGTATTAAAGCTGTTTGCCATGGACGTATGCTCAAAGATCCTGGTCAGGCTTGGTTTCAGCAGCTCCATGGAATGACATGACAGCTCCTGTGAGGTATCACTCTTCAGTGCCAGGATCTGATCTGCCCTCGGATCCCTTCTGTCATAGTACAGAGCCCACAGCAAAGTAATAGTGAGGATCATAGCCAGGATCTGTGTTACTCCAATAGAGATTCCTAGAAATCTCAGCACTTGCAATTGCTTCGTCCCCCTCAAAAAAGTGTACATTTTTTTCCCACATCCCTATAAAACAAAAACAGATTTAAAAAAACAGTCAGTTAATATTTGGTTTGCAGTTCCCAAGACTTAGCTCATCCTACCCACTGCTGTCTTTTCTGGCTCCCAAGAATCTCTCTCACTTCCTTCAAACAATACTTTGAAAATTATTTTGCCTACTTTTTAAGTGCTTCCATAATGCCAACTTTTAGTTCTCATACAGAGAGACTTCACTGCAAGTGATCTGTGCTACTCTTCAATTCAGAAATCACCCATTGCTCTGAGCTCCTATCAACTCTCATTGATTGTTAAAGAAACTCAACTGGTTTTGTGAAGGTTTAAAAGCCATTAAAGTCCTCTTCATCATCTTCTTTCTCTCCTTAAATTGAAGATCTTCAAGACTGTCAATTATTTTAAACTCTTTTTGACTTTTTCTACAGATAACAGCAGAGACTGAAGCTAAAACCGTATTGTAGGAAAGATCTATGGACCTGCGTAACCTTATCAGAAAACATCCAATGAAAACTATGTTAAAATGTCCTAAGTTGATGTTCAGAGAAATGGAATTTAGCTCTTTCCAAACCTTCAATGCAGGCTCTACAGTTTGCTTGCATGGCCAACTAACTGCCACATAAGGCTTCAGAAAAGCTCCCAAGCCCTTTTAAGGCAGCAAGGATCCACAGAGGCAGCAGCTTTGGGAACTCCTGGCTAACAGTGCAAGCACAAGTTAAAATGCTCATTGCTCAGTAAGGGCAGTGCCCAGTCTTACAGACGATAAAACCATGAAGAGAGGGGCCTCTGCTACTCTGTGTGATGCTTATTCTCTATTCTAAGCTTTGCAGGGTTTCACAGCACAATTATCAAAGCAACATACACATCAAGGGAAAATTCACAGTAACAAACTGGATGGGCACTGGTCCCAGAAGCAGACATCAGGAACCCATCAAAATGGGCACTGTCTTGCAAATGTTATTTTTTGCATTTCTATCCTCGCTTCATCTTTCCTACGGCTTTTATAAGAAAATAAAGCAATCAATCAAAGTGATGGAATCTGAAGACAGGACATGATAAATAATGCTTTTCAATCATACTGAAACTCCCCAAAGCCAATTTCCCCAAAGCCAATTTCAAATGCTACAGTCCTAAATGTATTTGATGAAAGGTCCAATTTTTGCCACACACACAAAATTCACACTGTAGTCAACAGATTTTCATTTAGGATCTAAATAAAATTAATGTACTCTATAATAATTGTACCAGAGTAAATTAAAGGATCTCAATGTCTTTGCTCGTTTCACTGTTTCATTTTCTAAACAAACAGCAGACAGCAGCAAAGACACAGAAAAGGGAGCAAGTATGCATTCTCTGAAATTTCAAAAGAAAATAAACCAACACTGTAGCAAAAGCAATTTAATTGGACTGGAGGGGGGGACAAAAACTGTCACGTTGGCATCTTCTTTTCTTTTACTGGAATGCAGTTGTTGTTATACTATTTCCCAAATTTGTTGTTAATTACAGAGAAACTGGATGCATTTTAATACTTTTGGTAACTTAAAGAGATGAAGGTGCATGCTGGTCACAATTTAAAAATGCTCCACCACAGCAATATTCAAACTCAGTTCATTTGTTGCCTAGAGAAAACACCCACTAACAGAGAGCAATAACATTAATGCCTCCATCTCCTGCAGTACACAGACACATAACTGAGACAAATTATGCCCAATCTAGATAGAGTGTTTTCCTCCATTTAATGAAGTTCTTATAGTTCTGCTCTAACACACGTTCAAAACCAGTTTCAAAACTGAGAAACACCTAGCCAGCCCTGTTAACTTCACATTCATGTATTTTATTTCTGCTTATGTGACAATTTCATAGTTGGTAGTCTGCAATTAAACAGTACATAAATATACTTTCCTCAGCAAAAGTAAACATTTGTCACTAAATGGGGAGCTCTTGTCGACAAGTCAAATATAGTATAAAACTGTGCAGCAACGATTCAGAAGAATCAGCTTCAGATTCCTACAAAGCCACGGATTAAAGGCCTGATTCATATGTGTCACAGCACAGAAACCTCTTTCTCGTGAGAAAGAATGCGTTTGTTTATATAAACTAAGATAAAGGTAGTGAAACTCTCATGAATCAAGGTAGCCAATTGCTACGGGGGGCGTTCAATGAGTGACCAATCAGGTGGGAATCCATTTTGTATATAAAAGCTGAATTTAATTAATAAAGGGGATCTTTTATGACTTGACCCTTCGCCTTCCCGTGTTTCAACATCCGCTCGCTGTGACACATATGTATTAAACAGGCTATTTTATGCTTTCAGTCTTGAAACAGGAAAAAAACATGTATTTCTTATTTAGCATATATTACTGATTTACTACATCATAGAAAAAGAACCTGAACTGAAATAAGGCACTTCTCTGAGCAGAAAAGATAAGCCATCGGCAACCTCAACAAATCCTTTGTACACTCAAACTTTGAGTATACTCAAAAGTATATTACAACAAATTGTAAAACTAAAAATTAAACCAAACCAAATTAAACCAAAATGAATTTAATTAAAATGAATTTTGAGTATACTCAAAGTTATGCCAGAAACAAAACGGTAATATTGAACATGCAAGTTTGACTTTTTTTTCTGACAATATCAACTCCTACCAATCATTTTATCTAGGCTGCAGTTCCCAATCACAAGATGGGCAGAGGTCCTCTTGTCCTCAAACCACAACAAACCTCCAAGGCCACATCATTATCTTCACGCTTCCCTCACAACCATGCTCTTTCTAAGGTCTGTCTGTTCATGAAACTGCACCAAAGGTCAAGCTCATCAGAATAAAAGCAATTCAAGAAGAGTAGCACAACTGGAAAACAGCTTTCAATATCCAGCAGGGAAAAAACATGATTCCTGCCAAAAATACTTTCAAGCAGAACTGTAAGTCACCTTTCTTTCAGCAAAAACTAAACTGTGAAGGATTCCAACTCAGACTATAGAAAGCTCTGAGTTCCCAGCAAAAAACCACAGCACAGCTACAACAAAACACATTTATCAGTCCCAGACAAAGCAAACTTCAGTTTTCTGAAGTACTACAAAGAATTTTTCTGACGTACCAGAATGGACTTGCCAAATATTTACATAAACCAATTTTAGGGTAGCGAGGCTAATTATTTCAGGCTCCCTCTCAAACCATCACACTACACAAGTTTGGTTTGAATCACTTTTTAAAAAAGCTTTTTTCCTTCAGTTCTCCAAAGCAGAAGTTAGGCAGATTAGTCTTGGAAGTGTAAGTTGGTTTTGCATGATACTGATAAAACTTATTAGCAAGCATGCTGTAAGTGTCTGTGAGACACCCCAGAGGCAAGCGCCATTGGAAAGAAACATTTTGCCAACAAAATATTGTACATATCTCAAAGAGAAATGAAGTATTTTTGTGGCTGATACAACTGAACACAGCCTGTCCCTTTTCGGAATGGATTCTGCAGTAGAGAACCAAAAATAAAGTTTTGCTAAGTGCTGAATCCATCCAAAATGCTCTGTGGTACAGTAGGGGAAGAACCATAAATGTGCCCTTCAGATTTCTTTCAAAAAAAAAGTCAAGCAGCCTTTCTTTTATCAAGTGGGTGTTAACATAGCCCTTATGTCCTACATACTAATCATCTTTGGCTACTAATTTTCTCCAAGTAGAAGCAAAAGAACTTCAACAGATGAAGTGCTCAGAGAACCACTTTGCTGGAATATGGTGTAGGGATGAAATGTTAGCAAAAGAGATGACACAAGAAAACCATGCACTTTAGACACTACATTCCCATGACCAATACTGCTCAGAAATTTTTGACCTTCTTGTGCTCACAGAGTAGTTTTTCATTGAGTGACACTGTTTACATACTCCTGCCTCACCTAAGAAGGAAGCAGGGGGCAAATGAATGTTGTACAGTCTCCATACACTCCTTGACGGCTCTCTAGGACAGACTTGTCTGTATGGTATTAAGAGTAGCAACAGTATTACAAAAAGCAACCATTATTGCAGAGTGAGCCACAATTTTTAGTTTTTCAAAATGTGTAAGGGACTGGCAGGCCCCAGAAGAAGCCTGAATGGCTTTCTCATTCAGGGACTGACACTTCTAAAGCATAACCAGTGCTGTCAGTGCTGTGAGCCTCGCCAGAGGGCAAGAGAGAGTCCACAAGTAGCTGGTGGAAAAAAACCACCAAGCTCTGTCACTGCCTTTAAGTTTCCTTAGCACAGACTGGCCTTCTGAGGCACTTGCCTTTCAGCAGCTCTATCTTGTCTCTTCCTAGGGGAAACACACGGCCTCCTAGGATGGATGTCTGAAAGTCCAGAATTTCTGTTCATAGAGTCAATACCACACAAACTCACTTCCCCGAAATTTGATTGTTTCCTAGCAATAGCTAATATTCAATTTGGCTTGTTTATGTAGTGAATCTCCTCTGCTTCAGATGTGTTGCTCCATAGCTCCTGAACAAGAATCATGCAACAGATTCTTGTAAAAACGGGTCTTAAACAGCCTAAGAAACTGGGAGAAAATAAGTGGTTATTTGGATATTCTTCCATAATGCAGAGCTACACCATCCACTGGAGAAATGTGCACGTAGCAGCATCTGAAAGCATGATTCTCAGGCCCATCCTCCTTCCTATACACCCTGTATTACTCTAAAAGCAATTCAGTGAAGAATGCACCTCTCCTCAGACCCTCACAATGATGTGATTGAGACATGCTTTCTGTCACTGTTGGACTGCCAGGATTGTTGCTCATTCTGCTGTTACTGAATGCACAATTATAGGTTTTCAGAGGAGTGTTAGCATAAAAAAATGGCAGCTAACAAAGCAGTTTTCAGACAAAGGTGACTTTAGACAATATTTGTGAGAACAGAGTTTTAGTAAAGAGCATATTTACTTGTTTTTATAATTTTCATCCTAAGAACAGTAATGTCTTGCTACCATGATGACCTCCCTTACCCACTTTGAGTTCAAACAGGTCCTCGCCTTGTTTTAAGGCTTTTTTTGTAATTCTTTTAACATAATCATATTGTAATGTAGGAAGAGCATTTTCACAACAAGTTTCTATGCATACTCAGGGTAGAACAACTGAATTATCTGTGTCCTGGCATGAGACCTGTTAACAAGAGAGCTCTCATCTTCCAAAAGAATTCTCAAAAGCATCCTTCACTGTATATTTCACTGAAGTACTCTTCCACTTACCCTGAAGTAGTTTGATGGGATGAAGCCTGGACATTATGTCACACCTAATTTATAACTTTTGGACTGGAACAAATTTGAATTCCAACCTAACTGATATAAAACAAACACTTCAAAGTTTAGGCACATTTCAGATTTTAACGGCATTATCACTAACTCATCTCACTTCCAGGTAGGGTGCGTGGGTAGGTGGGTTCATTCTTCCTTCTTTCCTCCTCCTGCTTCACCATTAACAAATAATAACCATAAACACTTTCCCTAAACACAACTAGTCTACAAACAAATTACTCTACTGCACTGCAAATGATGAATTTGGAAAATTACTGGATCAGGAAGAATGTACAAAACCTTCCCATATATCCACATTTTTCTCCTTACCTCCTGATAAAGATCACTGAGGTCCTCATGATGTGCCTGCTTAGAGCATCCTGGGAACTCTCTGACACAACAGGAGTCAGGTGGCCAGTCCAACTCTGTCATTTCTAGCCAGTCTGTGAAGTATACCACGCCACAACATTTAAACTGCAAAGGAAGGATTAGCCAGGATCAGTAATAATGATGCTACTTCTTCAGTAGGTAAAGTAGGCCAGCAAAAAACTTAAATAAGTTCCTAATACCAAGTTTCAAAATATTTATATAGAATGAAAAACATCTACAAGTGCTTCCATGTATCTTGTTTTGCTGTACTTTGACATAAAAGCAACATGAAAAATGTAATGTAGTGACCAATGAATACTTCAGAAACAGCCAATGATACTGGTCTGTCCTTTAAATCCCAATTGCTTCCTCAAAGGATGTTTCAAAGAAATTGTCCTATCCTGGGATTCTTCTATCCTTACTTAAAGGAACTAACACAATTTCATGTCAAAATGGGGACTAATGAATAAGTATGCCTGTGGCTGAAAGGAGTAACAGAAAAATGTCTTACTAGTGAGGACTATTCTTGCAAGGCTACAGCTACAGATAAATTTTTTGAAAATAGAAAAAGCACAGATTTTCCTGAATACAGAAAAAAAAAAAAAAGAATAAGCAAAAATGTATAGAAACCACAAATGCTGAAAGGAAAACTGAAAATGGAAGGAAGGGGTATCACATTAAAATAAATACTGCAAATG
Source organism: Orthonyx spaldingii (assembly GCA_013397795.1). Classification (NCBI taxonomy): domain Eukaryota; kingdom Metazoa; phylum Chordata; class Aves; order Passeriformes; family Orthonychidae; genus Orthonyx; species Orthonyx spaldingii. The sequence continues at coordinate 895,735 of VZTJ01000801.1, forward strand.
AATCAACCATAAAAGTAAGAAGTTTAGCTGCAAAGCAGATGAGCTGTAATTGGCTATAAAACCCAACAGGACTAAAAACCTGTCTTCTCCACTGCAAAGCACACCCTGAGCCAAATGATCAGTCTACCATGTTAGCAGTCGCTTTCACACAGAAAAGGGATGAAGCACTGACATTAGATTTGGTTCAGCGCTGGATGTGGACTTGACATGACTGAAAAGATGCTGTGCTGCAGAAATAAGATGCTACTTTTTTCTGCCTGAATGTCCTCCAGGACCAGCCTGAGTGTAAGTCATTCCCTGGTTCCTTTCATCCACAGGACTGGGAACCTACTTGCCCCTCCTTACCCACTTAAGAGCCAGAGTCCTGTATTCCACACCACTCCTTGTTCACAATGACGCAGATCAGTGCCCACACACATTGGCACACACTGTGCCTTTAATTCACCAGTCCTTTTAATCTCACTTCTCCCTTCTTTACCACAGCTCTAATATTTCTGGTTTTATTGGTCTGTCAGTCAAAATCTTCCCAGCACTGGACTTTAAGGAAAGCTCAAGCTTTGGCTCCTCATTGCAATTGCAAAGACCACCTCATTAAACATCCTTTCCTTATTCTTGTATCTTTTCTTCTCCCACCCAGTTCTTCTTTCCTGACTTCAGCTGCCCCTTTCCATCTTCCTCAGCATAGTTACAACTCTGATATTAGACAAACAAGAGAACACATTTCCCATCTCTCTCAGATGTTAAAAGATACAGAAGAAAGAATACCAAGCTGATCAGAGCTGAATCTTTGGTAAAAGAATTGTAATTACAACTTTGCTGACTGAAGAAGGCCACAAATAAAGTGCTTATTCAGACATAAAGCACATATCAGGCTCATACTTCCAGCATCTGAACTATGAGTAGATGGAATATGAATGAGAGTCCACCAATTAGGTAGAAACTGTACAAGAGCTTTCTCAGTTCCCCAAATCATTCATCTGGTCACAGATGCCATATGGAAAATCTAACTTCTAAAACTTCTTCTAATTTCTAAAAGGAAGTTCTTCTCCCCTAGAAAAAGAAAGGCTTAGTTGAAGTTTTGTTACTAATATTCTTATTATAACCAGGCATTACGATGAAACTACAACAACTAGGAGGATAAGAGGCACTATTTAATTTAATTAACCCATACATTTAAACCAAGATACAGTACCAGCTCTATTCAAGGAAAATTGATTGAGACCATTTGATTATATTACCTCAGGTACATAAACACTCTACCTGCATATGAAGAATTGCTCAGTTTCACAGAGCACTCGCATGGCCAGCGCAGGGAACTAGGGCAGGGGGTGCTGGTGTGTAACCTCTTGCTTTCAGGTTTTAGTATAAATACAGACTAACCAAGTGCTGCCAGGAAATGTTTAAATAAACAGGAAATCTGTGCAACAATGATAGATTTCAACATTCCAACAAGGGCAGCACAATGACAGGCATTTAAAGAGTTCTCTTCCTGCACGTGAGTTATATTTGGAGTTAATGGGTTTTACCTTGGGCGATTTCATGTTTCTGTAACATAATACTTCATTCTATAAAAACAGTTCTGAATTTTAGAAGGCTAGAGGGCAAAGCTGTGAATACACAAGGAAGCTTTTTGATTTGTTTCCCACCCCCCAGGCAAAGGAAATAAAAACCCTCATCACTTTCACAAACCTCGGCCAAAGAGACAGTGTTGGCATCTTTTTGGAAACTTCCTTTCCCATTCCTTTCCAGCTAAACATATCTTAACCATGACAGCTCCATGAAAGGAAACTAACAGAGCCTATGGGAAGGGGAGCACAGTTTAATATTAAAACAACATATAGACACATTCATTTTACTTTACCTGCAGATTTTTAATTTTATATACATCATATCCTTTAATGCTATAGTAATTCTGAAAGGTATTGGTGTCCTAACCTTACTGAAAAAGGATATGAGAATGTTAGCAATTTAAATGAATTTATTAATATTCTGGTTTTAGTGTTTAAGTACCTTTAGGGCCTACAAAAACTAAAGAATTGGATATCAAATGATGTTGAAAGATAGTATCACTACACAGTGTTTCATACTAAGTGAACTTGCATTTATTTGCCTATTCACTTAAAACCAAACCTTTTCCTTTAGCAGATAAATAACACTCACTGAGCAGGTATTACTTCAGTTCATGAACTAAATGTCATCTTACCTCCCTCTGGAAGAAATTCCAAGCATGGGTCAGCCACTGGTACCTAGGGAGGCCATAATTGGTCATCCTGGCTTTCAGTGTGATCATATCAGACCACTGCACTGGAACCTGGAGCAAGGAGAGAGAAGTGACTCACACAATGGATCAGGAGGCTTGTGGCTCCAAACCCACAGCTTCCATCTGTCCTGAGATCTTTCCAGAGCAATGACTAAAATATCTTTGTATACAAACAAGACAGGAAAATAAGTGTTGCAATTTTTATGATAATAATACTTTACAAGCCTTTCTTAAAATAGCAAGGAAAAGTTATTTGTTTCCTTTGCTTACAAATTAACGTACACTGAAAAGTAGTTACATTTTGGAGAGATTCAGGGATGTTTTGGTACAATTTATTTATACTATTAGCAGACTTTTTATTTGGCATAAAACTTGAACTGAGTACCATGCAAGTCATCAGGGATGGTATTTGTCTGCCTCAGTTTAGGTATCCCCCTGGTGTTGTCTTAGAAATAAGCAGGCAGCCAAATGGGGAAATTCATCTCAAATAATTAAAACAGAGCAGATCAATCATTCACTTGAAGTCTCAAATCCACTTCACTGTCTAAGGTGTCTAACTTTGATTTAAATGCCTAACGTCTACATAGATAAAATTAATTGAGATTAATTCTACCCCAGGAGTCTCTTCCAGCAGTTTTCTGGCTTTGTCTGGAGTCCTGCATGCAGATATCCTGAATGTGCTCCATTTCAGTAACTTGATTAAAAATAGTAACAAGGAAGTATAGACAAGGCCCTGTGACCTTTTTTTCCCAAACACACTCACAGCCTTGTGAAAACCTTTTCTTCTGAAAGACTTCCTGAAGTAATATGACAACTCAGAAGTGAGGTGCTGGTGCGCTCCATTGTCTGAATATGACACCTCAGTTAGCAATTTGTTGCAAACAGAGGTAAGTGCTACGGCACCTGGCATACAGTGACATTACGAGTCAAGACCAAAAACTCACTTCAATCCAGCAGCACAAATTTCAGTGTGCCAAAACTAAACAAGGATCTGAAGACTGCAGTCACCATCCCAGGAGCACATACCATCCATGCTGAGTTTTGCCTTGTTTCCATCAGGCTTAATAGTCATGGTTAAAGAAACACAATTGCAGTATCAGCTGTTACTTGGATGGGAGGGGAGCCCAGCTCCTCTAGCAGTCCTGACTTTGCTCTCCTGTTCAATTTGAAGCTAACAGTAAGGACATTCTGCAAGTAGCAACAAATGTTATCTAAGAAAAAAAAATTAGCACAATACTTCCCAAGGAACCTGGTCTCCATTGTGCTAGACACTCTACAAAAATACAGAGACAATCACTGCCTGCCTGAACCCATAATACAAAGAGGAACATTTGATAACATTTCATTACCACTACTATATACTACATTTTTGTAGTATACCACAAGTTATACTACATGTCTGATGCCCTAGTAAAGCTTCATATCATCAATATATTAATAAGGTCCCAGAAATTTAACATGCCTTTCACTTAGAAGATTTTTGCGTTGAACTCACATTATTCACATGAAAAAATATGTTAGCAGTAGACTACTAAAAATACATAAAAGCATTATCACAGAATATTTCTATCACAAATATTTACTCTGGTCACCATAATAAATTAATTTAGTTTTGTACTTAATGCATTTCTCTTCCCTTTGCATTGTAAGCTAGCACTCTGCTTTCTTTGGATAGTATTTGATAGTCCTGCAATCAAGCTCCTATTTGCTAATCTATTTTTTAGTAACTTATTTGAGTTAAACATAGTCCAAGGTTATGCCCACAACACAAGACATCCAACTTCTTTAGGAAATGAAAGGAAAGCAGGGAAAAAAAATACTCAAGAAGTGAGAGAAGGAAATTAAAAGCAATTAAAACCCACTGTGGGAAAGCAATTTGAATACTGGAGCTAAGGAGGGATTTCAGAACCTGTGTGTTTGACTGCTGCAAGAATACCAACAGGTAAAACTAACGCCATTGATGTACCTAGTAAATATCTTCCTGTCAGCTCATATACATGGTAGTGCACAATAATTCATAATTGAGATGCATTTGTTTGATTATACACCAATACTCATGTGTAGACAAATAAAAACTAGCGATGCTGGTTTGATTTTAACATAAGTTCTATAAAGCTCAGTCTGCCACTCATTATTATTTTTCTCATGTCTATCAAAGCTTGATCAGTGCCTAAACAAGCCAAGAACCCACACTGGCTTTTCAACTTTGTGGGTGGAATAAATTAGTCATGAGGCACACTACATTCTGAGAGCTATCATGAGCTGGAAGGAAAGCTGTTTATGCAAAGACACTTAGAGCAACTTGTCCGCACACCAAGGAAAGCCCATACCGGATCAGCAGAGGCAGTTATGCCTCAGTGACATTTCTGACAACATCACCCACACTACACTACACACGCACCTACACTGTGCCAACTGATCTCTGAAACCCACCAGGGGCTCATGTGATTTCATGCTACACTGAAACCAGTGTGACATCAAGTCAGCCCTATGGTTATAGGAGGGAATTGTCTTATCTTTATCGAGTAGGAGGAAGCACGTTGTAGAGAATGACCTGCACAGGTATGGAAGAATCACTGAAAAATAGCTGTTCTCTTCAAGACTGCCACATTCCCTATGGTTCTCAGCGGCAAGAAACCCACCTCATCACACAAAGAGCAGTAGTGTTAAGACAAAGGGAATAATAAGAAATCAGATGGGAAAAAAAAAACAACAACAAAACAACAACCAAATAGACCCAACCCAACAGAGTATTTCAGGAGTTGAGGAATAAAAAAACCCCAGATATATATAGGGAGAAAAGAAAAGAGACAAAGAAAAGCAAAAAAGAGTATCTGGGTTTACTGTGACCCACTGCAGAAGATGCAAACATGGAATTCAGTGCTGCTTACTTTAGCAGAGGGCTGAAGGGACAGCCATGTTTTCTTCTGGAGGGAAACAGCATGACCAGTGGCATAACACATGGTAGGGCTATGTCAGCCTTTATCAAACCACCCCAGGTTTGGGTTTCGGTAGAATAGCAGATAACCAAAAGCTTGGGGATGAGACTAAAATACACCCTAACTTCAGGTTTTCTAACTGAAGAGTGAAGGCTGAAAAAGCATGTTCCAGAGCTGTGAAGGCTATGTTATTTCAGGCAGTTTCCACTGACAAGATTTCTGTGGAAAGATGGATGTTAGCTGTAACAGTCATCCTTGGCAAAATCCCTGCAGAGGGCAGCTGTGCCCATAGCATGAAGAATGCCTCTTGTCTGTATTCCCAATTTTAAAATGAATCAATTCAAGCTGACATTTAAAGCAAAGGAATAGCCTTAATCACTATTATATTAGAACACCTCTCTGGAATCTGTATGGCAAGGGAATGAATTCTGATGCAAAGTCTTGCCATGTAACTTGAGACTTTAAATCTGCCAGAAATTCCTTTGGTCCTAGTACTGTGTAAATATCAAGAAAGTTCCCTCACATCTTACTGCAATATAATTGTCATTCGTTGTTGGAAAGACCATTATATTGAGCATATCTAGGCAGTTGAGAGAAAAATATTTGTCCCTCTATGCATAAAAATGTACCAGACTGAGTACAGGATGTAAGGATGTAAGGATATAGCAGCCAGCAGTTACATTTCAGTTTAATCTGCTCAACACTTACCTAGTTTCCTACATGATGGTTACAAGTCCTCAGTTTGAAAATTAAAGGTTGGTACAGTTATAAAAACTAGACAGAAATAAAAATCTCTTCACAAGTTTACAGAAGAGTGTTTTATCATCAAGATGTGTTTTGCTTAAAACTGGCATTTAGAGCTTGTGGAGGCAGAGTGCAGATTTTAGAAGACAGCAAGTCCTCTATGGAAAGAACACACTGTCTCTTTACAATGTAGTACACTCTTTAAAACACAAAAGAACTTTTGGGGCAAAAATCCCTTCAAATTCTCTCATCTCCTCTCTCAAAATCCTTATTTAAGCCTGAAGTTCATCATTTATCCTCAGAAACAACAAAGACTTCAATGAGAATCTGCCTAAGTAAGATTTAACAAAAAATTTAGTTCTTAAATGGGGGGATGAAGGATTTGGCTCTCAGATATAAAGGGGGTAAGGAGAAAACCAGACAGGACCTTCCAGACAGACAAGCTCTCCCAGAAGAATTCTCTGTTTAAAATGAAGGCAGTCACTTGAAATTAAACTGTCAGAATAATGAACAGAGATAAACACTGCAGCAATTAGAAAACAGCTAGCTAATGGAAAACTTAGTTTTCTGCTGCTGAAAAAATGCAGCCTCCTTTTCTGACTCACCGTTATTTCCTGCTCGTAGGTCCAAACACCACAGGCCAGTTCAACGCAGAATATTACAAGCAAGCTTCCAAAATACTGCAGAAAACAGAATGGTCTTAGCTATTTTTTATACTCATTGAAATAAAAAAGTTTTCAAAGTTCAATATTGTTAAGTCTTTTCTTCAAAATTAAAGAACATCTGAAAATATTATTAAAATTTCACATGACTCAAGACATGGAAATGGAAATCCATTTTTGTAACCAAAATATGAAAGACTCAGACAGCAAACTTTATGAAAGCTAAGATCATGGGACATTTCTTTCTTGAAAACTACATCCTTATCAAAGTGATTTAGGTATTTGAGGTCAGGTCTAACTGTGCAAATATTTAGAGATTAATTGAAATATCTTTTTCTGTTACAAGGTATAACCCTTGAACTATTTAAAAACAAGAAATACAAGTATAAATGAAGAAGTACAGACCTTGGTAATGATGCTTAAGAAAAGCTGCAACTAAAGACAACGGGAGTTTCTTCTATATAGCATTCACAAACCCTTTCTGAACTGCAGGATAAAGCTACATGGAACTTAAGGCTGTTTTAACTGGTGTTCTCTATTAAAAGTAACCCATTTATCTTTTATTTAAAGCAGAAGTATAGTCTCATTTATTCTTGACTCCAAATATTCTTCCATGTCAGTGGACTGAGCTTCCCTTTGCTCTTGGTATGCAAGACTTTAAAGTAACAATCCTCAAGGATTTTAATTTAATTTGAAAATCGAAGAAAGACCATCACAATATAGAATAAAATAGAATAAATATATAATTCCATCAGTAGGATACATGCCAAATGGCTTCTAATTTAGTTATTTCATTCCGGAACCTGTTTACGACACATAACATGTACTGATGGTAAGTAATTTTTTTTTATTTTTTAAGGGTTACTAAGATGTACTGTTTAAAACAGAGTGTAAATCCACAAATGTTAGACTTTAACAGTCATCTACATTACACCATTTTCATTCATCTGGTCTGGTACTGAGTAATTCACAGATACTTCAGCAGCTACTGGTCTTGCCTTAATCTCCACTTGCTCAACAAATCCAACTCCCTGAATTAGGTATGTAGATGCACACAGAGACATATAAGAAATGCATGTAAAAGTACTCATGTTAATTTTCAGGAGAAACCTGTACCCATAGCCTCCCCCTGCAAAGGTCTATCCAATAAAGATGGTACTGAAAGAAGGATTCCTGTTTTACTCATCTTCATCACGTTACATTGCATCTTTACAGTTATTGCAGATGAACAAGACACTACATTTCCTTACAAATCAACACTGTAAGCACACACAGAGCTCCAGCACAGGTCTTTAACAACCAATATGTTCATCCTCCAAAAGTCCAAACCAGGAAAAACATGAATCACACCTTTCAAGAACAATGGTGCTTTTTCTAAAAAATAAATTCATAAGCTTCTATGCAACGCATCTACTATCATTGCAGTGCCTACTAGCTATGCAAAGGGTTCTTTAAACAAACCCAAACATGGAAATCTACTTTTCTAAGTATTCGCTTTGAAAGCAGGAAAGAATGTCACATGCTCCTTTAATTAATAATTATAATAAAAAATGTTTAAGGGCATTATGACTAATACCGACATTTCTGAGAGGGAGAACAACTAAATGTTTCAATGAAAAGTGCATTTCACTTCTCAGCTGTCAGAAGAAATTTCAGTGGGTTTATACTCTAACTGAATAACTAGACTGAGACTGTCTGCTATCCCTGAATCTTACACAAAAACACTGATTGTGGTGAAAGCAATACATCTGGGAGTATATGTATGGCATTCTCTGCAAAACTCTTAATGTGCAGTTCTTTGTAACATTTAATTCATTTATCAAGCTTAACATTTGAAACTTCCTCATCTTTCTCAGCACATAAGTTAAGAGTGTTTGTGGTATTAGTAGGAGACAGAAGAGCCAAACCCAAGATTTTCTCCTATTACTGAATACAGCCCGAGATAGAAAACTATTTAGCCAGATTCACTCATAAACCACTTCTGGGTCTGCCAGGGACTGAGCACTTCTGACTAGCTACATCTGAACACATCAGGGCACTGCAGAATCAAGCTTTTTCTCCTGAGAAAGCCCATGTCTGTTCATAACATAAAAGAGAAAACACACAATGAGTTTACACACATGAAAGGCCATGCTCGGAACTGAGCGACTGCAGGCACACTGAACTCACACATAGGAAGTTGTTTCTCTCTTCTACTAAAGGGGAGTATTATACCTCTCTCTATATAATGGTTTGCAAAACAAATACTTCTTATATAAGTTTTATGGGGAAAAATATCCTCTAACCATTATTTAAATTTATTACCCCTAATTTCCATCTTTCAAATCTAGAAATTATTACTGGCTTCAATGCTTATCCCTTGTCCCCAGTTAAATTCCCACAAGAGTCTGAATGCTAAATGCATCTTCCTGCATTTCCATGCTTCTGGTTCTTGCCAGAAACAGGAACTTGGTTTTGAAGCAGGCTTAGCATTTCTTTCTGTGGGCTGAGTGGCTATGTGTCATAAAGATGAGTAACTCACTGATGAGCACGGTTGTGTATCACACTCAAAACTGTGCCAGGAGGTCACTGATATTACCTTCTACAGAACATCTCCCTCAGAGTACTCTTGACCATTGTGAGATATTTTCTACTGTTTCTTATTTTCTTTTTTTTTTTTTTTTTTTTTTGCAGGGGTTGCAATGGGGTTANTTTTTTTTTTTTTTTTTGGCAGAGGGCAGGTAAGAAGGGAAAGGCACACAAGAGAATGAACAGTTTTGCAAAGACATCTACAAGCTATCAGAAAATAAAGGCACAGTTGTGTTGACTTTAAGGACTGAAGACCCTTTACAGTGCAAATCCTACAGACTTTTAACACTTCCCTTTTGTAGGTAATTGCTAATCACTATCATTCTCTCCTTAGTCTGACTGTGGAGAGTCATCAGAAAATTGGAGTGGTGTCTTGATCCTGTTACAAACTCATCAGTTTCACTGAGGGATTTCCTCCAGCAAAACTGTGAAAAACTTAAAATGTTGCTGCCTTGAGAGAAGCTGAATGACTGAAATGCTGGCAGAAAACACTCTTCAGAGAGTAATAAATCAAAGTAAAAATATTTGCCAACTTAAAAATAAATAAAGCATTAGACATTTACTGCTCCATATGTCACGCTTTTGTCCAAGATACTAAACTTCAGCATCCCTTCACTGTAAAACGGATGTTGTCAGGCAGCAGGAGCTGGTTCTCCTGCAACCTCCTTGTTAAGCCTGCTCTACCACAGGTCACAGGTTGGAAGGGAAGGAGGGAGAAGAGAGGGAGGCAGCAGATCTGTAAAGCAGTAGTTATCCAACAGGAACATTTCATCTAATACCTGGAACATTGTAGAAGCACTTGGACTTTCAGCACCAACAGACTGCAGAGGCTTAAACAACTCTGTTTTTCCAGCACATCAATTCCGAAAGAAGTGAAGGACCTGGGGGTTCAGGAGAATCCTGTTCTCCTTCCTTTTTTATGCAAGAGACTAAACATTTAAGGAGTGGGAATAGAAACAAAAGTCATTACTTTGAAAACCAGTTTCAAAGAGGTATGGAGGGCCAAGGAAAGATAGTAAAGGTATTCCCTATGTAATAACCAGACCTTGTTCTGCTGAAATACTCTTCATGTGGTACAGGCACAAAAGTGACCACAGCCAATATTAAAATCCTGAAACCTCCAATGCAGAAACCACACACAACAGCATAGAATCCCACCACTGAAGTACTACCTAGTGCAGAGGTGCACAATATACTTAATCTCTAGAGAACAAATATATCCCATCACATAACACAGTCAAAATACTGACTTCTTAAACCCACTTTCAAACAGTTAGAAAGCAAGAGTGCATTCTGTGTATGAAAGCAAATAGCAATGGCAGGCAGGGGCTAACTACTGGAGTCAGAAGTTGCAATATAGTGAAGAAAAGTGAGAGCATGGGGAGCTTTTGGAGAATTTGTTCGAAAAGACTGTAGAAATCCTTCCTTTTCTGGGCAAATGTGCCTTTCTCTGAAGGATCAGTGTACTTACTAATGAATCATCACTCACATCACCTGTATTTTATTTCATAAATATCTTTTTTTCAAGCTTTATTGCTCTCCTCCCAAATACATTTCTCCCAGAAGATATAAAACCTTTTTTTCCCCCCTCAGGCTCGAGAACAAACCCAGCCCTTATGCCAGAGCAAACAAGGAGTAGCTGATCAACAACTCCAGCCTCCTCAGACTTGCTGTCTCACACTGCTTTCTTGAGCAACATGTTCCATATGGCAAGAGAGGTGAAGAAAGCTCTGGAAAGGGCAGGGGCTGAAAGAAATTCCAAGAGGGCAGCTGCAGAATGAAACCTTACTGTAACCTCTAAAAGACCAGAGTATATGGTATGTAAAGCAAATGCCAGCAGATTTTAAGAGTTATGCAGAGCATTTCCCAATGGCTAACAGCCTGAGAGCATCAGCCTTGATCTTCTGAGATGCAAGCCATCCAAACATCTCTCTGCCCTCGGGAAACCTCAGACAACCATCACCACTGGATCACCAACAGGAACCAGAATCATTCTGTATAAAACTGAACAGGTCCTTCCTCCTTCGGTAACTTGCACGCTATGGTTCCCTTTGTCAGTTTACAGGGTAACAAGGTTATTTTAATGATTAATCCAGCTATTTTTTTTTTTAAATGGAGCAAACACTCATTAAACGGAGTCAGACAAGCTGCATGGAAAACTGACATCCTGTTTATCCACTTCAGCAGCATAATTTCTCCCCTGCCTCCCTCCCCTGCACCCTCAGCCCTGCCCTATACGAATTAACAGTCCATTAGTCATTTTGATTTTAAATTTGGTTTACTTGCTTGACAACACAGAAATCTGTGAGTGATGCAGACACAAGTCAACAGGGAAATGAGCTGAAATCATCAACTTGCAACATAAGCTACTGAATGTCATTCAGTTCTTCAAAATAAATACATTTCACACAAAAATGATCAAGTATCTCTATTATCTTAGATTTGGTTTCCCAGATCACAAAATTTTATCAAAATGTCTTAAAGTCTGTGATCTTTGCAAAGTCTACCACTTTTTTTGTACTTTATAAGTAATTTTTAAATTAATTTTTATGGCAACAAACATTCTAGTTTTTTAAGCTATGTACCCAAGTACTTTTTATTAAGCCATTTCTTTTTCTAAAAAAATTAAATAAAATTATTTATAAATAGTTAGATTTTTGTTCACAGCCTTGATTTTCTGTGCAATATTCTTCATCTTCTGTAAATTTTTACTTTAATGGTTATCTTTACTTATATAAGTAAACTGGTATTACTTTGGAAATCAACAAATGCATACTTCCAACAATTATTAGGATTTATTTGCTAATGGTTCAATTACCTCCAGTCAGTGACCTTCCAGAAATAAGGGTTATTGCAAGGTCATGATAAAGTACTAAACAGGGCACAGGTAAAGACAGACATTAGACCATAATTTTCTTATGGCTTGTCATATTCCCCTTTCCCTTTTTCTTCCCCTATTTCATACGATTTATATCAACACCTAAAGTCTCCTATTCTGTACAGATTTTTCAAAATGCAGCTTCCTTCATTTGTCTACCTGCTCTTTATTTTCTACTAAGGAAATTACACACTATAAAAATGTTTCCTTAGTCAAGAAAACCCTTTTTGCTTGTAAAATAGATCCAGTTGGTGCTGATACACAACTCTGTTTCAGCATGCCCCAAGACACTTCAAACAATCACCATTTTGAGTGAAGAAATGCTCTTACAATATAAAACCCACACTGCAGTCCCCATGCACAGAGCAAAGTGCCTTCGTGGTTAAATAGTCAAAAGGGTATGATTCAACAAGAAAGAGAGTAATTTACCCCACAGGACATCCACTCCATACTCAGCTCATGGCAACAAGAATGCAGCTGAACCACAGCATCAAGGCATACCCCACCAGTGAGGCTGGGCTGTGTCTCAGAGAAGACACAGAGGTTTGGCTGGGCTTTGTGGATTCATATACTCCTTCCTTGCTCTTAGAAATTTCTCCCATTCGCTATTCATTTCAGCAGAGGAAAAAAACCTGGCAAACAAGCAATGAGAAAAGAAGAGCTGGCAAGGACGGGGGGGAGAAAAAACCACACTACGGCAGCAAGACCATGTATCATCTCAGCAGCTCCCCATCTTTTATCAGTCCAGATGCAGCAGCACTCACTCCCATCCTGGTATCACTCACGACTCTCTACCCTCAATAATCTCAGTGCCTTGAATCTACCATCATATCAGTCCTTGTCTTTTCAACAGTTTTGTTGTACCCACATCCATCAGTTCACCAACCTTTCTATTACTATCTTTCCTCCTCTTTTGACCTGGGAGCATTATTCCAGAGCCCTCTTCAGTTCTGGTGCTGTTTCATTCTCTTCTGCCCTGGGTATTAATGACTTTTAAGAACTTGGAGGGAAGAAGCAGTATTAACAGTGTGAAAGTGTGAATGAGGGAAAACAGGTACAAGGAAGATAAGCGCAACAAGTCTTGCTCCAAAAGGATCTTGAAGCCAAACACAGTGACAGCCAGTCAAACGAACATTCAGGATATAAGTCCCCAAGAACAAAGTAGTCACCTCCCATCAGGTGAACCTAAAAGTCAGTATGCAGTAAAAAGCGTGGCACAGGAGCCCAGGCAGCATGTGTCATGCACAAAACATACTGGAACCATGAAATGATTACTGTCAATAGATATCTACCTTTTATCTCAGCACTGTGCCTCTTTCCTAAAGCATGAGCAAATGTCTCTTCACTACTGAAGAAATACACACAAAAAAATTAAAACGTATAGCCTCCTAATGGCACTACCCAACCTCGCTCTCTGAAGTCAAAGGCCCTCAAGAAGCCAGACAGTTCTTGTTACTTGGAGCTGCTGAATAACTGCACCATATAGTACTGTGTTGCCTCTGCAATACTGCTCAGCATTCAAGGCAGCTGCTCAGTGCCTAGATGAAAGCAGCAGATCACCCCCATGATCACAGCAAACATTTGGATTGAAGTCAAGTACTTGCAAGAAGACCTGGACACCCCCACCAGTTCCATTCCTATCATGTTCCCCCACGCTGTTCAAATACACAGCTGCTCTTTCTTGCTCTGTGTTCCACAGGCAGCACCTTCATCGCATCCCAATATCCCACATGGCCAAGTAATTAATGTCTCCTCTGTAAGCTCCCTCTGCTACTCAAGGAAATTAGGCACTGTTTCAAAGCACTTGCCTTTGAAAAAGTCTTTTAAGGACATAAGCAGCAAGAATTTATGTTGGGGAAGGCAAGGTCAACAACAGGCAAACAGAGCAGTTGGCACTGAACCCTAGGACCAATGTACTCCACTGCACAGAGCTGGGAGCCCTGCAGAGTGCACATGTTCCTGCAAAGCCTGGTTTAGCTCTGTGGTGACACCACAGCTTCACCAAAATCCATCTCAAAATTGAACAACTTGTTTGAACCTTAAAAATCCTGATCTAAACAGGAAAGAAGCTTGCTCTCCATTTCAAGGCAAAAAGATGTATAATAATTACTACATGCATCATCTCAGCAGTTTACCCTTGAATTCAAAGTTAGAAATAGGGAAAGAACAAAAATACTCTATTTTTTGGAGAAAGTTGCTCGTATTTGAAACTACTGGGGTATAATAAACATTGGCAAATTTTAAGTGTGTTTTCTCTTACCAGTGGAACATCAAACAAGCAGCACCTCAGAATGCAAGCTAAATGTCCAGCCCCTTAGCTACCCACTGACTACCTGAAACTGAGATTTAGCAGAGTACTGGCTTCTCATCAAACCTGAACTAAAATTATTTTTTATACATGTATTATAAACACATTTAAACCAGTCTTTCAAACAAGGCAGGCCAACCTGTCTTGTGAATCTCTGTCTTCCTCCTATTCACACCACATTTGTAAATGGGCTGTTGATAAAAAGGCACAAAATACAAACTCAGTCTGTCTAGCTTAATACTAAACTGCATAGGTTTACACCAAGTATGTTTATTAGTTATTTCTTCCCGTCAACACTTGGTATCTAAATAATGAAGAAATACTTCTGGTTGATAAATAACAATTCCAGTGCCAAATGTTAGTACAAGGTATTGGAGCAGCTGTAACTGTGCTAAGAGTACACGTGGATAGGAGCAAATATCCAGTATTACTATAGTGCAAATAACATATACAATGTATTACTGCAGAAAGACATGCTGCCACAGAAAGGAAAAAGAAACAGACAACAAAATTTATTATCAGTAAAGTATCATTAATTCCTGCCAACTGTAGTCATAAGTACAACAGAATAGTTAATGCTGTGGTATTGTGGAGCAGTTAACATTTCACACAGAGTAAGAATGCCTTCTAGGAAGAAGACATTAGCAGTTATTGGTATCTTGCAACATAGAAGATGTCCAAATTTAATCACCCCTATCACCTCTGCATCCACATGGACTGAAATGGGTGTATGTGCATAGAAGAATTTGCCACAAGTGGTGATACAGGCAACAGTATCTCGGCATTCTTTAGACAGACCTCACAGAAATCACTAGTTTAATGATGGGTTGTCTGGTTGCGTTCCAACTCAATACACAGCTTAGTCTGCCAGGGTCCAATTTATAACCAGGTTTCATGATAACTGAATTAATAAGCTGTTTGACCACACACCAACAGGGTCTAAAACTGTTTAGCTCTGAAGAATATTTATTACTCTGTCAACTTTATGATTAAAATCAGTAACAGGATTTGCCCTATTGACCATCAAATAATTCTAATAGTTTTTCCCTTTGTGAAAACATATGCAGACAAATTTGAATCCTGTGCTGTTTGAATGCTGCAGTTACAGAAAAGTCATGGTTATAAATACAAGAACTTGCAATGAAAACTCCAGCCAGGAAGTATTTTCCTGTGGGATTTTCATGAAGCTCTTCTTGTCAAGCAACAGAGCTTACTCTTGTTTTAATAAAACAAGAACTTAAAAAAAACCCAAACTACATCCCTAAGTTTACTATTTTTAACAAATATATTGGGGTTTTTTTAGTTAGGCAATGAGCACAACAGACTTTGAAAACAATCCAAAATGTACAGAACCTCAGAAGAAGAGAGGCAAAGTATTTTTTTTTTCAAATCCAGAACCAATCTTTTTGAAAGAACTGTACCAATCACCATAAAACCTGGACTCTCCCATCTTGGGACTTTTCATGCATCCAAGTCAATGACTTGGAAGAGTACAGATCTTCCACCTTAGGGTGGCATCACAGCTACTTCTAGATGAGGATGTTGGTCAATCACACAAAAGAAATATAGAAACTCAAGGTACACATGGACTCTTCAGACCAACTACCCTTCAGGACACATTTCTGAAGTCATTAAAATTAAATGATCATAGCTTTAAAATGATGGTTCTACAAACAGTCGAGAGAATGCACCTCAGAAGACTGAGGTTTTACATTTTCCTACTATTAAGCTGAGCAAACATGAGTTTGATTTATACTTATGCCCCCACGTGAAGATGGAAAGGTTTCAAGCATTTAATTGCAAGACAAAATTTCAAAAACAAATGAAAATTGTTATGTATTCAGATGTATTAAAACCTAACACTATATGTATTTTATTGTCCTTACACTTTATTAGATTTTTCAAAAATCCAACTAACATCAGCACTAGCAATGAGTAAGCTGCCAGGAACGTCAAGACTTGTATCCAGGTATCTGTGCATGCTATCGTTATGGCTTTCATGTACTTCAAAAAGAAGATTAAAAGCATGATTGAAGAGGTTGCTAATGTTTTACATGAAGGTTCTTTTCTTTTAGTTCATCTGGTTGAACAAAAGCTCATTTTGTTGATCCATCAGTTTTCTGATTTGTCTGATGAATGAAGCATTGACTTACGTCTGCATACTTCTGTGTGGTATAATATAACTGCATTCATTTAACAATCAATCAAAGACAATGACATACTTAGGAAGATATCACTTAGATTTGCTTATCAGTTTTTTTAGCAGGAGCAAATCTCAAGCTCCTGAAAATGAAGTATTGCAACATAAAATGATAGAAATGTCTTGTTTTGATTTAGTGAAACTTGACTGCCTAAATACACTTCAAATTATTTATTTCCAGATGGCACTAAAGGCTATAAATGATTTCTTCTTTTCACTTGCAGTGTAAATAAACTGAAGGCCAAAACTAGTTTTAACTTAATTTTCTCTTGAAATAGTTAGGTGGGTTTTTTCAAAGCTTATACCAAAAATAACTTTTTCTTTCACCAGATACTATGTGGCATTGATCTACATCATATAGTTGCTTTTACCTTTTAATTAATTTAATTAGGATTAAAACTACCACCACTATAAAGAACACATTATGAAAGTAATCTTACAGCCTTATGAAAATGCCTAATGTTTAGTAAGTTTATCATATTTTAATACTTTCACTATTTAGATTAAACAAAAATATGTACAAAGCCCTTTTAACGTATGTAAGAAAGATTACTAGAGAAAAAATTATATGGTATGAAACTACATTAATCCATTATTCTTATGCACATGCTCATAACTAAGTAATTGTCTTAGTACTTGTTCCCATTGACTTTGACATTGTAAGGTTAAGATCTAGAAATAAAAAATGCATGACTATTCTGTTACTCTAACATGTTCAGATTTAAATGAGAGTTTTTCCCAACAATGTAGTTTTGAAAGAATAATCTTCACATTGCATACAAACTTAAAAAAAGTCCAAGAAGAGAAACAATACTGCTCTCTTGCAATTGAGGAACACTTCTGCTACAGACATTTAGCTGGGAATATCAAATAAAGCTTTCTCTAGCCCTCTCAAATTACAAAAAAAAAAAAAGACATTTTAATACAAAACCCCAGTACAATTTTGCTGCTGTTTATTCTTTGCTACTGTTTACTCTGCAGTTAGAAAATTTCTATTAGAGAAAAGCAAAGGTTGCATAAATCTCAGTCAATTTCTCATGGTGTTCTACGGTCATTTTGTGCAAAATCCGTGAGGTTTAGGTATCACATACTTAAGCCTGCACAGATCCACAAGAAAAGTTCAACTGAACACACTTTGTGAGAACTCAACACAAACTGCAGTGAAAAAACAGCAGGAGTCCAACTCTACTTGTATGGGACCCTGGATATTCTCAAGAACTGAAGGGTTATATCTGTCCACTTTCTCCTACTGCAATTACAGTAGTCAAGTCTGATACACCTCTTTCACATCCATTGCTCCCACTCTCTTGGACTTACAGACTGCTTGGAATCCTGATTATCCTCATGTTAAAAACAGAGTCCAATTCTTCAAAGAGCTACAGCTACACTTCTAAGAAGCATACAAGTACGTGGTACTCTTGGATTTCAGTACCGCCAACAGTGTAAAAATTTTAACTCTAAACCTTTAAAATTGGTGTGAACGTGATGGGCTTTTGTTGGAGTGGTATTTTTGGTTTGTTTGGTTTTGGTTGACTGTTTCTTTTATTGTCCTCAAATTCACTGACATCCAGACCAAGAAAGTGGTGTTTGGCTCCCTTGACAGTCAAAGCCACATCACAGTTAAACTGTATACAGAGCCTTGTGCAGGGGAGACTACTATATTTCAGCTGCTGTCAGTTCAGTTATATACTCTCCAAATGAAGGAAAAAGATGGGTACTTGGAATCTATTTTTAAACTTGCTCGCAACCAAATGCAACTGCAAAATTCCACATCCATGTAAGAGAAGACAAAGCTTCTGAGGACACTTCGAATTAATTTTTGTCAGCTATAGGTGCTGTTACTTTACACACAAAGCCAACTGTGGAATAAAGCAAAGTCCAGGTTAGGTAGCTATTACACAGCCAAGAGTCAAAACAGTAGCATACAGATTTATGTCAGAGTACTCAGACTCACGTCCCTATAATTGTTAGTACTTAAGAGGTTTTTTTTCCCTTCAGCAACTCTTCTACTAAATGAAGTGAATTTTTGCAACTGAGACACTGCTTGTCTTTCAGTCACAGCATAACACGGTCTAGGCAATAAATTATTTCCTACTGTGTGCTTTGCAATTACAATTCCTCACCAATACCATAACTCAGCATGCCAATAAAAAATAATCAGTGTTTATCTAGTGCCTGTGGATTAAAACCTTTCTAACACTCCTGAAACAAAATAGAAGTTATGAAACATACCCAGACAAGGAGCAACAGATTTCTTTTCACCGTTCCACAGTACCCCAGCATTCCAACTATGATGAGGAAACAGCAGACTGCAATCATAACCGGGTGGACCACAGGAAAGTAAGTCAAAATGACAGCCTCCTCCACCCTAAAACCAATCAGAACCATAATCAAAAAAAGCACAATCACACAAAAATGATACAGAAGAAAAACATAATACAGCCATTAAAAAGAAAATGGTTGATTAGCAGATGTGTTCTTTCCAGCACTTTACAATTTTCACGGAAATCTCTTCAACATGGTTTAAAGTCAAATGTTGCATTCAGGTACCAAAAAGTAATGTACTGTCCAAAACCTCTCTGGTGCAAAGGCAATCTTCCTGTTCTGCACTTGCACAGTATGCAGCACAATGAGGCCCTGTTTTATCACTAGGGCTCATAAGCACTGCTGCAATAAAATTAACAGAATTTCTAAATCTCTGGACTGAATAACGTATTCAAAACTAAACAGTAATGTAATGTGATTACATGTTGTCACAGGGCCAAAAATTGATCCCTGTCAGAAGAGAAAGGCACAGGATTGAAACCCTATCTCTTCCCCTTTTCTAATTTCAACTGATGCCTGAAATTGTGGCAAAAAATGCACCTTTCAATAAAACAATGATTAGTTTAACTGAAGGATTCTTAATTCTACAAATCCTAATTAGGACACTTGCCATACAGAATGAACAACATCTACCCCAATCAGTCACCCGCACATATCAAAAGTTTAACTAAAGCTTTACCTTGTTTCTGCAGTTAAAGTGAGAACATTATTCAGGTAGTCTCTCAGCCAAGCAGAAACACCTAGTATGCTGATGGACATCAACTAAAAAGAAAACATTAAGTTATTTATCATGTGTTTAAAGCAAATTGCAAGATCATCCATAACTGAGGTAGAGGATCTATCATCACTAACATCCTTCATGCATTCATTTCTTTGAACAACATACTGTCCCCAAAACTGTACTTCTATATGCTTAGAATTGTTTTGTTGCCCAAGTATTAGGGAGTCAGTGACAATCTTCTTTTCCACCTAGTGATACTACAGCTGGCTCCTATCCCACCACTGCACAACATACCATCGAAACAACAGGGAGGGCTTACCCTACTAAAGTCAGTGACTATTTCAGGGCTCACCAGTGATACACATCAGACTGCATGAAACCATGAAGCCATGCTCAGGTACACAGCTAGTGAAAAAAAATCTGATACAACAGTACTGATACACTGACACACAGGACAGGAGATTTATCTTTGGGTTACATCTAGAAGAACCTGATTCTCTTTGCTAATGCAGACACAGTCACACCATGACTCTGAGTCTCTCAGTTTCCTGAACCATAAAATGAAAATAAAACTAACTGCATTTCAATTATAAACCATATAAATCATTTGGGTACCTAATGTGTCAGGCACTTCAGCTGTATAAAGCCACTACACTTTTGCCAGGACTGCTCCCACAGCAAGTAAATCCCCAAGATCGAACCCACCTAGAATTGCCACCAGCTCAGCAGTCACGGATTTCTGTCACCTGATGCCATCATACACTTCAGCACACCTGCAACTTACCAGGAGAGGCTGTGCCCTCTGATTTTCTTGAGAAGTCAAACCTGAACGTGTTCAGACCCTGCCATGCTGTGACAGCACCAGTTCTGCTGCTGTCATAGCAGAGATACTGCCAGAGGACAAGGCACTCCTCACTCAGTTTCACGGGGGGACCTAGGCCTGAACCACAGAAGACACAGGACCTCAGAAGCACCACTGTCTAGCTGAGGGAAGGAGACCTATGCATGCTGACTCTCCTGAATACTACTGTTTTCATGCACTGCACAGGGGTATGACAGGACACATCAGCATTATACTTGCAGTTTCTGAAATCAGTGAGAAGTGTTGATCTCCCCTGTTGTCCTCAATATCTAGCTTCTCACATGCCCTCATATTTCGCTGAAGTTGTTTTGACAAACAAGTTAAGTGGTTCAAACTTAACAGGAAAAGTCACTCTGTGTCCTTACTGGCTCCTCTGCCTGCAGCACGCCCACAGCAGTCTGCTTTTGCCTTTAACATTTCACAGAAGTCCCATCAGCTATCCCAGAGCTTCTTCCTGCTTTTCAGATCCGATGCACAAAGCACAGGCATAAAGCCGTGGTTCTGGGTGCTGCCAGCAAGAGCTGGGCGCTTGGCATGCTGCAAGCATACTCCTGAAAGATAGTGCGTGATAAAGGTCTACTATGTTCACTCATGTTCTGTACACTCTGTGGGATCTGTTTTGGCTGGTGAAACAGTAACAGTAAAGAACATTTTCTATTGTCTTATTTGCAGGAAGCTGCAGGAATAAGGAAAACAAGATGACTGGAATCTCGTCCTAAATAAATTCCTCAACAAGCACCTATTTCCGTGAAAGAAAGCATCAGGCAAACATACCACACAAGCAGCCAAAAATACCAGAGAGGTAAAGCAGACTAGAAGCAGCCAGCCTACTTTCTTGTAGTCAAAAGGCAATACAAAACATTTCTAACTCGCCACAGCTCCCTGAAAGGCCTGTTGATACATACAGAAAAGCATTAGCTCACACATCCACTCTGTTTACAGTGAAATACTTAAGTGGGTTACTTCATTTTACAGCAGTGGTGTTCAGAAGTAAGAAGTCCATCAAAACACTCCTCAGTAACTTTTAGTAAGAGCCACATGGTCCTGCTACAGAAACAGTCCCAGAAAAATGATCACTTTCTAAATAATATTCTTCATCACATACCAGACTGGTGGACTGCCTAATCGGCTATCCATTAGGCGCTCTCAGGCTCCACAAATTTTCTTTCAGCCTTCAGCATGCAGCAACACATTGTACACAGCAGTGAGAGGAGGTGGATTTCGAGGAAGGCAAGATTGCTCCTTCAGCAGAGGTAAGATGGCAGCACACTGCAGCATGCAGGTTATTCACAGACAACAGGGAGATCACAGAGCAACCAGTTAAAAGGCAGAGGGGACAGAAAGAACTTCCTGGAGACCAAAAGTACTGAGCAGAGTCCTGTCACTAAGATAATCACTCGGTTTGCTACAAGAAAGGACTTGCATGCAAAGGCAAATCCAGAAGAAGAACCTTCATTTCTGCTCTGTCTGCCTAAATTGAGTTTTCTCTACCTAGGTATGTATTTTTGCCCACATAAAATCCATGGATAATCTAGTCAGATACATTACCAAGATGAGGCCAACACATGGCCAGGTGACTTCTACAGAAATGCTTAATGACCACATCAGAGAACGTGACTCCCTCTTCACTTGTGAACCACAACTGGAAGAAAAGGACTGCTTCCTTTAACCTAGGAAATATAACCTTCACCAATAATGTAACTACATGAACACCATTTCAGTTCATAAGAACAAACTCTCTATGAAAGGCTTCTTGCATCATTCAGAAAGATTTTAGCCATTTAGATGCCCCCTGGCTGTTCTCACTTAGTGTGAATACGTAACAGACAATTACTACAGTTTCTTGCTGATGTAAATTACATGCAAGAACATCCCACCTATAAAGCCTGTGAGAGCCAGGCTACAGCTCATCTGCTCACCTACCCTGTGTCTGGCATGATCTCACCACCATTAACTGCTTCAGGTGTTGCTGACTTCTGCCAGTCTTCAAAATGCACAAGAGCTAGGTCAGCATTACTCTGAGAAACTACAAACACAACGCCTTACCTCGCTGCTACACACATGTTACACACAGATTACCTGTGCAACACCCTCCTGCCAATCAAATTCCTAGTGAGGCACATCTGGGCACCACATTTTCCAGAAAGTCCAAAGTGAATTATTACTCTGAATGACCCGAAAGCCAGAGTGCTGTGACACACTTGATTCACAGGCATGAAAGTCAGTGTCCAGCTCAGGTGGCAGAAAGGCATGGGTCAGAAAGTGAAGGCAAATACTCAAGAGGCTCCTCTTGAAAAAAAGAAGCCTGTGAAAGAGCAAACTGATAACTCAAAAAAGCAATTCAGCAATAAGTTGATTACAAAAGGTGTATTTCACAGCACGTAAGCCAGTAAGTGCTTGGTAGCTCTTCACTAACAGAAGGAAGTGATGGGGAAAAAGTTGCATCCCCTCTGAGGAGCAGAAGTGAGACTCAGGGCAGAAATATCCTGATGGATGAAAGGTGCCTTTGCAACACCAGACTGCCCTGCATAATGGCTGATGTTTATTTTAGTGACAAAAGATTATCAAGCACTAGCTCCCATCCATCAATCCACTTGCTCACCTGCTCCATAGCCACAAGGGAATCACAACAAGAACACAACACACATGCCTGACCTCCACAGCCTCCCACTGACTCAACATGCAGATGTGCTGCCCTTTAAAAGCCCTAAACATCTTCAAGTGCCAGGTGACATCAAGAAAGCTCCAGGCACCCATCACTTCACCTACAGCATATGCAGATCTTCAGCCAGCAGCATGGCAAGTCCATCAGCACCAGCAGCACAACTCAGACCAGACACTCGGTAGGCAGGAACAGTAACAGCCTCCCCAAAAGCCTTGGTGTGCATCCAAACCCACCAGCAAATATCAGCAGGCACATCACTGTAATCCACTGCCAAGTCAATTTTCAAAAAGTCATGGGCAGGGGTAATGTCCTGATTACAGCTATGGTTGGTTCATTTGAAGTACGGTAAAAAGGTGGCTCCAAACAATTGGCAGTCCCCACTTCAGCCATTGTGTTGTAACTAATTTATATGTAAAATACAGTTAAAATCTGTATCAAGCAATCAGATGAAAGAACACAAGTTTATGACAAATAAAATTGCTAAGATAACTCTCACATTAGTAATAACATCACTTCACCAAGACATTTTCATTCAAGCTTCTCTGATGACAACCAGACTGCTGTACTGTAAATATAACATGATAGTATGCAGTAAAACATGTTTATTTGCTGCAGCTGGCTGCACAAGTCACTGTGGGTTTAATTCTGAGCTGTCACAGTATGTTATATAGCCATCGACATGACACTGAGGAGTTCACAACAATGCCTGCTGCCATACTCTATTTTAAATATATTTTCACACTGATTAAACAAAGGTAATAAATTCTATTTTTATATATGAGCAATATGCACACAATAATATATTTTCAAATGCATTTCTAATGTGAAGTTTCTAAAGCTACAAAGGTTTTCTCAGACAACTGAATTACAATATCCAACAACGGACTTCAGCTATTGGGAGCAATCATTTCCAAGCACAGTTTGTCTCTGGAACTCTCTTACATAAACTAGACATCAAAATGAAAATATAAAATCATCTGCAATTCATTAAGTATATATTTTAAGCCCTTATTTTGAGAGTTCTACTCCCAACACCTCTGAGGCCATATCTAAACTGGAAAATAAATCTGCATTTTCAATTAATAAATAAACATGGATTTCTGTCTTTAAGGGAGCAAGTCCAAATGATGTTGCTATTTGCACACCTGTGTTCACCCTCTCATCATTTTTTTTATTCAAACATTCGAACACCTTCATTTTACTGTTCCCAAATTTCAGAAAGGGTTTAACTATTAAATTGGAGGTAATATTAAAAGTATCTTCCATACCAAAAATCACACATGATCGTTTTTATTCTAACAGATGGGGTAAACAACTTCAGGCCATGCTCTGATATCAATAATGAAATGCTGACTAGCAGCACTACAGAGCAACCTGCTTTGCATGAAAATGTTTCTGGCTCCAAGGAAATTACTTCCAAGATATGACAACATTCATCAGACTATGTCCTCTAATTTTAGTTAAAAAACCAAACAAACAAAACCCAAAAAACACCCAAAAAAGCACCCACAAACAAACAAAATCAAAACACAAAATAATCCTTGTGAAAATCTTCCTCTTAAAATTGATTTGGGTAATCTGACCTTTGACTTATCCTTACCAAGGGGGCGGGGGGAATACATCACTACAAGGTCATGAACAGAGCACGCTGCAATGCTTTTACAGGATTTTCACTATTAGGTTCAATATTCAGATCACTGAACAAACACAGATAACTCAGATCCATGCATAAACAGACAGCTACATTTTTTGGGACAGAGGGACATAAGGGTGGAGGAAGGGGGACTTGTTTTTCTCTTATTACCTGGCAAAACCATTTAAATGTTTAGAGGAAGAAGAATTGTCTACATAAAAGGGAAATCCCCCATTTCCTAAAAAAGGACTTTTTATTCCATAGGTATCCCAACATTTCATTTCAGCTAATCTTCCTACAAGGTTATGCCTTGGTCCCCTCCCACCTCAGTAAACAGCTGAAGCACGTTCATATTTGCACTTTGAATCTGGGCTTGCTTGCACAGCTGCAACAGTGAGTTGGCAACCTGCTCCACATTTGGCACAGGCTGAAATTCACACACTTTGCAGTAAGGCAACTGCTGAGCTGCTGAGCATTGGCAGGCTGCTAAGAGGTCACCAGGGGAACATGAGCAAGTTTTTCAGCAGGTGGCTGTTCAAGGTGCCCAGAGCAAGTACAGCAGAAAGAACAAGGAAGAGCCCAAGTAGGCAAACAAGGCTGAGGTACAGTTCTACTGCGCGTCAGACCCACATCAGCTTCTGGGCTGTGTAACACAAGGGTACATTAAAAGCAAAGAGGGATAGGGAAGAGCATGTATTTCTTCAAACACCCTCTCTACGACTGCTCAAGAACTGCACTTCTTGTTAGGACGTGACTTGTGCCACTCTTCCCCTCAAAAGTAACCATCTCACTGTCAAGACATCTTTTGCTTTGGGGAGGGGCACGGGCATGTGCTGCTCGTCGCAGGTAATCCAGAGCAATGCTCACAGCTCAAGCATCCCATATCACAATCCACACATCACCATCAAGATGATATGCCTTCACATATACATAATATACTCTTAATTTTGTTTCTCTAAGAATTTGCTTTTATTCATGGACAGTAGTCAATCTCAGAGATGCAGGCAAATTATTTTTAAACTCAGCATATATATAGATAGATATATATTTAACTGGAAGAGTGACACAAAAAAAGAGCATGTATTTCCTATGATACACAGGACTACACGTTAGCTGTTTGTGGGTTTATCACCTAACTTCCCTGTTTTGCACACGAATACCCATGAGAACACAAAGATTATTAAAATGAACCCACATTTTTATTTAAATCCCACGTTCCTATAAAAATGCACAAAATTAAACTGTCCCCTATACTTTGTGAAATACCTACAAGATATTAAAAAAAATTATCATTCCTATGAGCCTTGTCTAGAGCCTACCACAGACTCAAGATGATAGAGAATCTTCAGGGTACAGAAGCATACAGGGTACTGGAAATTCATGAATAACTGGATAGCTACCTTCTACAAAAGGAGATGTGAATTTAAAGGAAGAAAAAATATACAAGTACCTGTAAGCCAGATGGATCCTTCCACTTTGCTGCAGATTGTGGTTTACCAGTACAAGCACATAGTTTGAAACTTTTCCTTCCCCTTGAGCTACAGGCTCAAATCCTGTCAGGACAGGTTTATGATTCATCCTCAAGGCTGATGCAATGAATTCCATGGAGTTAATTCTGAGTATTACCCCAAAAATGTCTGTGGTTCACTTATTTCTGAATGCCAATTAAAAAGCATATTAATGCAATTTCTGACACTGGGGTGGCGGCTGAGTTTTTTTCCTTTCCAATAGCACATCAAGCCACTCTTTTTCAGGACAGTTTTCCAGAAACTGATCCAGCAATACACAGTTGATATGCCACTCAGTTGAGCCATATCACCTACAAAGATACTTGGGATAAAATGTTATATAGAGGTGGACACAAAGTTGACTTATGGCTGAACTCTACTTTGTTAGGACATAGTCGGTAATGTAATGATATTGTATAAATAACAGAGCCTAAAGACACCAAAAAGATTTCTCAAATACCAGAATTAAAAGCACTTCTGTTCCTTTAAAACTCCTCCTATAGCTTCCTCTGCTGAATGCATTCCTTTAAAAAGACGGCATATTCCCACAGAAGCCACAGTTATTTTCTTTATACAAAGAAAGCTAAGAAAATCAGGTTTTAATTACACATGTCTAAAATGCAGTCTCTAAAATCAGAGTATATTAGCCCAGAATAGAGTTTACAGTGCTACAGGTACCTGGTCAGGCAGTGTTCATTTCAATGAATATTATTTGCCATTTAAACTTAAAATATTGACCCAAACTTTTCATTCCAAGTATCTACAAATCCCACCAACAAGAGTGGAAGTCAAAACACAGCAGAAACTACCTCTGTGCAGAATCTGGTTTCACAGAAGGCAGGATAGACTGATTTCTCATGTCACAACAGACTTGAAAAATAAAGCAAAAAAATTACAAGATTCAACACATACATTTGAAGTTGGAGAAAACAGGAAATATAATATCACTGCTTCCAACCACCCTTAGTTACATTCTAGCACAACACTCATATTCACTTGCTGAGTTCTCAAGTAGTACACATAGGCAAAACTAGAAGACTTAAGTGTGTAAAGCACTCAAATGGAAAACTAACTGGAAACTTGCTGCACTTTCAATTTATGTGATTTTTTTAAACTTTGTTCACAAATACAAGTTTGAGATAGATACAAACAATTTCCACTACCTGCCAGAAGTGTTTATTGGCTGCAATCACACAAGTGAAATTAGATAGGTACTGCTGAAGGAAATCTTAAACACTGTTCAACAGAAACAGCATATCCCTAGGCAAAAAAAGCTCACAAGGTGAAAGAAGAGTGGCAACATCGCTGTCTTGGCTCAAACATCCACTGACACTACTAATCATCAGTTAAGAGATCCTTACCACCTGTGACACAGTCAACTGCAACTTACAACCTTGATTTGTCCACACTACTACAGTACAGTCATCCTCAATTACAAGCAACACAACAGCAGCTGCTCCTGCCTCACATGCTCAGCAGGAGAAAAGGAAAAAAAAAAAAAAGTTGGCAGTTTTCTCAAGACAGAAAGTCTATGCAGACTTTTTCATGCATTCTTCCTGCAAAGTTATACTTTGCTTTTCTTTAAAAAAATTGGTAAAATTATCATGTTGCTTTTAGTTGCATTTACTATCACTATCTAGTTAATCTATTCCAACTATTAATAACTTTTTTTGAAGAACACACATGGCTAAGCTGCAAAGTAGAACAGACCTATACATTGCAAAACTACTGCTTTGCTTAATCCCCTACTATTAAAGCAGCCAGGAGGCTGAATTTTCCCTGTATTCAGCACCATTTGCTAGTTCCTGTTCTAGCACAACCCGCAGGGGATACTTGCAAGCAGGTATCTCCTGTGGTATGTCTGTGCCATTATTACAGGCTGGGCATGTTCTGTGGCTGAAGGTCTGCCTCGTGTAAATGCTTGCAAAGGTGGTTTAACTGGGAAAATGACCACAGCAAAATACAGGACAATGGCAGCATTGCGAAGTGTGGCAAAGAGGGATTCTGTGAGGACAAGTTATACAGTGCTCAAAATGAATGAAGATACTCGCTACATCCAGGACTGATACTGAACTGGGACAGTGTGAGGAGCTTGCCAATCCAGCAAAGGCCCACCAGAAGGAAAAACCCTGCAGTCTCATAAACTGCATTAAATATATTTGTAAAGCTATCAAAACTAAATTTATCCAAGTCCTGACACACACACCAGCTAGATATAACAAAGATCAGTATTGTCACTAAGGACAGAAAAATAGGAAGCAGTAGGAACATATCTTCCCTCAAGAACCACTAAGATAGGCTGCTTAGCTAAGCACTAAGTCTTGACCACAAAACACCAAATCATGCATTTCTGGAGGTCTTCCCTTTTATTAGGCCGTCCAGAATTTAATATACTGGAAACACCAGTGTTACAGAACATAGAATCAAGCTGGATCCCTCAGTCTTGCAAATTACGCAAAGAAGTGATGCCCACTGATATAGATAGATATATATATATATATATATATATATATACATATATATATATATATATATATGATGACTGCAGAACGGAACCAAATGTTAACTGCAGGATTGAGTCTGAAGGATATTCCTTGCCCAGGACACTGTCAAAAAAAATTAGAAGACTGAGGAAGTCCTGAAATTGCAACTGTACCTGCTATGAAAGAGACATCTTGCATGATTCAATTGACCATGGAAATAGCTTCCAGAAGAGTATCATCAGGTCTATCGCCAGTGTCAGTCACTTAATTAACAAAAGCCAGAGCAAGTTTATTTCCATATTGTAAGAAGCAAGGCTTTCTGCAAGTTGCAGCTCCCAAACTACCAATCCACTCACATCGACAAAACCAGTGTTTTTCTGGAGCAGTAACGGAGCAGTACATTTACTGGTCCATTATAAAACAGGATGAACTACTACAACAGAGCCTTGGGCTTTCAGCTGATTGCTTATGGATTATTTACAGCTAAGCAGACTTTAGGTCAAAAATGACAGAAAGCATTATGAACAACACTTCCTGCCTGCCACCCTCTCACGCACACACAGGTACATCACAGCTCATCAGCTGAGACCAGTAAAAAAGTTTCTTTTCAAACAGAGCACACAGTTGTACACTTAAAAGCAATACTATGGAGAACCTACAAGGATAGTAGTAGAGTGACTGATAAAGTTCTCTCACTTCTCTGCTTCTGTAGGCACTGAAAACAACCAAATAATGCAGACAGCAGTGTTTTGAAGCCACCATCTGCACCTTCAGTTTTTCAGCAGTATTCATGATCAGAGTAGCCAGTTCTGTTGTCTTAAGGAGATTCATATGCACTGGTCTATCTTCACCAAGCTGGCAATGACAAATGCTGAAGTCCCATCACACACACTGGGACAGCTGCACACAGGACACACGCTGAAGTTTAGTTCAGATGTTCTCTTCTAAGACCTTGACAGTCAGACCTTACTGGACAGTGACTACTGACTCTTGCAAACAAAAGCTTCATGTCCCCAGCTTGAACAAAACAATCCTTTTTGTACAATGTGCGGTTACACCTACTACTAAACACCATCAGAGTGAAACAAGGAGAGAATGTGACCTTATTCCAGCCAGGACTTGTACTCAAATCATGATTTTAAAAAGCCAACACATGCTGTTTGCACAACTTCTTGTTTTCAGCTGAACACTGATAATTGACACAGCCAGTGGGCATGTTATCAACAGACTGAAAGTAATTTGGAGGCAATGGCCCTTGGGAAGGAAGAAAGTATGAGAAAGCATAAACCCCTTCAAGATCAGGCCCGGAGAGAATTCCATGTATATGTCCCAAATCAGGAGGTCTGTGCAGACCTTGGAATTACAGCATCGCTCTTGTCTTTACCCATTGGGACAAACCCACCATTCTCAGGAGGAACACATCTGCATCTAATCTAATCTAAACCTCCTGACATCCAGCCCATAACCCAGTCTGGTATTTATACAAGTAAGAACTAACATAAGCAACCAGCAGCTAAAACTTTGCAAACGGAAGGAAGGACAGTGGCAAGGGAAGACTATGGCTGCCATATCCATACCAGTGAATAAGCACCTGCTGCTAGGGGAACTTTCCACCAGGAAACTGTACACCGTGGGTCTTGCTATGACACTCAGAAAAGGCAGCAGCAAAACCTCCTCTAAGACAAGAGAAGGAGGAAAAGATATGGGAGATTTTACTACAACAAGCAGCTGATAATAGATTTATATTTAACTGTTAAAATACACACCCAAACAGAACCAGATAGGGAGTGGAAAGAGGTTATCCATGTTCACTCGTCCAAATAAATCTGATGTAACTGCAATACATTTAACTACCCACCCATCACACATACTATTTCTTAACGTGCAGTTCTGGTAGACTCAACGATTTTCTTGTTTATTTGGTTTCAACCAAACCAATGCATTCATGTGCTTTGCAAATCCCAAGGACTCTAAATGGACTGGCCAATTTTTCCTTTGAGTTCCAACACCTTTAATTTTATATACATTATAGAAAACGGCCTTAATTCTTTGCAATATCTGTGGCACAAGTCATCTGCTATGCCAGCATGTATTACTGAATGACATCTTGATATGGTTCAGCACCATACAGATTTCACTTGGGTGTACTTTTCAGTGTCCAGACCTCAGCCAGAAGGATAAATTGCAGACAGTTTTTGTATTTTGGAGACAAGATCAAGAAGCTGCCATTTTCTTTCCCATCACTTGTCATACCATAACAGACACAAAATATCTTTTATTCTATTATAACTAGGGGGAAAAAAAGAAAAAAAAAAAAAAAAGAGAAACCCACACTTTCTAGGTAAGGGTAACATTGTTATTAAAAGAGCAACAAAATCTAAAGGATGGGAAATCATTTCTAGCTATGAATGCTTTAAACCAAATCTAGACATCACTTAGGAATGGGTAAAGCCAACAGCAGGACCACATGACAGATGTAGATAGTGGTGTTCCACTGAGAAGCTCAAAGACACTGTGTAGCTCCATGCCTGAGGTCCACAAAAGAAACACGTGGGCAAAACAATGAAAAGTAACAAGGAGCAATCTGATATGGAAAGGAACTTAAAATTTGAGCAAAGTGGGCAGGCACATTTAAATCTCCTAGGTGAGACCTTAATCTCCCTAGAGATCTGCAACACTACACACCACACCCCTCCAAAGAGAAGGGCAGGCTTTCCTACACAAAGAAAGCATCTCAAGACTGAAAAACGAAGCACTTGGCTCCAGCAACAAGCCTCCCATTGCTACATGACACATAACTGATACGGCATGAAGGTATAGCCTCATGTGTAATGCGGGTACCACCTAACTGGTCCACCTGAACTACAAACAGCTGTTCCTGAATAATAAATCTGATTGTGACACAGCAGGCAACAAGCACGGAGAGCAAGGGAAAAGAGCAGAGGAAGCTTAAGGGGACAAAGTAGTGAGTTAAGGTGCAAGTAGAAACTGTTGAGGACAGCTCAAAGCAGGAATCATGGAAACCAGAGGGAAGCAGCCAACAGGCAAACAGCAGGACATGATATTTTCAACCATGTCCATGTGAATTCACTCAAGTCTCATAGCATATGTATAAAAATCCAAAGCTGAACTCAGGGCAGCTGAGCCCAGGCAACCTTCATCTTGAAAGAAAACGCAGGGTTTTAGATTTTGTAGAGAATCTAACAAAATCATCATGATGCTAGAAGCAATTACATATTCTTTTCTTTTTATTTAAAGAAAATTTTCCTCATCTCCTAAAAAAGACTTTATTCCTACACAGACTGAGGAAATAATTTATTTTTCATCTCTATTAAATACAATATACAAAGCTACATACTTTCAACAGATTTTCAGATCACTTTCATTATACAGAAAGTACCATTCTATTCCAAACGCTATTCAACAGTTTTCTCTCTCATTCATATTCTGATTCCCACTTCGTTTTCAGTAATCATGGGACTTCATCTCAATTCCAAACCCCCTGCCATGGGCAGGGACACCTTC
The DNA here is from genome assembly GCA_013397795.1 of Orthonyx spaldingii. Taxonomy (NCBI): domain Eukaryota; kingdom Metazoa; phylum Chordata; class Aves; order Passeriformes; family Orthonychidae; genus Orthonyx; species Orthonyx spaldingii. The sequence goes on from VZTJ01000801.1 coordinate 928,016, forward strand.
CACTGGAACAGGTTGCTCAAAACTTGAACACTTCCAGGAATGAGGCAGACACAACTTCTCTGGGCAACCTGTTCCAGTAGCTCACTACTATCACAGTAAAGAATTTCTTCCTATATAATGTAAACCTACTCTCTTTCAGTTTGAAGCCATTCCCCCTTGTCCTGTCACTACATGCTCTAGTAAATAGTCCCTCTCCATCTTCCTTGTAGGCTCTCTTCAGGTCCTGGAAGGCTACAATTAGGTCACCCCAAAGCCTTGGCTTTTCCAGGCTGAAAAATCACAATCCTCTCTGCCTTTACTCACAGGAGAGGTGCTCCACCCCTCTAATCATCTTGGTGGCCCTCTTCAGGACCCACTCCAACAGGTCAATGTCCTTCCTGATCATCAGCAATGATCCCAGAGCTGGATGTAGGTGGGAAAAAAATCAGATATAAACTAGGTTTGGTCCCAGCCCATGTATTATCCCTGCATGATTCAAGTCTACAGCACCTCCGGAGTCAGCCCTTATGAACAGGTGTGAAATGTCATCCCCTTTTCTGGCTTCCCCTTACCATGCACAAATCTCATCGGTTCAGGTGAAAGAGAATTTGTTGCAAGTAAGTGAGGACTCTGAAAATATCCATCCTGGTGTTTCTTCAGAGCTCCAAAAGTTTAAGGAACAAGAGTTGATCACAACCACTTGCGCTGAAAGTGAGAAACCCTGCTGCTATAAATACAGCGTTGACTGAAATCCTCAAAACAAAAGAAGGCACCTTGCCTGCCAGTTAGGATCTGGCCACTGAACACAAAAAAAGACTCTGGGCAGACTACTCAAGTACCTGCGGTAGCTTGGAGTTCATCTTGGGTCACACGATGCTCTGAAATTCACCCAGTCAAGAAGCCACCCGTGAATACTCCCCTCTTTACATATTACAAGTACACAAATTCATACGTGTAACCTTAACTCAATTTTACTTCCCACCAGCTTCCAAAGGCACTTTTTCCCCCCAGCAGACAGTACTGCCTTGCGGGAGCTGCCTGGCACGGCGCCAAGGGCAGTAGGGCGGCACCTCCTGCCCCTGGCCCGGACAGCCCCGGCCAGGCCGCCCTGCCCACCCCGTGCCTGCGGGCCGACACCTGCCCTGCCCTGCCCCGCCCGGCCCGCGCCGCGGAACTCACCCAGAAGAGCAGGTTGAGGGCGTAGAGCAGGCAGCGCAGGCACTTCACCGAGTCCTCCCTGGCCATGGCGAGCCCCCGCGGGACACAGCCCCATCCTCTCACCACATCGTCCCTCCCGAGGCCGGGCCGCCGGCGCCCTGCAGGGGAAGAGGTGCGGGCGAGTCCGCCTTACGGGAGGGACCGGCGCGCAGGTGGAGGCGGCGGAGCCGCGCCGAGCCCGGACCGGCCGCGCCCCGCGGAGACGCCCGGCAGCCTCCCTTCCCCTCCCGGAGACAGCGACGGGCGAGCTGTTCCCATAAAAATAATAAATCCGCGGGCAGGGAGAAGCCGCGGGCTAGCCCAGCAGCGTAGCGCAGCTGAGCTGAGCGCAGCGGAGGCACGACCCGGCGGCGCCGGCTCCCTCTCAGGATGGACGCGCTGCCCTGGGGAGGAAGGGAGGGAGGGCGGCCGGGGGACAGCGGCCACTTACCGCCCGGGCGCTTCCTGCACTCACTTGCTCCGGCGAGGGCTCATAGGGCCGGGGCGCGGCAGCGCAGCGCGGAGCCGGGGCGCCCATGCCCTGCGGCGGGCTCGCGGGAAGCTTCGGTCCGGTGCGGGGGAAGGTCCGGCCCGGCCCCGCGGCCGCCCCGGCCCCTCCGCCCCGCCCGCAGCGCTCCGCCGGCCCGCGGCACCCGCGCATGCGCCGCGCCCGCCCGGTCCTAGCGCCGCCGCCGCCGTCCCGGAGCGGGGAAGCCCGGCAGGGCTGTGCCCCCGGCCGGGCTGTGGCCCTCGCAGGGCTGTGCTGCTGTCACACGCGTTCTGCCCGGGCAGGGCAGTCCCCGTGGCAGGGCTGTCCCTTGGCACACGCGCTCGTGCCCGGGCAGGGCTGTCCCCTGGCACACGCGCTCGTGCCCGGTCCCCTCGTTGTGGCGGGGCTTCGAGGCCGCTGGCCTTTTCCTTCAGGGGAGATGTTAACCAACGGGCTGGCTGGAGTTGAATGACACGAAACCCCCTCTCTAGCGGCGCGTTGGCCCAGGGTGGTAAATGCCACACGAAACACGTTTCACAGGCGTCTCGAAAGGTCTCTGCATCGGAAATTAAACTCTGCCAACACCAAACCTGGACCTGGTCATTAACAGCCCAGCACCCACTCCCACTGCTAAACAGCAAATTTAGAAAATCAACCATATTGCAGATATATGATTCCAGAAATGGTCAAAATCTGCAGTTATTATTTAGAAAAAATGGCCGTTTATTTACCCTGTAATATGTGTGGTACTTACAGATGCCACAGGTGAGCTGGAAAAAGTCATCCTTCTTCTGAAATCCATTAGTGTGTATGCATCTGGTGATCAGGGTAGGAATTCTGTAGAATCATAGTATGGGTTGGGTTGGAAGGGACCTTGCATCTCATCTAGTTCCAACTCCCCTGACCATGGGCAGCAAACACCTTTCACCAGGTCACTCAGCTCCATCCAGCCTGGCCTTGAACACCTCCAGGGATGGGACATCCACAGCTTCTCTGGGCAACTTGTTCTATGCCTCATCACCTTCACAGTAATGAATTTTTTTCCTAATATCTAATCTAAACCTACTGTCTTTATTTAATTCTTACTGGTGTCTGTATTGTTACAATGTGTGTATATATACACATATTTCAAAACTAAGAATTGTAGTCTAAAACACAGAGTTACGTGCATATTAGCAACAAATTTTCCATTAATACATGTAGAGGTGTTGCAGTGCCACCATGAAAAAAATTAGAAGAGAATATGCCCAAAAATATTTAACTAGAACAGGAAAATACTCTTGAGTTCATGTTATATAAAGTTCACTATAACAACTGCCAGTGATGCCTTTTCTCAGGCTTACCTAGAACAGAGGCTAGACAAAATTAAGATAATAAAAAGCAGATATTTATTCAAAGGCCTTCTCGGTACATTCGGGCAGTCAGAGCCCACCCAGGGCTGCACCCAAAATGGACGACGGGTCACGGGTTTTTCATGCTTTATGGTTTTTGGTCCATTTGTGTATCGGGGTTAGACCTCCAATTATAACCTCAGGTAATGAAGTCATCGATCCCAAGCTTGGCCCCTCAATTTGTGTGCTATTTACATATTTTGGGGCCCAAGACAGTAAGGTGTCCTTGAGTTTCAGGCCTAGAGAGGAATTGTTTTGTCTAAGATGCGAGAACAGTAGCTCCAGAGTTACATGAAAAATATAGAAGCTAAAAATCCTAAGGCATCACTAGTGAAAGCTGAGAAAGAGGAAAAAGGAGGTAATGGATAAAATCTAGCTCTTCTAAGGTCAAGGAAAAACCCGTTTCTTGAAGAAACAATGACTTGGAAAAAAACACACAAAGTACATTCAAATGCTTATCACTGAAGCTGCTGGTAGAATCTCAATTCAGTTTTAATGTCACGCTTTCATGCCATTAGTAGTGAACTGGGGCAGACAGACTCTTCAGGTGTATTTACTTCTCCTTAAAAAGAAAGTTAAATGGACATGGAAGGACATAAAATCCCATGCAACAGGGATTTTATGAGAAATTTATAGAAGTGAAAATGATAGCAAAGTTGAAAGTAGTTAAGAATATTGCAGAAATGTGGTGTGTGAAGATTTTTCTTCTTTGAAATTTGCTAAGCTTTAACTGCTATTTTGATCCTCTGTGAATTCAAGAGCCTCTCTGGGAAGTGTAGTACCCACATTTAAAATCTTCAGTGAATGTTGATAATGCCATACCTAAATAAGGTGAATTGAGCTACAACACATACTGTTAAAAGGTGACATTGTATATCCGTTGTGCTGTTTACATACCATTCATTCATTTTATTACTAAAGACTTCACATGAACAGAGTCAATTAGACGGATCTTGAACAGGTACGGTATTTTCAGTGAACCTATGCCAGTTTACAAACCAGTGTCAGTTTACAACTGAGCTTCAGCGAGAACAATCCAATCTGACCTAAACCAACATAAAAATAACTGAGGTTATGTTTGTTTTATTGATTTTTCCTGGGAAGACAGCAAATTGCTTGAGCAAAATTTTATAAAAAATGCACTACAAAAATATTTAGTCATCTTACACTCAGTGATTTTTCTTTAAACATGCCTAAAATAGCATACAAGAAGTTCTCTTACTCGTTTCAGATATTTTTTTGACTTAGTGTAAAACTATTCCTAAAGTGTGATAAGGAAATTAAGGAAAAAGAAAACCAGTCTCTTAGACATCTTACATGCTATTAATCCTGCTAAAAATGACACTTCAAGATTTTATGTCTCTGAGTTTTCATTCTTTGAGGTCTTTGGTCATAAGATACTCTCAGACTAATTTTAAAAAATTCTGTTGCGGAACTTCATCACAAATATAAAGAGGATCCCATAGTTGGTTAAACAATTTTTCTGTCATTTTGTTGTTAACTAATTCATTAGCTGTCCAGAAGAGATCGTGCTCAAAACCTAAAGAAAACAGGTCCTATTTATGAATGTCTGCTAAATGCTGTAGGGGCAAGAGCAAGGTCTCTTTGGAAAACTGCTTTCTACCAGGCCATCAAACTTTGTGGAATTTCAGTGATGTCAACACTGGGAAAGAAATACATAGGCAGTTCCCATACATTCTAAAGAGTAACCTGTTTATTTAGGGCAAGACAAGAGAGTATTTTTCACAAATGGACGTGTAATGGTGAAGCTCTTTATAAGATTTTGAAATATGTGTTTGCTGTTAGGAAGTAATGCTTATGTAGTGCACAGAGACTTATGAACATGGAAAGCCTTTTGGATTTTTAGCTTGGATTCTCTGATGTCTAATAAAATACCATCTGAGAAGCTTTCTTGTTTTGTCACAGGGCATCCACAATAGCTTTCTAATATTAATTCTCTAAATTTAAATAAAATGTTCATGATACAGTCTTTCCATCAATGACAGAAGAGGGGGATGGAAATTCAATTAACTCCAATAATCTCTTTTTCCTCTGCTTATCTGCCTATTTTAATTTGATATATGGAAACTTAATATCTGCAAGTTTGCTCCTCTTTGTCAAATGCACTCGAAATTGGCCAACAGGTTTAAAAGCTGTTAGAAGAGTATGGATTGACAGACATTAAGTGTGCACGAATACAACTGTATGGTCTTGTAAGCCCTTCCTCATCAGGAAACCTGAATAAAAGAGAAGTGGATATTAAAGACGCCCATCCAGCACATAGCTGAAAGTGTCTTTAATATAAACTATGTGATCAAATGGAAGAGCGTTAGGCATGCGTGTAAATTTATAGCTGATAATTACCTGTTAATCTCTGGCAGGAAATTTCATCACTGAAAAAACGATGAGTTAAAGTAATGACCATTTATATGCCACCACAACATTTAAAATTACTCAGATAAGCATTGAATGGAGGAACATACACATGGATGTGCTTTGGAACATATTCGTTTAACTCTGTGACATATCTACTCAACTTGGTCTACTCCAATGAGCAAATTGTTCATGGACAGATTTATTTCCAAGATTTTAGTATAAGCTAGAAATGTCTTTGGTAGCACCATGACAGTTCTTAATGAGCTAATACTTTTTTCCGGCCACATAGTCTATTAGCTGTGAAAATTCTGTGATCCCTTTAGTTTCCATGGTATTTGTAAAGTTTCAAGGGTACTGAAGTAATTCATTTTTACACATAGCTTTTTAATTCCAAGCCCCTGACAGGTATAGCCTGGGCAGGCAAGTTCTGTAACTGACCTCTGTCTGCAATGAGTAATTTGTGTGGCTAACTGTGCCAACACAGAACTCAGGATGGATTTCTGAAGCTAGATGGTGGCTTGTCAGTGTCTCAGGTAGGCATCTCATCACTTGGTCTTGCTTTGTCATTCTTTTACTTGATTATAATGCTATTCTATACTTTGGTCTTATGTTCTTAGCTTAGTTCTTTCTCAGCTTTGCTTCAGATCTGTCTGCTCCTTAGCCTAGACTCAGACTTACTTAATTTCCTTTCCTTTGTTCCTTGACCTGTTTTCTCTAGAACCCTTCTCTTTATGTTTCCCTTCTTCTGCTCTTTGCTTGGTACCTTTCTGGGGTCTGGTTTACCTTGTTCTTAAAATTGGTTCTCGCCTGGTCATCAGCATTGGTTATGACTGCCTGCCCAATGAACACCCCTCTCTAATGACAGGTTTAATATCAAGGGCAGGATGGAGGTTTGTTTAGGAATAAAATTATCAGATACACAAACATCTTTAAAATGGAAGGTGTTCTAGTTGGCTCAGGAATAGCCTGTCTTGTAAATGCATGTTGGTAACACGACCCAGCATTGCTACCATGAGGTAAAAGTTCCCTTCTTTCTTTTGAAATAAAGACATTAAAAGGCACCGACTTTTTCCTGTCTCTAGAGCTTGGTTTTACTTGAACATGTAAACACAGTCTGGAATAAGGCAGCACTTGAATAAAATACAGAAGATTAACACGATGAAGCAATGAAAATCATAGTCTTGAAAACACTTTGGTTTAATGGGCTCATGCAAATGGACTTCCCTGCTTTCTAGCTCAGCAACTTTCGTGAGCTCTCTGAATTGACACAACACCTCAGCAGGTTTTTTTCTGGGATCCAGATGAATAAATCCCTGAGCAACATGGTCTGACCTCACAGATGGTCCCTTCAAACCTCAGTTACTCTCTAAACCTAAGTTTCTGCCTATTTCCTTTCTTTCTCTTGTGCTGGCCATCAGTATCCCTCTAGAATCTCCTCTGGGTCACACTTTGACTGGGGAGCAATGTCCTCCTTCTTGCTTAACTAGAGGACAGCAGCAGCAGTGACAAGGCAAACAAGTGTCCTTCTTATGTTGGGGACCCCACATCTGTATGCGATGCTATGGATGGAGTCTCACTAGAGCAGAGTAGAGGGGGAGAATCACCTCCCTCAACCTGCTGTCCACACTGCTTTTGATGCAGCCCAGGATACGTTTGGCTTTCTGGGCTGCGAGCGTACACTGCCAGGTCATGTTCAGCTTCTTGTTCACCAGCACCCCCAAGTCCTTCTTCTCAGGGCTGTTCTCAATTCATTCTCTTCCCAACCTCTCTTTATGCTTGTGATTTCCCCAACCAAGATGCAGGACTTTGCACTTGGTCTTGTTGAACTTCATGAGGTTTGCATAGGCCCACCTCTGAAGTCTCCTAAGTTTCAGTTTCTTACTAGTGATCTTCAGAGTCCTGTGGATTATAGTCCACACTTCCTTTTCAGGCACAACAGGGGATTTTACGTGAGCAAAGAGCATATTTTATTATCTGTGATGTGTCAGCAGCGCTGCAAGTTATCAAGGTTGCTGACACTTCTTATCATAGAGCCCTGGTGCTGTAGGGAAATACAAAGGAGATCCCATCACTAGGCAGTAGTTGATTTGGAGAACTGTAATCAGTCTCCACTGCAAAGTTCCTGTGTGGCAAATTTCTTTAATCACATTTTTCCCCAGGCAGTTATTTTGTTCTCTCTTTTCATTGTCCGGCTTGAGATCTCACAGGCTGATTCAGAGAAATGCTTAAACGTTCACGACTATATCTGAAGCTACTGGGAACTGCCCTTTAAAAATATGAAGTGTAACTCATTGTGATCTACTCAGATGAATTAGCTTGAATTCTCAGATACTTGTGTTGTACAGCTTGAATTTCCCAGCTGTAGGGAAGAGATGATAAAAGTCTGTTCTTTCAGGGAAATGTGGAGGAATGTTTGTGAAACATGTGCTATGAGAGTCACAGAACAGGCCAGCAGGAAATGCATGGCTGTCCTAACAGCTAAAACACTTAATAGTGGAAAGTATATAAACAGCATGCTGAATGAAGCTAAAAGAATATACTAAAAAGCTCATTCTTTGCACATAATAAAGCAGGGGTCAAGGAGAAAAATGTGTATGATTGTATAACTAAAGATGGTGTCATACTTTAATTAGGGAATAAAGATTCACAAACAACTTTAACTCTGACACTTCCTTATATTTCAGTGTTTGATAAACTATCTGTTAGGGCAGTTTTTCTTTGGGAAGGTGCATATGAAACAGGTTTTTATAGAAGAGTCTCTTGTCATCTAAGTTGAATATGCTGCTCTGCACATAGCTGCCCTTCAGTACACCTGTTACACCTTGTTGTTCCACCTAATTACACTGGGGTTCAGAGCTGACAGGATTCAGAGCTCAAGTCTGATTAAGAACTAGCAGAGAACTTACTAGTTGTGATGAAATCAAATCTGGTGTTACTTAAGTAATCATCCTTACAGCCTTACAAGGAATGGGATAATTCTTCCCCTTCTTTCCATTTGTTTCACCTTCTTCCTTTTTCTCCTTGTCCTTCTTTTAATCTTTTTTCCTTCTCCTTTCTAAACGTTCTTTACTGCTAAATTTGTTTTTCCTTTTCAGTTTCAATATCTTGTCCAGATTCTTCTCTGCATTGAGATTGTTATTCAGGATACATATAAAAAATGTCTCAGGTGAGGCTGTTTCTGGATCACTCTCACGGTTTAGGAAAGTTATTCTCTAGTTTAGTACTCCCCCTAAAAAGACCATATGCTGCTCCCCTCCCCACCTCCACTGGCAGCTCCAAAAGGCAAAGATCACAGGTTGAGATCAGAACAATTTACTGGAAACAGCAGAGATAAGAAAACGAACAGTAACAGCAACAACATTAATAACAAAAGATATAAGACAAAGAAACGAAAACACAGAGAAACACCCGACCAGAAATGGATACTGAACATTCCACCCATCTGCCATGTTTTCTGCACCAGAAGGAACGCCCTTCTCCTGGGAAGCAAGAGTCCCTTTCCCCCGCCCCTGACAATGACATGGGGTGGTATGGAATAACAGTAGGGTCTGGCCACAAACCTTCCCAGCTATGGCAAAAATTTAACCCTGTCCTGGCTGAAACCATGACAATCACTTTCACCAAAGTCTTCTGATGACAAAGCCTGGAGTGATACTGCCTGAGATGCCTTAACATAAATGGTGTGCCTTTCTCCTTGGATCTGAAAGCCCCTCCTGGCTGGCTCACAGTTCCCATGCAAGTTGCTGCTGAAACTGTCATTGGAGGCTTGAGTGAGATGCAGGTGAAAGCAGGACACAAAAAATAAGTAGAAATTAAAAGACATTAAGAGTAGGTAAGACAAAGGAGAATGTAAAAATCTAGAGAATGATAGAGGGATGCTGAGGCTTGAAAAAGAAAACAAGAAGACATCTTGTATGAAGAACTGTATATTGCTTTGCTATTATTACAAGATCTGGCAGGAACTATGAAGCGAAAATGCTTTAGACTGACATCCTTCATAGAAGGAAATAAAAGTAAGTTGTCTGGCTACAATTTTATTCTAATTCTAATAAAGTTTTTGTTTTTCCATATCAGAAGACACAGATTTTACCATGGCTTTTTAACTCTGATGTGTGATAACTGGATCACTATAGGAAAAAAAATATACACCTGCCAAGATGCTTATATAAACAAAAAAATTATAAAAGGCATGGAAAATCTTTGAAAAGGATGCCTGTCAATTCCTCTTTTCTTTTATGGAGTATCTTAAATTGTCACATGGCAGGTTTTAATTGCTTTGTATTTACGTGTGGAAGAAGTGAACATAGTTAGGTATCTAAGCTAAAACTGGTTTTCTCCACAGAATGATAAGTGAGACCAGGGTTACTACCATATTTTCCCTTCACATTGTAATCAGTCTCACATTTCTGCAATATCAAGGACTGTACACATGAGTTATTAGGGTAGTATCATAAGAGTCAGCAAATACCTAGCTTTCATCACAGTCAGAATCAGAAATGATCTTTCACGGGGCAGTGGATGACTGTGATTTCCTTGACATTTTCTTGTACTTCCTGCAAGTTATCTGAAGTAGGTTTCTTGTGCTCTAAATCTGGGCCATCTCTGTGCTAGCATTTTTTAAGTAGTGTTCTGCATAGGCTCTGATTTTTCTATGAAGCCTCTATACCTTGCTGCAAGACAAACAGCACATTACTTCATAAATACATACAGCAGAAATATTGTACAGCTTCATCTGAAACAAAACCTCATTATATTTTCAAGTACTTGTAACTCAAGTATTTTGAATTTTAAGTAGGCAGGTGAGAATATATGGCATTTTTTGGTTACAATTCCACCACAAAGAGTCTCTTTATTTTACCTTTACTAAATGTAGCCTATTTTTCAAGGGTCAGTTGGCTGCTTGCCATGTAAACAATGCGTTATTGAAATGTTGATGCATTACTCCCATGGACTACACCTCGGTGAGGGACTGAGGGATGGTGCTGGATTTGTGATGCAAACATAAGCATGCAGAACTGGACTGCCACTCAGTGGTGCAGGACATCATCAGTTCTTGTGCCACCACCCTTTGGCACTGCCATGGCTGAACACAGCTACATCATCCACCACAGAAGATATACTGGGCACAAACAGGGTACAGAACTGTTGTACAACTTTAGTATAACATCCTAGCAATGCCAGAATGAGTATAAATCAACTTTGTAGGCAATTCTGAAAAATACAGTTAGAGAGCCAAATGCCTTAAAGCTCAATTTTGTGCAACACTAAAAGACCATTATTAAAGAGAATTATCTGCTCTGAGCTAACATATCAGTGACTTGGGCACTTACCTGCTGTCATTTATCCATGATTGTCCATGGAAGATGTTAAAATGGCATTGCAGTCCCAGGGGATTGCTTATCAAAGATTTCTTACTTCACTACTACACCACTGGGATGCTTTTGATAGCTATGACATACTTTAATTTGAATTGTCTTCCCTGTTTGCACCACACTAGTGTGTATCAGCTCTTTCAGGATCAAAGGATATCTTTCTGCGCTTCAGAAACTCATTAAATCTATATTTGTAAATAAAGCATTTGTTCCACAGCACTAGGTGTCCTTGAACCACTACAATGAACAGCTCTGCAGGACATGTCCTAAATGTACTCAAGGCTCCAGTGAATAATGAAAATGTGACTTATCTATTAAGTGTCCTGGGAACAACTTGTTATGGCCTATAAAGCAGTAGAAAAAGTGCACACAGTGGTATTCCCAGAGCTGAAACACAAATCTAATTAGACTCCCATAAAATGTCTTATTTGAGACTGAAAAATTGCTAACTGATCACAAAGTTTGCTTTATAGATTAATAGGCTAGTTTAATAGCTATAGTTCTCACTGTGTATGAACTACTTCTTTATGCACTTTGCTGTACAGATATTAATTGCTTTGGCTTTTATGTAATATATGTTTATATTGTTGCTATTTTTGCAAATGAGACCTGCCTCAGGTAACCTTTTTAGTCTGTGTTTTCCTTTTTTTTTTTTTTTATTTTTAATGAATGAAAAAGAAGTCAATCTGTTTTCCAAGTTAGAACTCATTTTCAGATTTATCAGCAGCTGATTACCTAGACTGGCATTCATGCTTCCTAATTATTGAAAAATATTTAATTCAGTCCAGTAAGACATTAAAATTAGAAGCAGAACAAATTTTACACACAGCAGTATTTTAGACACAAAACTGATTAAAATAGTAATAGACCTTTTGGGGACACTTCTGGGGACATCTTGGATTTATAAGGAGTTACAGGATCTGGGAGATAAGCAAAAAGAACTTCATCTGTGTCTCATCATAACAACACCTTCTTTATACTGGTGCTACAATGATTAGGCCTTGCACTGAGCACCAAGAATGTACTTTCCAGTTTCTGGAACTTGGGATGGCAGTTTTCATTGCAGAATATTCAACTTTGTTTTCATAAAAAATCCTCTATTGCTTATAAAATCCATGTCCTAAATAGTAACTAACTACAGGACAATGAATTTTTTTTATATGGCTCTATAAACTAATGAGTCCCCACCCATGTCAAAATCTAATGCCAGATGTTATGTTTGACTATTAGCAAGCTAAGAAAGCACAGAACATTTTCTTGAGGAAAAAACTTCACTGGCAACAAATTTTGAGACGACTAGAGGTAAAGGGAAGTTGCAGTACAATTTCAACAGTAGAATAATACATTTTAATTTTTTAAATATGAAGGAAGAGAGCAATCACTTCAGGAAAAAAAAAAAAACATGTTAAAGGTAGTCATTGCATTTCTTGCCAAAATATCCATTTGGTTTAATTTTCTCTTCGTTAAAACCCTGATCAGTCTAGGAGATGATCATCCAAACCATTTTTGACCAGCCACCACTGTTTCCAACACGCTTATTGGCTTTATGTTGGCCTTTCATGAGTGACCATGACCTTTCAGTACTCTCTTTCAGTCTTCTTTCATTTCTACTGGTATTATTCTTTGCTATGTTTCTCCTCATTCATATCCATAAATCTATTTTTACTCTTCCCCCAACATTATCATCAACAATTTCCTTCCATTTTCTGTATCCTGAATTCTGCTATGTAAATGCTATGGCAACTTAGGGATCTTCACTGTAAGCTTTTCCATTCTTCTTTTATTTCTTATCTTGACATTTCTTATATTCTCTATCTTTATTTTTTCAGAAGGTCAGATAATTCTTTAATTTTCCAGTAAGCACTCCTCAGTAAAACTTTGCTTCTACCACCTGATGTAAGAGAAATCATTTCCTAAAAATTCCTCTCTTTCTATATCTGCCCATTTGCAATCCACAATGGTGCCTCCTTCTCTGAAGTCAAGAGATGATTAACTTGCAGCTGGAACTGAGCAGGATTTTTCAAACCATTATATATAAGGTGTTAAGAACGTACTTTACTTAGCTGCATAGGAAAAAAGAAACCTTCCTGGCTGTCCAAATAAAATAAAAATTTAAGTGGCTGAACAACAAAGATGGGAGTTATGTTTGACATGATCCTAGTTTAAATGTGTATCTGGTTATGTACAGTTGTGTTGGTATTTTTTCATGCTTGTCAGTCTTAAATATAACCTATATACTTACCAACTACATGTTCTACTCTTAAATATTGACACTTTCTCACCACTGTTTGTTATTCTTTTCTAAACCTGAGAGCATGAAGGTTTAAGAACATTTTGTTAGTTCTGTTAGCTGGTCACTAAGCTTGAATGATACAATTTTAAGAAAGTAATAATCTGAATTGTTAGTAAGGTTTATATTCTTTATGAACAGCACTATATCTTGTACATTTTCTTTCCTCTTTCACGAGAATTTTATAATACAAAGAATGAAATAAAAGTTCTTTCATATGATGAAATTTATATTCAATGAAGGAAGCATCATTTGATAGCAGTCTTAATACAATAGAGTGGTGGCCATGCTCAACTGACAAGTACCAGCTTCTGTGCTACCTTGGGTCCCCTCTCAAACTAAGCATTTTCTTCCATAACTTTCTTCCATAAAACACAGTGTGGCCCCAGTGATGGACCTTTTTTAGGATCACCATCATTTATGCAGAGTCTTAAGTAGTAAAGTCTCCACTGGGAGATATTTGCCTCACACTATCTTCTGAAGATATGTAGAAAAAGTACATAAAATGCTTTGTGTCTTACTTTACCTTTTTCTATACAAGTAATGATAGGAACAAAAGGGTTTTATTACTAAAACAGGATGGAAAGGATTGAAAAGTTGTGCAAGTGGAGCTTATCATCCTTCAATCCACAGATCTGTTATGCTTCGTGTTCACTACATGCTGTAAAATACTTGGAACATATGGAAAAATTGAAGATGATTAAGATAAAGCTATTACAAAGCCTGATTTCGCCATTCAATGTTGTTGTTTCCATGGTAACTCCTTGCGTCACATGGCACCTGTGTATATGATGCAAAGCCATTTCTTACAGTTGCACAAATACTAACTAACATGAAAGGCAAACTTTGGTGTGTCTTTTATCAGTGTGAAGTATTTTATTTCTATTATAATAACAGAATTTTCCATAATTCAGTGGGTATTTAAGATGTGACATTGTAAACAAACTATTATTCATATGGGAAAAACATGTAATATTCAAAGATGGAAAAAAAAAGGTTTTCTGAGAAAGGAGGAGAGCAGTGGGTTAAAGGGACAGCTGGTGTGTGTATGTTATATGATATGGGAGTTCTGCTCTCTCTTACTATTTGGTCACTGCCATAGTAAGGCAGTAAATGATAGCTACTAGTAATTCACTGAATAAGGCACGTGTCTTGTCCAGCTGTATCCATGCCTTCAGCCTTCCTGTGAACAGCCTAAAGAGCAGTCTACAGAAAATCCATCACAACTTGCCAGAGGTGAGGAGGTCAGCAGGGTTCTACAGAAATTACTTTAAAACTAACAGAACTTATATGAGTATGCATCTTTTTTACTTTTTGACACTATCTCGCAAGATTATATAATGTGACTATTACTCCCTCATGTAATCTTTAAGATAAATTTTAAAAATACAACAAAGTTACAACATTCCATTAAATTCTGTTGCTTACCTTTATGAAGTTCTCTTTGCTCTTTTTCAATTCAGCTGTACAAAAATTTTGTATAAAACCACACAGATGTCTTCACTGAAAAGATGCATTCTTTTCCTTTCCTAACCCTTTCAGTTTCTGAATCTATAAGTCTATATTGTGTCAACTGAAATAAATTATGCAGGGACAGATAATGAAAAATAGTATTATGAACAAGTGCTGAGTACCACTGCCAAAACAGCACATGTTTATATACATGTGCATTCACACACACATATATATACATGTATGGAGTGCATGTGTGTTTGAAAGGGGGTGATTAAAATTCAATTCTGAGTGAGTGGTTAAAGCTGAACTCATCATTGGATGACAGCAATTGTCCTTGATTCATATATGCTGTTTCTGAACTAAAAATCCATAAAATATATTTATTCTTAATAGTGAATAAGTTCTCACATCTCTGAGACAGGCAGCAGACACCTCCAGACTGTACTTTAATTTTATGTGACACTACATACAAAGGCATTTAGCTCTGGCTACCATGAATTTTTGTAGGATCCTGTAAAGTCTTTGAAAACTGATGTCACCTGCACTTGTCTTCCTTTAAACAGTTTGATGTGACCATATTGCTTGCTGCCTATTTAAGAAAATGTGCCTATATTTTTGAAAGGAAATACCAAGGAATGACTATACATTAACTTTATGTAGTTAACACTGATTGAAAATAGAAAAGGGAGAACATTCACAATAAACAAATACCTGTAGAGGTGTCTTATAGTTTTAGATAACTATATAATAACTTTCAGTACTAGCATGATAATTTAATTTTCTTTCCATTCTGTTCTAGCTTGTTCCAAACACTGTCCCAGAAACTTTTGGCAAAGAAACTTCTAGTTCTCTGTTGGAAACCAAATATTTTTCTTTCCAGGGGCAGACATTCCTCAGTCAAGTTCAACAAAGTAGACCACAAGGGACCTGTCTCTGTTGTCCAAGCTAGCAAGATACATTTATGAGCCAGCATCAGTAAATAAAGAAGGCAAGCTACAGCTGTCCTCCAGCACTTGAGGTCACTGAGCAATTCCAGAACCACAAGTCAGTGATTTAATGGAATTTCCCTTTCAGACAATTACATTTGACCATATCACAAGATAAAATGTTGGATTCTTAGTGCATCCCTACAACAACAACAAAAACCCCAAACAAACAAACAAACAAACAAACAGAAATAAACTGCTGTGAATCAGGTTTTTCTGTCTGGCATCTCTTACATAATTTTTTTTTTTTTGGAATTCTGTAATTGAATACAGACAGGTTCAGAGAGCGAAATTCTTTGAATATGAATTATCATGTGCTTTTTAATGAACTCTGCAGCCTACCGGGAACCATGTAGCTGGCATGAGGCAAGGCCATTGTTTGAAAGAGGGGCAGGCAGCAGTGGCAAGGAGAGGTGCCGGGGAGGGCCCATGAGAAAACAGCCCCCTGTAAGGGCATGCTGACAAGAGGCCAGGAGGTAATTCCCATGAGCAGTCAGAATGTGCTCTAACCTGAAGGGTTAGCTGTGAACCCTGCCAGTCACATGGCTGAGTAGAGATAAGGAAATAAAAGTAGAAAATGTGTGCTTCTTGTTGGGAGGAGTGTGCTTTAACTCTGGTACTACTTACAGGGTACCACACCGTATAAGAAATATGATAGAGGTCATTTCAGCTTTAAAAAAAGGTATAATTGATTATCCAGCCATTGCATGTCACTACACAGAAAATTAATGCATTGCTCTGAGATCTAATATTTATTCAAATATAAGACTATATGAATTTTAAAAAGCAATTATGAAACACTACAATCTATTCTTGCAAATTACCTGTTGTAATTTTAGCTCTAGACAACAATGACAAATTACAATCCTCATTTCAAGGATATGAGATGCATTACATAGTGCAGTTCTATAGTGTTTTGAACCATTAATCATCATCGTCTGGCAGCACTGTTTGTGTTGATCCTGTTTACAAAGGAAAGAATTGCTACGACATACTATTTTAGGTTTTTCTTTATCCAGTAAGTATTGTTCAGAAGGCATCATTTATAATCTGAATCTGCATTTAGCCTCAAAATGGAAAAACAGCCGAGACATATTGCAGCAAAGAAAGGTTGACATCCACAATAAAAAAAAAATTAAGACCTATTTCTATCTTCACCAAACATTTATCTGTGTACTATGTTAATTAGGAATTAAATGTTGTTATTAAATTACAACATTGTGTGACCTGATAGTTTTAAAATTATACCTTAAGCACATAATCTAGGAGCCACTGGATATTTCTCAAAAATTTATAAAACATTATCTTGGAAGATATATGAAGTTATTCACATTTTCTGTCAATTTTTTCAAGAGAGAGTCTCCCTTTCTGTGTAGAGAACATTGTCAATCATGGAGTACCAGATTTCACTGCTAAGAAAAGTAATTCTTATTGTTAATTGTATCAGAATATAAAAGTAATCACAATCAAATTGAAATAAGTTTTTAATGACTTATAAGAGTTTTAAAGCTAAATCTGGTCCTGATAATATCAGGATAGACTAGCAAATGGATTTTTTTGAACCTGTAAAACTTTTTAAGGTTTCTTAAATGTTTCCTGTCTTTATTACATGTCACTAAACACTTTCAATTTAATGAATGCACAGACAATAGCCTGGCAATAAGAGGAATTTACCTAAGATGTGAAAGGCTTGGATTCAGTCTGCAGGTCTGTCATTTCTTCCTGTCCCAGAAATATGTTCCAGACACCAGAAAGTCAACCCTACAGTGGTTTTCCTAGAGATGGATTATGACTTTCTGCATTTGTATATTTTGTTCAAATTCTCTGCAGCAAAACTGTGAAGCTGAGTGCCCAGCATCACAACTAGACAGAATATTGTACTAGCTCCACAGTGGTTTCTCTCACACCTGGCAGTAACACCCAGGCAGATCAAGAAGAAAAAATCTCGGGGCCAAACCTAAATTGGACAGAAGACACTTGTGAGTTTGTTGCTTAACTCCCAGGAGTTTCATGACCACAAGGCTATATACCTCTCACTCTCTCGAGTATTGCATTTCAGTAAAAGCCCTGTTGAAGCACTTAGGTTCTTGCAAGCATGTTAGTTTATACTAAGTATTTTCCTGCTAAAAAATTATTTTATTGAAGAATTCCCAGTCAGCTCCATTCCCAAGTGCTTTGCATTAATCTTTAAGGGCAGAGACACATAGAAGAGCTAAGAATATCTGAGGTTGTAGCTAAGTGGAATACAGGACTTTTATTAACAGGACAAAATACTAACTCTTTGTTTTCAAACTGAGTTGGTATAAAAACTTGCCGTTATTTTGTTACTTTCCTTATAAATTATTGACAGATAATTATCAATAAGGAGTTTTTCCCTTTAAAAAATATGTTCCCCTGCCACACTAGCTTAGTTCCTGTAAAATCAACTTGTGGCCTCCCGCAAAGTAGCTCTCTTTTCTGGTAAAGCCCTTATTTCTTATAACTTCTGGGATACCAAAAAATGTAATAGATATAATGTATGCAAATATAAAAGACCAGACAGTTCTGCAACAACATGCATGAAAATGAGAGGTAAAAAAATTCTCAATTAGAACCTCTTCATCCAAACTAACTCTCTTGTTAGTAAGATCTTCTGTTCATGTTAGAAAAGCTGTGGCATTCTTGTCGCTTGCTACACTGAAAGTAGACTGTTCATTGCAACTATTACTATGCCAGTGAAGTCCAAAGTGACTGTGACTGTGTAATTCTCTTCATATTTTGTTGAAATACAAAACTGACACAAAGAGAGGCAAACTCTCCATGTGCACTAAAAAAATATTGGAGACTTAAGATTTAGATTTCTTTTTTGGAAAGAAATACATCAGAATACAGGAAATGTTTGAAAACTTGAAATAAGAGCAATTCTTCTAAGACCACAATGGCACTTACTGCCTCTTCTGTTTTTACAGTGCACTTTCAAATAACCTTGTGCATGCTTACATTAGGGATTTTTGCATATATGCAAAAATGAGGCAATTTTTTACATCATTACAGTATGTGTTGATTGCAAACCTTTAGAACTCATCTAAAAATATGGTAAGGTTACTCCCCCAGTGCATGAGATGAAAAACAAATTAGGTATTAACTTAGCCTGTCACCACCTTTTATTCTTTATTTCTGTAGGAACTAACATGACAGGGCTCACCACATGTGGGACCACAAATTTGCATTTCAGAACAAAAATAACAAACAATAAGAAACTTAAAGTATGTTGATGCAAACCAGTAAGGAATAATATTAGTTCATTTGTAAGCTAAGTTATACTTCTAATTGTAATGCAAATTTGAGCAAGGATATATAAAATACGTACATTTAGATCACGTGAAATATTTTTAGAAGTTAAAATAAAATCACACAACAGAAGTCAATAGGACAGTTGGAGAACTTCTGTGCTCTCCAAGTTGTCTGTATTTTCATCCATTTTATACATCTTAATAAAATAATTATCTAAGTTAGCTTCCCCAGAAAGAGCACTTGCCTGTATCTTTCAGAGTATTACAGCTACAATGTTATTACCACTTTGAATACATATGGTAATAAAATTTCAAGGAATGCAGTTTTCTCGTTTTCCCCCCCACCCCCCGCAAGCTTTGCCTTACATTATCAAACCAAAGAGGTAGACTCATTCTTATGCTCAATTGCAGTACATCTTCTCTCCCTGGTAAGAAGTTATGGTATTTGCTTTTTGTCACAAGGACTGTCCTGCAGCTCCTCCGAGTCTGAACTCCAGTTTCTTGAGTGCCTCAATCTCTGCACAGCTCTTGAGACTGTGAAAGAGGTGATTCCTGGGTTATCCTCATGAATCTGACTGTGTAAGCCCAGAGGCAGTGAAGATTCATGCTTGCCCTCTAAGTCTGCATCCTCTCCTGGGTCAACTGTGCTCCTTCAGTCAATTATAATGTCATTATTTTGGCAAGTTTCTCAGTTCCTTCCTTCCTTCCCCTGCTGCCACTGGCAACTTCTGTGAATTTGCTCCAGGGACAAAGAAGGCTTCAAGAGCACGAATTCTAGTGGAGAGTAATACAACTGCATTGTCACCTTCTAGATGTGTCCTCTGAGCACAAGAGTGTTCAGCTCTTTTATTTTTTTACTTGCTCCATCTGTAAACCTCAGTTCTCAGAGGACACAACTTCTGAACAGCAAAGTGTCATATCCCTCATTCTTCTGTGCCACTGATGGCATAGCAGACATTTATAACATTTCTTGGTGGAAACTAGTAGATACGAGCCAATTCCAGGCACAAGAATGTACTGGCCTCGTGGAAAAAATACATGTATTAATCTGAAAAGAAAAAGGCAGAAAATGTCTTTCATTACAGATAAATAGTTAAAGGCATTTGAAACTTCAACTTTTACTAAAAATGTTTAAATAATCATTAAGATAATTACTTTCCAAATTATTGTCACGTGATCCAGCATTCAGGACAGCAAGAAATTCAAGCAAACAAACCTGGACATTCTGTGAGCAGCAAAACTGCTTATGTTGGTTCCTTGTGCATAAATTGTGTTCATCAACTGAAGATTTTTTTTATGGTTTGGGTACTCATTGCTTTTGAGTGTAGATTTCTTGAATCCAACACATGGAGGGTTCATAATGTAACCTTCTCCTCAGTGAAGGGGAGAAAACAATCCAAAACTATTAGCAGCAGCAAGCATCTAATAAGTACAGAATTAATCCCTAAAAGAACAACTTTTTTTTTTTTCAGTTGGGTTGAAATTAGTCAATTCTACAGAGACAGGGCAGAGTGAAAAAACAGATAAAGAAGTATGCACACAAACATATGGATTGCTCATGTAAGCTTTATTTCCTTAGGAAGTCAAGATAAAACATTTCAGTGATTAATATATAAACAGCAATTGCTCATTTCCTGCAGATTTTCAGGAAATAACTGAAATCTGCAAGCAAATTTAACTGAGTCTGTAGCAGATAAAATTAACTAAAAGATGGAGATATAATTGCCTGAGTCTGTACACAAAGTCAAGCTGAAAGATAAATGGCAGCTCCATTTTCCTGTTGACTGTTAAAGCAAACTAATTATCTGGGGTCATGGATTTGCTTCCAGAAACAGGAATATGAATCTCAGAATCCAAAAGAGTTTGTAAAAGGCAGAAAAGGAAACTGATTTCTCAAGAGAGATTACTATCCAGACACAATATTCCTGGGCCAAATTTGCCCTTTTGAGGATCATTTCATGGAAGTGTGAAGTTCCTGCATAGTGCTGCACTAGACTAGGATAACATTATGTACTTAAAATGCTGACACAGCTTTTTCATAGAATCCAGCTTTGGATGGAGTTTCCCATTGCATAAAGTTGATTGCTCAGAAAAAATACGATCATGCTGTAACCCTTACATGGTGCTCAGTCTCAAGACAATTCAGTTATTTAACAAATGTCCTCCAATAGCTATGGCGTGCAGTACAGCAGGAACGATAGTTATTTCCTGCAGAGGGAGAGTGAGGCTGTGGGTGATGCCCCTGCAGCAGCAGAAAGTGTGGAATTTGGGAGATGGTGAAGTCCTTGGCAGCTGGGAGGGACAGCTGGACTGCAAAACTGGGAGGACTGGAAAGAATGGAAAAAACAGCTGCAACAGCAGAAAAATAGCAGGCAACAAACAGGATGTGAGGAGGAATTACAATAAAATAGTTGAAAGCATGTGAGGAGACCAGCAGGCCTGATACTGACACTGGCAGCCAGAAGTGCTGGGAATGCTGCGACCCACAACACATGCTCACAGCACTGCACCGTGGTGAATGGATTCTGGCCTGCCAGGCAGCACTGCTCTAGTGCAGCAGGAGCAGGTCCAAAGAAAAGCAAACTGCTCGTTTCTAGTGGTTTAAGAGCTACCCAGGCTTGCAGTTTTATGTAGGCTCTGGTGGATGCCACTCAGCTGTCACTCTGTCTTGAAGTTCTTCTGTGAGAGCAGGTCAGCCCTCAGAAACACACAGAGGTACATCTGCAACCTCTGTGTGCCACAGGCAGGGGGTCTCCCTTGTGAGAAACCAAAGCACAGGAACCTACCAGCGATAGCTTAGACCTGGAGTATCAATTCAGGGATGGGCTAGGTAGGTCTTTCCTGATTTTTCCAAATCAAATAATCAGAAATGTGTCCTTGAAAACAAAGAAACAAAAGGTCTGCAAGTCCAGAAACACGGTATTGGGCAAGAGTTAAAAATCAGAGTACTGAAGTAAATACAGAACTGTGACAGTCCTAAATGGGTACAGAAAGCTCCAGCAATCATACAGCTCAGATGATAGAAGGGATTTGGAAGGAAGAAGGGAAGTAGCAACAGATAGACAGCAGATGAAATACGAAGATGGAAATGATGAACTTAGATGTGTCAAACAGCCCTACACATGGGAAGAGATAGAAGAAACTAGCATAGAAAAAGGACATTACAGAGATATGGAATGGGTAAATGCAGAAGAGAGGGAGATTTGAAAATCTTAACCCTCATCTGAGAAGCATACATCAGAGCATAAATTCATGTTTTTAATCAGCTTTTTTTCCTGTCAGTTGAAAACTAATGAAACCTAAGCAATTAGCTTTAGGTACATCACAGGGTATCTATTATATTCCTTTATGCCATCACTTTGTCACAGTGATGAAACATGATTTATGTGAAACATTTGCTGGAGAAATGCCATCATCACTAATAACATTATATAAGCAGGAGAAAACAGCAGCTCCTGTGGCCTCCCTTTGCTTCCTGTGCTAAGCAGCTCTGTAGTTGCAAAGGAGTTTTTTTGAGCAATCTTGATTGTAATTCACAAATTGAATTTCTTTTTACCTTGAGTTCACAGCTGGTGTTCAGTTCTTTTTCACTGTATTTGCATTCCAATAAACAGTCATTAATCCATGTTTCCTTATCAGGAGCTGTTCTAATTAGGCTATTCTAAATGTTGAGTTAATCAATAGAGTTAATTCTTTGTATTTCTAAACAGGAAGTTTTCTATTGTAAAAACAGTTTCTTTTTTATGGTCTGTTGATTTATCACTTCTTAAATGTCAGTTTAAACTCGGTGCCATTAGTATGTCATGATAAGCAGCATTCACACAAGCAATCCTACTGAAGTTGGTGTGGCTACTCATTTGACTATACAACATGAATTAATATGGGCAGAAATGAAAAATAGGAGCTTCTTCAATTGTCTAAAAAATACTAAAGAAGACTACAGGTAGATAAATAAGTTCCTGTTTTCTTTTCAATAGATAGTGAACAATTGAATGTATTTTCATTTGTATTCTACCTCACAATCCCCTACCATCCCTTACTGTAAAGCACTACAGTGAACAGTTTTTTGAGCAGGTGTCTATTTTTGTAAGAGCCTCGCATGTTACAATCAACCAGAAAACATAAGAAGGGGGAACTCATACCCTGAAGACAGCAGGCAGCCCCACTAGTCATTCTGTTGGCATAGCCGAGTTTCATTTTCCTGTTTCACTAATACACACAGGGCACATGCCATTACCAATGGAAATGACTGAGACACAGTCCCAAGAGCTGTGTTTCTTGGTTTCCTTGGTCTGGGCACCACAACACACAGAAAATACCCTTGCACAGTAGCCCTCGTTGAGAATTTTGCTGGCTATCCCCCAGCTTGCAAAGATGAGAATAGGAGAACTCCCAATGGCTATGCTGTCCTGGGATTTTGTTCATGAAGCAAATGGTAATGACTTACTGTATGACTATAAACCAGTTGTGGTTCTAATAGTGGTGTCTTTGTTTACAATATTGTTCTCTTAGACTTCTGCTGCATGAAGTGTGCTCCCAAACATGTCTACAACATTTTTTTTTCTTTAAAAATCATTAAAGCCACAACTAAGCATAAAAGAAAGCGATGCCATCAATTCAGATTTCCCCTAAATTCACCTAGCTTTTCTCCTAATGAATATGTCATCACTTTGCTGTGCTTTTGCATGGGTTAAGTTCTCTTGCTGCATCAAATCCTTTCACTTCAGTAAGTGCAGGCATTTATCTTCCCACGAAGGGTCAATCTTGTCTTTTACATACCAAGATGGGGCCAAGCAATTTCTCACACAAAACTTTAAAAATAGTGTTATGTCTACACCAGTGTGTCAGAAGCTGTACATCAAAGTGATCTATAATATACAGATTATTTCAACTAAGGCTAACTGAGCTTAATCACCACCTAAAATCTGTTCATTTGTATATATGAGAGTAGTTGATATTTCTGGTTTGGCACTACAGACTACATGGCTGTTGATGGAGTGAGTATGGACAGTGACTACTTTGGCACAGCACTTTTTTCATAAAGTTGGAAAGTTATTGAGAGTTTATAGTTACGCCTTTTTCATTCTCCCCCATCTTTAGTAACACAGGAATTAACCCCCCCCAACTTGTTTGCTATACCTTCTGTATTCAACACATTGCTACCATTGGTCTGCATAAAGGCTATATACAAAATTTACACTTCACTTCCCAAAATTCAGTCATCTTTAACTAACTACTCACAAAACATGAACTTCAGACATGAGAAAAGTACTATTTTCCATTGGTCTTGACCCTCAAAAGTATCCCGTGCAAGTTTTATTCATACGTGGCTTAAGCATACACTTCCTCTTTCTTTGGATACATCTGGTACAGATGAAGACATGGAAACAAAAAGCGTGGTGGAGAACAAACTTGACCTTCTACCGCAATTCTTATGTTCCTGTACTTACACCTGACATCATGCAAGCCCCGAAAGTTTCTTTGCCCAGGCAAAAACCACATCTGGACAAATGCATCAGCCCACGCTTAAAGCAGTTAATAACAGCAATAGAAGAGTGATGAAATAAACTATTTGAGGGAATGAAACTGTGTGAGAAACCTCAGCCCCAAACATTTAAAAGTGAATTACTATAAGGAGTATTGTAACTGGATTGCAATCAATGCCTATTATGTTGTTCCACTCTGAACAGCAATTCTAAAGCCCAGGTAGGTTTCTGCTCTCCTAAGCTTGTCCGTACCTGTGACCTACGCTGAACGGAGCAGCTTTTTTAGCTTGCGCAGTCAGAGGACACGGACTGAAGCAATATCATTCGCTTTGCCATTTCTTACGCTTTTAATGAACTATTGCCGGCTGCGAGCACCTAAACCAACAACGAGCAAAAGCCTCGAGTCTGGTCGAGAAGCCGCAAGTTTTCCCTTTCCCATCCGCCTGACTCGTGGCGCTGCGCTCGCGCCGGGGACGCTCCGCAGGGCCGGCAGCCGAACAGCGGCGAAAACCGCTCCCAGAGAAGAATCCCGCGGCCCTGGCAAGGCGGGAACGCCCCCAGGATCGCGGCAGTGCCCCCAGGATCGCGGGACTGCCGGCGGACCGGCCGGAACGACAAAGCCCGGCAGGACGCGCAGCCTCCCACCGCCCCGCCCGGCACGGACTACGTTTCCCGTGAGGCCGCGCGGCGGAGCGCGGGCCGCGGTGCGCGTCAGCGGCGCGGGCAGCCAATCGCGGCGCGGCCGGGGCGAGCGCCGTCCGCCGCCAATGTTGTTTTCGCTGAGTCGGGGCGCTGGTGTTGTTGGCGGCGGCGCCATATTGGAAGGGACGAGCGCCCGCTCTCGAGCAGCCGCTGGGCGCGGGCCCGGCCGCCGCCATGCTGTACC
>VZTJ01000801.1:953230-1004542 GCA_013397795.1 Orthonyx spaldingii
GGAGGACTATCTGGAGAGTGAGTGTGTGCGCGGCGGGGGCGCCGGGCGGCCGGGCACGGCGGTGCGGGGGAGCCGGGGGGAGCCGCGGCGAAGAGGCGGCGCCCGCTCCCCCTCCCCCCACGGCGGCCGAGTGACTGACTGGCTCCCTCCCCTCCTCCCCCCTCTCTCCCGCTCCCCCGTGTGCCCGCAGTGATCGAGCAGCTTCCCATGGATCTGCGCGACAGGTTCACCGAGATGCGCGAGATGGACCTGCAGGTGCAGAGTACGTGNGGCCCCGGCCCCGCCGCCGCGCCCCCGCCGCAGGCAGGGAGGGCCGAGCAGCGAAGGAAGGAAGGAGGCGAAGCGGCGCCGCTGCGGCCCGCGCCGGCAGCTCCGCCTGCTTCCCGCGCTGCCCCGGGGCGGTCGCGGCCCCTCCGCAGCCCTGCCCCGGCTCTCCGGAACCGCCGCTCGAGCTCGGGGCCGTCTCGTCGTCTCCCGCGGGCGAAGGCGCTGCGGAGCCGAGGCGCGGGGCGGACGCCCCTGGCGCTGTCGGGGCAGCCCCCGGCCAGCCCCAGCCCCCGCCCGCCGGGCCTCGGTGCAAGGAGGGAGAGTCTTAGCGGACCTGCGTTCCTGGGCTTGTGCTGCTCCCAAAGGCATTTTCGGTGGCACGTCCCAAACTCTTTAGATTTTTGATCCCTAAGAGCAGTGATGGTGGTTTGGAACATGAGTTATGTCCCACTCCTTCCAGCAGGCAGCGGCATGCTCTCCCTGAAACTTTCCAGCCAGATCCCTCATAGTAGCATTTGGGAAGGTGCTGTTTGCTCGGCCTCTTGTGCCCTAGCTAACACACAATCAAATAAACCTTATACTTTACGTTTTATACAAATTATATTTTATATAAATGCCTACTTTTGTACAAATACATATATTATACAAAATGTATTTATAAATACACTTCAGGTTTCTTCTGTGTATTTCTCTGCTTATATCCCGATCTAATACAGTGCCTTAGGCTGTCTTGGACTTAGGTGTCCTGTAACACCCTGGATAGCTGTTGTAGTAATTTAACACGCAATTAATATGGTTTTCTATAACTGATCCAAAAGTATTTGTTAATGAAACTGCTACTGCACAAAAAAGGAGAGCAGTCATCAATATGGAAGGGTTGAGCTATTGTAAAGGGGAATGAGAGAAAGAGCAGAGATTGAGATAAGAAGGGAATATGGTATAGGAATACAAAATGTGGCACTAAGTGAGAACAGTCCTTGAAAACAGTTTAACCTATAATACTTTGAAGTGCAGTCTCAGGCTTTCCACTGGATATTTACTTTAGTGGACCCAGCAGGTCAGTTTAACAGGCCTTATTGGCGCATGTAGAATTGTCTATAGGGTGTTTTTGCATATTATGACCTAAGTGCTGTTTTGGGTTCAGTGCTTAAAGTGGTGGGAACAGTCACGGCTCCTTCTAGGAGATAACACCTCTAAAGTCACTACCACCAGGGAGCACTGTGAGAGGGAGTGAGCAGCTCCTTGACTAAGTTTGGAACAAGTTCACAAATTTTACTTCTCTTCCATAAGAAGGCAAAGAATATAGTAGGGGGTTTTTTTCGGTGTGTTTGCAAATTGAGGCAGCTAGCAATGCCAAGGTAGCAGGAATGTAATGTCTTCTGCTTTAGCTGAAAATGACAAATAACACTTCATATTGTATTACTGGAAGTAGTAAATTACACTGAATATTGTATAGTAGGACAAACCTTAGGTGTAGAGAAAAGTTTCCTCAGACCCTGGTACTTCTGTAGTTCTTCTGCAATGATTGGCAGGGTATCCAAAGACATTTATGAAACTTCTGGACTAGCAGCTCTTCAGTGTCAGGTGCCCAACTGCCTGATGAACACTGCATGCAAACCTGCAGGTTGTTCAGTGTCTCAGAAATACTTGAAAACAGTACTTTGATGAGGGATGCTGTCCCAGAAATCTACATGATTTGTAGTTCAGAGATATCTCTCTGCTGCTCTGTTTTAGTGTCATTGTTGACTTTGTATTCTGTCCTGTTTGGACCACATTGACTCCTAATGAGGCAGGTGCTGCTGTTTGTTGTTGGAAGAAATAATAAACCGAGTCTCTCTGCTGTATATTCTGATAAGACTGCTGTGGGAAAAGCAAAGATCATCTGAGTTGGGACTTGACTCTTGAGCTTTAACTGAGCTCCACATGAAGCATAAAATGTGGTTCTCTGTTCAAGTTAAAATGATGGATTATCAGGTTTTCATGGTAAGATGGCAAGATCTGGAAAAATTACTTTCTCCTCATAGAAGTTTTGGCATCTCTCTTGGGAAATTTGATCTAAGAAATTAGTATCTCAGAATATAGTATCACAAGAGAAGGTGGGTGAACTTGAGTGTAGGAGAGAGAACTTTCCATATAATTTGATAGATCTGACCTGCATTCCTCTTTGCCTTTTCTGCCCTTTCAGAAGACACCAAGTTTCTGTGGCAATTTTCCCCTAAGGCCATTTCACACAGACTGATAACATGTCCTCAATAAAAAGTGAAGAGGGAATACCTTTTGACATTTCTTATTTATGGAGCCACTTGTATCACTTAAGGTGTTTGTGTGCTGAGAATAGAAGAGAGAGAGCATTTTGTCTGTTGGCTTTATGGACCAAATTACAGCCATTTGGTCAAAGAACAAAGATTTTAGAAGCCTCCATATAAAGTGTGTGCTTCTTGCTTGCCTCTCAGGCTTCTTAATCTTCTCCACATGGTGCAAGTGGAAGATATTCACTGTACAGGTTCTCCCCCTCTAGCCTGGTTTACTCCAAAACTGTTTGACTGCTTTGTTTGTCTGGGTCTAAATTAAGTTGATGTGAACTTGTGTCACAACTGTTGCAGCTTGTGATTAATGGTGCTCTGTCCAGGCAGTTGTTAGCTTCCTGTTGGGTTTGATGCTGAATGTTTCCAGCGTAAGGAAGATTGGTCAATGTTTTTAATCATTTAGTATGAATGATTTTTGGTTATCTATATAAATAGTTCTAGCTGTGAATTTTCACAGAGTTGAGAAGACCCTTGGCCTCTTGGATTTTAAGAGTAAATCATACTTAGGGATTCATGAGCTTCTTGGACTAATTAATTTTCATTTGTTTTGGCAAGATATGATCCAGTTTTAATGGTGGTTTCTGGAAAGTTTCTTAGGTGTTTTGCACCTAGAGCCTGAAGTTTGTAGGTGATTTGTGCATTGTCATGTTTAATTTAAAACTGATAGCTGGGTAATGTCACTGAGAATGCTGTGAAAAAAAATTCAGTACTGTCATCTATCCTGACACTAGCAAGGCTGTCAAAGCTAGTTTGACTGAGACAGCTGCATGTTTTTGGAAATTTGCAAGCTGTTCAGTGCCCGAGTGTCCAGCTGTTGAAATAGCCATCTCAGTGGGAGAAGGGTGGAGGGGAAAGGGAAGGGAATCCCTGTCTCAGCAAACAAGGAAAGAAACAACTTCTGGTTGATATTTTCCTTTCTAGAGATAGTTAATGTTAGAAAATGGGTGCTTTTATTTTTCCCCCCCCCTTGCAATATTTCTCAACTTCATGAAAATGAGAATCCTGTCCAAATAATATTTCATCAGTGCATTTACTTCTGTGGGGGTGGAGGGAATAATTTGTGAATGCTTTCAATTTGCCCTGACCTTTCGTAGCAAACAGCAGCGAGGGCCTGGACTTCAAGGCAGTGACTTTACTCTTCAGTTGGTCTACCTTTTTGAGACACTAATTTTTTTCAATTATTTGGTTTTGTATTTGACTGTTTCTCTTAGGAGAACATTTTGTTTCCTGCTCAGTTTGTAACTGGCTAGAATGTTCCAAAGTCAGCAGTCTAGAGCCCTGGGTGAGGAGTTTGGGTCGTGCTTTAAGTCACTACCACTGCTCTTAGGGACAAAAAACCTTTAGAACTTGGAGTCCTGCCTGTCCCATGCTGGAGAGCACAAGAACCTTGATGAGAGTCCTACCAGAATGCAATTCTGCTTCTTGGAAATTCAGGTAAATATTTCCCTCCGCTGTCCACTGTCGCTTGGTTGTTTTGGTTTTTTCTTTTTTTTCCTCTCTAATAGTTTGCACCTCAGTCCTGTCAGCTTTATTTGAGAAAAAATTTGCCCTTATTTCCTAATGTTTATGTACATGAGAAGATAATGTTTGTCTTAATCTTTTCCTATGCTACAGATGCAATGGATCAGCTTGAGCAGAGGGTAAATGAATTTTTTATGAATGCAAAGAAAAACAAACCTGAATGGAGAGAAGAACAAATGACATCAATCAAAAAGGTAAGGATATCACAGGAGTGGGTCAGAATTTCTTTTTCAAACTAAGACAACCTTAGGAAAAATAGTTTATGATTGATGGGAGATTTAAGTGTTCAGAATTGGGCCTTCCCTTGGGCTTTCATAGAGGTGGATAGAACTACCTTGGAAGAGAAAAGTGAATGAAAGATTTCTTTGATCAAGAATTTCTCTCAAGTTTTACCCAGCACTTGCTAGCATTTAAAAAAATGTGATCCTGAAATAGTGAGGAAACCTCACCATAAATTTTGAGCTCAGATTTTATTTTTTCTGTGTGACATGAAGTTGCCTAAGTTAATTTGCTTTCTTTTAGAGGATATTTTTCAAGCTTAGATTCAGCATTTCCTGTGATTTTTTGCCTATGTCCTTCTACACATATGGTATATGTAGCTTGAGACAGGGAGCAGTAAAAGGATGAATGTGTACTGTGTTACCCTTCAATACTTGAGCATTGGTGGTGGTATTGTTAGTAATGTAGTCCATCATTTTGTCAGGAGAAACTCCTTTGTAGTCTCCTACATTGGCTACTTCAGCCCCTTATTTGGGTAAGGGTTGTTTTCTTCTTTAATTAATGCAAATAGATTTTTAAGTTTTAAAAAAGAGAAAGGTCAGAGCTGTGACCTCACTAGAGTAAATGAAAAATTTGCTTTGGACTTTCGTTGAACCAAAATTTCAAGTAGTTTTCACTTAAGATACTATTCAATGGAAATTGATAATTAAAAGGCAGTAAAAGCTATTAAAATCTAAAGTAAAAGCATTTGAAAATATACTTTTTCATAAAGAGTTTTGTCTGTGAATTTCCATTGGTTAGAGCAGACTTTTGGATTGCTTTAGTTAAACTATTTAGAATACATTTATGAGTTAGAGAAACTTATTTTAAAGTAATTTAAACTATATACAATATTATCTCTATTTAACTAGAGTGCTGGAAAGGCCTCCCCACAGAATACTTAAGCATCATTTTGAAGAGCAGTAGGATTTGTGGTGGTCCTGAAGTAGAAGACATAATCTCATTAAAGTCCATAGCGTGATGCTGTGTAATATAAAATAAATCCAGGATAGTTTCATTTCTTGTAGAATTTCTTGCAGAAATCTAAATATCACTCCAGGAGGAAGTGTCCCCATCTTTGGTTTTTTTCTAACGCGGAGGAAATAAATTGATATGTATATTGTATCTCTCATGTAAAATTCAGATGATTGTCATTTACAGTAAAATTTCACAGTCTTTCTGAAAATTGACTTAAATTTGTCCTTTTGACATATTTTGTGCTTCATAATAGTAGCTTAAACTTAGTGAAATTAATTCAATTACATGCATAATTTTAAGAAAATTTTCTTTATAACAGGACTATTATAAGGCTTTGGAAGATGCAGATGAAAAAGTGCAACTGGCTAATCAAATATATGATCTGGTACGTGGAGACAAGACTTGTGGTGAATTACCTAAATTTATGCCCTAGGCAGTTCTAAGCATTTTGATAAGCACTGCAGCTATACTACCTGTACTTTTACGTCATCTACATACAAATGTTTTGCTGATGAAAGAAACATTTAATATTTTATTGACTTTTAAGAATTTTGGTTTTTTGGGTAGTAAGTGTCGTTTAAATATAAAACAGAGAAATAGCATTAGAAGTCATAAGGTTTTAATGCATGTTTTTGGCCTGTTTAGGAAACTGGTTGAGAGAATCCCTTGGGATGCAGTATTGAGGAGTCCAGGAAGGCTGGGCATTCAAGAAGGAAATCTTAAATGTGTAGGAGCAGGCCATCCCCAAGTGCCAAAAGAGAAGCCAGCAGGGAAGAAGACCAGCCTGGCTAAATACAGAGCTTTGGCTTCAACTTAGGGAAAAAAAAAAGAGTGTATCACCTTTGGAAGAATGGGCAGGCAACTTGAGAGAGCTACAAGGATTTTGTGAGGTTATGCAGGGAGATAATTAGAATGGCCAAAGCCTAAGTAGAACTTAACTTGGTTACTGCCATAAAAGACAACAGTATTTTTACAACAATGATTTAAATATATCAGCAGTAAAAGAAGGACTGTGGTAAATCTTCATCCTTTACTGGATACAGAGGTAAACATAGTGATAGAGGATGAAGAAAAGGCAGAGGTACTTCATGCCTTCATTGCCTCAATCCTTAACAACAAGACCAGTTGTTCTTAGGGTACCCAGACCCCTGAGCTGGAAGAAGTTGGTGGGGAGCAGAACGAAGTCCCCATAATCCAAGGGGAAAGGTCAGCAACCTGCTGTGCCACTTAGGCACACACAAGTGTGGGGTCCTGATGGCATCCACCCCACAGCACTGAGGGAGATGGTGGAAGAGGTCACTGAGCCACTTGCAGGCATTTATCAGACGTCCCATTTGACTGGAAATTAGCAAATGTAATGCCCATGTACAAGAAGGGTCAGAAAGAGCATCCAGGGAAGTATGGGCCTGTCAGCCTGGCTTCAGTGCAGGAGCAGGCCAACCAGGGGATCAGGCTCAGGCAGCATGGATTTAGGAAAGGCAGGTCTTGCTTGACTGTCCTGGTCTTCAGTGAGATCAGAGGGACATGAGGGAAAGGCTGTGGATGTTGCCTACCTGGATTTTAGTAAAGCCTTTGACACTGTTTCCTACAGCACTCTCCTGGAGAAACTGGCTGCTCATGCCTTGGACAGGTGCACTGTTCACTGGGTAAAAAACTAGATGGATGGCCAGACTCAGAGAGGGGTGGCACGTGATCTAAAGTATAAAGGTTATTTATTTTACATTTTCTCAGAGAAAAGAACCTGCAAGTCAGACAACACTCATACATAGGAGATATAAAACAACTGCTTTAGTTTCACTTCAACTAGCCAAAAATTTGTTCTAGAAGTTGGAACTTACCCCTTCTCTTTTGCTTAGCTGGTAACTGGAAAAGCCTCACAGTTTTTAACAAAGACAGGTAAATTTTGCTCTATGAGTATAGATGCAGAAAGCATTTGGAATGTAGTGTTTCTTTTCATGATAGTGAGTTGAGAAATTTTTTTTGTTGATTTTCAGCACCCAAAAGCATGTTAAAGTTTGCTGAAACACCCAGGAGTCTCCACTTTCACTTAAGACTCAATACACCAAGTTTACTGGTGTTTATAGTGGCACACAAATTGCACACAAGCTCGGAACTTGCAATTTCCCAAAGCAGCCCAATCTCTACTAAAGTCCATGTCATGTACTGTTTTTTCTCTTCCCCTTTCTGTTTGCATAACCAGAGCACCTCCAAGTCTTCTTCATCTTTGTTTCTGAAAAGAAGTGTCTTGGAGCTTTGCCTACACTATTTTGGTATTAACAGCAGTGTCTGCTGAGTGAGGGAAGTAGAGGTGACCACGAAGATACTTCTGTGTGTTACTGTGCTTAGTGCTGCATTGCATAAAATTACTGGAAGGGAAACACTTAGCAAGCCTGAGATTAAGGACATAGATATTTATGTTCCAGAACTGGATGCTATTTATTTTTGCTTCATCTAACAAACAGGTAGACCGTCATTTGAGAAAACTGGACCAGGAACTTGCTAAATTTAAAATGGAACTTGAAGCAGATAATGCTGGAATTACAGAAATATTAGAACGACGTAAGTATGCATGGTTTTCTTTTAAGAACTTGACAGACTTTCTGTCAATTTACAAAATTAAAGTATCATACCCTTGTTAGTGGCTACCAGTATTTTCACCTGTGTTTTAACCCATTTTTCATCAATGAGTCTCAAATTTTAGTTTCAACCTCAATTTATACCAGTGAAATGAAAATGCAACTGAGTAGAATAATTTTGTCATACAACTGTTGCCCTGTTGTTATTACTAACTGTTGTTAGTACTTTGGCCTAAGCCTGCCACCTACCTAGTTGCAAGTGTACCATTTCTTCCTTGAATTGATTGCCACCAAACTAAGGAGGGTCCTTATTTTAGTTTTGTGTGTACTTGGCGGTTTCCTTTTTTTAAAGGGGCAAGAATGGGTTGTTCCGTAATGGGCTAGTGAAGGAAAAACATTTTAGGTAAGAAACTTGCATGTTAAATACAGTCATGCTGGTATTCAGAATGTGAATAAAAATGTAAAGTGACAGCTTTTTTGCCAGCTTGGTGTAGAAGAATCTGGCTTTTCTGTACTCATCAGCATTTAGACATCAAATGTGATTGTGATAAATTTCTAAGTTGATTTAACTACTGTGATTATGGAGCCAGTGGGGGTCCTCATAGCCAAAGATAGTGAAAAGTGACTTAAGTCACTTGGGGATATTAGGAATTAGTATTCTTTCTTGGAACTTCGTGTGGCTGTGCTGTATAAGCTGGGAGTCTGGGGCTATTTTATTTGTAATTGCTATTGCAAATAACAGGCAGAAAAAAAGAAAACTGTAAATTAAATGCTATTAATTACCTAGCAATTACAGGTAAGGACTAGTTTATTTTAATTTAAGTCCCAGCTGTTTTCAGGATGTGATGCTACCTTCTCTTGAACTATGCGTTTGGAGAGGTTGTTAGATTGAATTCCAAGAACTCAAAAGAAAGAAGTACTGGACTGCATGTTGCATATTTCAGGTTTGTTTGGTTTGAGGGTTTTGTTTCTTTGTCTTTAAATAAAGCTAAAAGTAGAAGACTCTTTAACATTTTTAGCTTTCAGAGTAAGTACATCTGGTTGAAGTCCCACCAGAGGGCAGCCTTTGGGCAAGTTCATAACGTGGTTGAAGTTCGCTCAGCCAAAATAGCTCCTTATGCTTTGAACCTCTTCCAGAATAATTATGTTTAAACTTCTGTAATACAGTTGCATATTACCGATATACTCATGTATTCCAGTGCTTTTTGAAAGCATTGAAAGAGGTAAAGAAATGTTGACGCTACAGATTTTGAAAAATGAATGCGAATTGCTTTCTTGTTTTGTCTTCTGTGTAAGTGTACGTTGGTAGGTGTTGCAGCTACTTCAAAATCTTTTTGGTAGAGATTGATGCACAAAATATTGTATATTGTTCTAAATTTATAGTCAAAGTCTCTCCTATGCTGTGATTATTTAGCCTCATCTTACAAGAAATGTTATTCTTAGACATAGACTTGGATTTGTGCCTGTCTGACTTTTTCCTCTTTGGGGGGGAATGGGGGTGGAGTTTGTTGGTGGTGGTGGTTTGTTAGTTTTGTAGCCCTTTTTTTGTTTGTTTTGTTTTTATTTGTATTGTTGCTCTGTGTGTTTTGAATGTTAAGAAAATCTGGATAATGATTAATGTTAAATCATCTTGAAAGACACTACTGTTTCTTGAGTTTTGACTGAATGTGACAAGGTGGACTCAGTGGGACAAGATGCTTTGTGCAGTTTACATATTAGAGTCTTCATATTGGTGTAGATTGTCAGTATTTTTGGGTGCAGCCATTCTGCAACTCACTTCAGTATGTGGCATGTTGAGGACAATGTTGTTGGTTCTTCTTACTGGCCTTGATTTTAAGTTCTTGATTTCAACATCTGAACAGTAGCAGTCACCAATTTTTATTTGAAAACTAACCTCACTGGCTCCTGGTTGTACTATACAAAGAGTTTCAACTCTAGCAAAAATTCTTCCAATTAAATATAATTGCACTGTGTTTTGGTCAATATTTTAAAGATTCATTTAGTATGTAAAAGTCAAAACAGCACCAACTCTGAAATTTTCATGTCCTTCTTACCTCCCTCTTAGGGTCTCTGGAGCTAGATACACCAGCACAGCCTGTGAATAACCATCACTCCCATTCTCACACTCCAGTAGAGAGTAAGTATTTGAAACTTATAAAGATACCCACTTTTTATGTTTCCATTTGTTTTTTTTTGCTGAGTAGTATCAGGAAATAAAAGGTTCAGAACTTTTTTCCCTCCATCATTGGAGGAAGAAAAAAAGGCATAATAAATGCTAATAATATCTGTTAAGAATAAGTGCAAGAATGAAATAGGTTTTGCTGGTGGGAATCAGTTGAAAGTGCTAGCGTAGTTTTCAAGCTGAATAGATTTTACATTTAAGTTCCCTTCATTTGTTTCATTTAGAAAGGAAACACAATCCATCTTCTCACCATAGTACAACAGATCATGTTCCTGAAAAGAAGTTTAAATCTGAAGCTCTTCTATCTACCCTGACTTCAGATGCTTCTAAAGAAAATACACCAGGTAATCCTAATTGTCTTTCATTTCATTGCTTTTTAATCAGAGGAAGAGAAACTTAATTGTATTTGTGAGTTAGTCTTTTGAAATCACAGAATCATGGAATAGGTAAGGTTGGAAGGGACCCCAGTGGGTCATCAGGTGCAACCTCCCTGCTCAAGCAGGGTCATCCCAGAGCACATTGCACAGGACTGTGTCCAGACAGCTCTTGAATATCTCCAGTGAGGGAGACTCCACAAACTCTCTGGACAACCTGTTCCTGTGCGTGGCCACTGCACAGTAAAGAAGTTTTTCCTATATTCAGTTGGAACGTCAGTGCATCAGGTTCTGCCTGTTGCCTCTTGTCCTATTGCTCGGCACCACCAAGCAGAGCCTGAGTCCCTTCAGATACTCGTAGACAGTGATGCGGTCACCTATCAGTCGTCTCTTCTCGAGGCTGAACAGGCTCAGCTTCCTCAGCCTTTCCTCATAAGTGAGATGCTCCAGTATCTTAATCATCTTTTTTTCACTTCACTGGACCCACTCCAGGAGCTCCATGTCTCTCTTGTACTGAGGAGCCCAGAACTGGGCACAGCACTCCAGATGCAGCTTTGCTAGAGCTGAGTAGAGGGTCAGGATCACCTCCCTCAACCTGCTGGCAGTGCTCCCTAATGCATCCCAGGACACCATTGGCCTTTTGGCCACAAGGACACACTGCTGGCTCACAGACAGTTTGTTGTCCACCAGGACCCTGAGGTCCTTCTTCACACGGCAGCTTTTCAGCAGGTCAGTCCACAGCCTGTGCTGGTGCCTGGGGTTATTCCTCTCCAGGGGCACTGCACTTCCCTTTGCGGAATTTCTAGACCCTGTGCGATCGATAATGACGTTCTGGGATCTGCCATTCAGCCAGTCCTCAATCAGAGGCTCATTCCTTTTTCGCTGGGATTTTCAGTCACTTGAAACATGAGATATTGCAGGCATTGTCACTCATCTGTGCTGTCCATGAAGCGGGTCTGCTTTGTTGTCATTTAACAGCTGTATGTTGGCTGTTTCTTTTTGTTTACACTTTGAGGAAGATAACAGTACAGTTTTATTCAGTCAATAGTAGAAGTATAAGAGATCAATGCATTATTTTGGGAAAAAATTGCATACAGCAATTCCCAAAGTGAGGGAAAAGAATTTTCACACCATTTTTTTTAAGAGTTGAAAATAAAATCATTTCATGTGTTGTCTATGTCAAAAGAGAGGTCTTTTTGAATAGTAACTAAAGAAACCTAAACCTTTCTGCCTATTCTCAGTATTAAGGTGTTTCATAGTTTCTTTTCTGAAAATAAAAGACTAAGGAACTATTATAAGTCAACTACCTTATGTTTTGGAATTCAGTAATGTTCATCAGTTTTAAGTAGTTTCAGTCATGTCTATTTCCATTTTCTTTTGAAGAAACTTCACATGAGGCTGCAAATAAAGTGTAGCTATGTTTGAGCAGCTGTCATTCTGCAGATGACCCTGGAAATTGTGTTGTTGCATTAAACTGCAGCATTAAAACTGATCTGTAGTTTTTAGAATTAAGATTGTTGAAAGTTTACTTCAGAAACAGTATAGGTACACAGTCAAATTCTTACCCTCTTCTTGATGGTTATAGTAGTGAGCATTGTTTCAATATAGGCATAGGTACAGTAGCTGCATCTGTTCTTTGATAGCTAAGTGTGATAGTGAGAGCTGTCTTTCTAAAAGGACTCCTTGCACATGAGGATAACTAGGAAACAAACTTCTTTTTTTCCCCATAAACAAATACTGGCTATGTCTAATTACTTTTACAACCTTTTTTCCAAATGATTAGACTACTCTGATGCTTAAACAGAGTTCCTACTCTTTCACTGGTTGTCATATAACTCTTCTTAAAATGCAAAGGAATTTAGTTTCATTTTGAATTTCATAAATGTGTTCTATTCATCAAGGGTGTCGAAACAGTAATTCATCATCCTCTTCAAACAATGCATACAATACAAACTCTTCTCAACCATTGGCATCATATAACCTGGGCTCATTATCTTCAGGATCCGGGGCCGGTGCAATTACCATGGCAGCAGCTCAAGCAGTGCAAGCCACGGCACAGGTAATGTCAAAATATTTTTGTCATTCTGCCATCTGCTATAGATTAAGAAGAAAGGCTAGTGACTGCTTTATTTTTTTAAAATCTGAATTCCCATGATCACTTTCAGTTGATGTGATTCAGTTCTCATATTACAATTATATGTCACAGTTTCATCTTGTATAATTTGCCTAAAGGAACAGCTTGTTTTTTGGCTTTTCCTGGAGGATATTCTCACACATTTAACTGCTTTCTAGACATAATTTCATTAAGAAGGTAACTAATGAACCTATGCAAATCATTAGCAGTTAGCAGCTTGGTATTTCTTACGTAGGAGCTTTACTGTGTAATCTGATATAATACCAATATTCCTTTCAGATGAAGGAGGGAAGACGAACATCCAGTCTAAAAGCCAGCTATGAAGCATTTAAGAACAATGATTTTCAGCTTGGAAGAGAATTTTCATTGTCCAGAGATTCAGCTGGATATTCGTCATCAGCTCTGGCATCTACATTAACTCAGACATTAAGTTCATCAACCACAGATTCACGAAGTGGCAGAAAAAGCAAGTAGGTTTTCTTACTTGTTGACTGCAATTATCACTTTTAAGACAGCTAAGCTGTCTTGTGAAAGGTCGTGAGCCACATTAGAAATGCATTGTATTTAATATCTGTGAGGGGGAATCAGCAGCAGGTAGTTACTGCCTGCTGGCCATTTTTTGTTCAGAACTGTGTTCTTTAGTCCTCCCACTTCTTTGCCTCTAAGCAAACTCATTGCATTTTTAAATAAATGTCTTGATTTGCTTTTTCATCTGAGATACAATCAAGTTTCTTCCCTCATTCTGTGTTTTTGAGAGATTTGATCTAACAGCAAATGTTGGGAATTACTGTGCAAATGGTTTGTAGATAGTTTTGAAATAATCTGAAGATCTGTTTGATGCCAGTTTCAAGTAAACATGACACTTTCTAATTGCTGACCATCTAGAACAGGGAATTTTATTTCTGATTGAAACAAAATTTGAAAGCATTTTAAACAGCACAATGTCACAACCATTGTGACAGCAATCAGAACTTGTACTTGAAAGAGTTTGTCTCAAAATGCCCATCCTTTCAAATTGACTTGAGTTTTTTTCTTCATTCAAATTTGTGTGTGTTCACAGCTCAGTTAATAATGCTGTTTTAGAAGCATTTTTCATCTATAATATCTTGGGTGTCAGGTCTGACCTATAAGCAAAAGCAGAGAATTTTTATTCTGGCACCATTCCTATGGAGTGATTGCTGATGCTTGAGTGGAGATTAACAGAAAATCAGTCATCTTCTAAACAGTTATCTATTGTACATGACATATGACATTATTTATATGTAAATTCCTGTTTTATTGGTAGCATAGTTTTTTTAAGGACTTGACACCAAGGCTGTTGATGGAAAATTTTGTGAAGAAAAGCATTTGTTAAAGCCACTTGACAGTTTAGAGCTGTTGAATTCCATTGATTAGAAGAGCGTGTCTTGCACTTGTAAGCTGATATGACTTGTTTCCTTTTCCAAAGAGCATTCAGTGGGTCCATTCCAGTGCTTGCAGTGGTTGAATGAAACGTGATAGTGAATGATGCTTTGGCATTTATATACTGCAGTATTTCAGAGTCAACAAAGTACTTTTTTAGTGATTCTTTCACTTGGCAGGAAATAAATCATGTATGCTGTTTTTTTCCTTTTTTTTTCTCTTCCTCAGAAACAACAACAAATCCTCAAGTCAGCAGTCCTCATCATCATCTTCTTCTTCCTCTCTATCATCATGTTCTTCTTCATCTGCACTGGCACAAGAACTGTCTCAGCAAACAGCAGTAATACCAGAATCTGATTCTAATAGCCAGGTTGATTGGACCTATGATCCAAATGAGCCACGTTACTGTATTTGTAATCAGGTAAGGATGGCCTCCAAATTGAAATACAACTACAGGTGCTGTTTTGGTGAGCTGAACTTCCTTCTCTGAATGCAAATTTTAAAAAACTGTGTTTTTATTCTTGAAGTTCGGATCTATTTTTATGTACTTACTGGTGATGTGAATAATGAACTCAACTTTTGAAGCTAAAAATAGTCAATTTTTTAGTGATGTGATATCCTTGGAGGGTTTTAAATCTGTTAATGGAGACTTCACGAATAATTAAATTAAAAATTGAGGCGGTTCACAGTGAATTTAATTTTTTATCCAATCTGAAATGTGCAGATGTATCTTCTTTTGCATAAACAATTTTTGAAAATCAGTTCACTATGAACATGATGGTGTTTGGGTTGTGTAACAAAAGTAAAATGAAAATGTTGTTACTGCTATTAATGGAAAAACTCCTTAAAGGAAGAAATTTGAGTGTTGGCCCTTTGAAAATGTTGATTGGTTTTAACTAATCGTATGGTTATTAATAA
Organism: Orthonyx spaldingii; assembly: GCA_013397795.1. Taxonomy (NCBI): domain Eukaryota; kingdom Metazoa; phylum Chordata; class Aves; order Passeriformes; family Orthonychidae; genus Orthonyx; species Orthonyx spaldingii. The sequence goes on from VZTJ01000801.1 coordinate 968,146, forward strand.
GGGGTTTTTTTCGTATTTTACTAGGTGTCCTATGGTGAAATGGTAGGCTGTGATAACCAAGATGTAAGTAACAAAGTTCAAAAGGTTCATGAGAGGCTTGTGCATATAACTATTGCTTGCAGAAGTTACTTTGTTTTTAGAGTTTGTTTTTGAATAGAGTTTTTTATAGTAAAGTGCATATGATTTCAACCATCCTTCAGGAAATTCCTCCTCATCTCTCCACACGGCTCAGGTTCTTTTAGATACCTTCAGCGTTTGCTAGGTTCAAAACTGCCGTGCTTCAAAATGTCCTTTATTTCTGTGAATGTTTAGCTATGTCACTACTAATAAGAGTTGTCCTTCTCAAATAAAAAAGTTTTAAAAGAACAGTTGAACGTAATCACGTATTTACTAAGATACTACATTTAAACAGAAGTGAGTGATAAGATTACTTTGTCAAACCAAATATTTCAAAGCACAACATACTTATTTTACTCTGTTATGTGAGTCCATATATGACTCCTAAAATTTTTATCATTTCCCTTAGTGTACTGAGTGTATGTTACAGATCCTACTCTCTCGTTTTGTCCTGTGACTTGTGTGAAATGCAGAATCTATGCTTTCCACTCGTGTTTCATTTTGATAGAATTGTATTTGTGATAGGCATTTTGAAAAAATCCCCAAGTCCCAAACCCTCTCTTTTTACTTTGTTTTTATAGTGCCCTATTGAGTGGTTCCACTACGGATGTGTTGGACTGACAGAAGCACCGAAAGGGAAATGGTATTGTCCACAGTGTACAGCTGCAATGAAGAGAAGAGGCAGTAGACATAAATAAGTTTCTTCATCTGGAAAACAAATTGCGTAATAAAGGTTTTATAAAGGACTTGGGAGGAGAGGGGCAGCTCTCACCACACTTTCTTGCAACCACTGAAGGGTAACATAGCAATCACAGAATGGTATGGTTGGAAAGGACCGTAAAGACCTTCTAGTTCCAGCCCCCATTCATAAGATCTTGAACTATTGGTTTTGCTAAGTTGTGTTTTAATATTGTAGGTAAATTATTTACGCACCTTGATGCGCTACAGATACTGTTCCAGTGAGCCTTGGATTGTTCCAGCGGCCAACATATGCAGATATTTGTACTATCAAACCATTTTCTCTAAGCAGTGGGCATTCTACAATTACTCAATCTTCCAAAAATTCCGATAAGTCGAGATTTTAAATGTATGTTTTATATACAACAGATATATTCTGCTGCATGTACTGTACTCAAGAGCTGTTATGTAACACTATGTATATTAATAGTGCAAAAAGTCAGTGCTTCTGAAAGGAAAAAGAGACAGTGGTTTTTAAAATGCCTTTATAGCTTTGGTTCTTTATGAAACTTAATTCAGCAGGCTGAAGAAAATGGTTCTTGTATACAGCGGGCTGTTGTCCTTTAGGGTACTTGACTATGTAAAAACAAAATGCTGTAGAATAAAACAAACTTGTGCCATTAGTCTTTATATGTTTCTGCTCCAGAGAAAGTAGGGGCCGTAAGAAGAAAAAAGGTGTTTAAGTGACAATAAATTTTTATACCAAATGTGTTTATTTTTTTGTGCAAGTAATCCTTTAAATTTGAATTGTATTGGGTGTAAAATAAAAGAACCTCAACTCCTCAGATTAATGTTTTCTGTACATTTGTCAAAAAAAGGTCTGTCCCTGAAATGGTTTCATAGTTTTTGTTTTTTTCCTGTGGCTCTTTAATGCAGCAGCACTAAACAAAAACATGAGTTTTATGCCTATGTTTTCCTCCCTCCTTCTTTCTACTATTAAAAAAATACACTTTTCCTTTGGAATAAAGATTTTACTTCAGCCCTGGGTTAGGCTGAATGACTGTAGCTGTCATGTGGTAGCTTTTTAGACCCATGAAGAGGAGGAGAAGAGAGGGAGAGAGGCAGTGTTCCATTGCATGACCGTGCAAATAGTGTCAAGGGAATAAAACCAGATAGGTCCATTAGCAATAAGAGTATGTGCAGGGAATGAAACCAGGCTTCTGTCACAGCATGTTTTTTCAGAATGAAAAAAGTAGGCATTTAAAGTCCATGAACTCAGGAATTCCTAAGTAGATGTGTAAGAAGGGAAATGTGATTATGGGTGATAAATAGACTTTGGTAAAAGAATAGGATAGGAGTTGGTGAAAATAAACAGCAAGGAGCAGTTAACTATGGTTCCCTTGAAAGTGGGAGCTGTACCCACTGTGTATATATTTCTGTAGACATCTCAGTCTAGAAAAACCACTTGAAGACTAGAATATCTGCTTTTAAGTGAGGCTGTTGAGACGGTGGAGATAACAAAGTGTTTATTCTGTGGGAAACTGGTGCCGTGCTATAAATTGAAATTAAATAAGCAACCAGTAATCTAGACTGTCCTTACACTGAATGTCTGTCTCAACGGCTACTAAGTCGCTTTAGAATTAAGACTGTATACAGCAAAATCTCTCACTCTGCTGGTAACCATACCTAAGATGGTACCAAGACTACAAATTCAAATTAATATTTCAATTTTTAGCATGAACATTGGATTGCTGTTTCATTGGAGAATATAAATTATTTTTTATTGAGAAATTAGAGAACTCACAAGAGGAAAAAACTTGTCCTTATTAGTAAATTAGTATTTTGTGTCAAGAAAACAGAAATGGACAAATGTGAAAATGTGGGAAAAAATGCAATACCTAAGTCAAAGATGTAGAACAATAAAACGTGTACATACTTTTTTTTCTAAATAGGAAACCTGCAAGAGTAGCTTACAGGTCAGGAGGTGATTAGACTGTAAAAGCACTGAGCAGTGTGAGTAGTTACATATTGAGAGAGTTCATGCCTCGTGGTCAATAGAGTTGCTGGACAATTCACCGAGTAGACAAGTACAGGTGCAAAGTCTCTCATTAGATCTTCTTTAAAAAACAGTGATGCACTGGTTGAAGAGTGGGCATCCCTTAATTGGGACATCCAGGCTGCTATTTGCAAAATAGAGTAATAAAGAGTAAAAGACTAAATTAGCAATATCCCCAACACATGCCGCTAAAGAAGAGCAGGACTCTGCTGCTCAAGAAATACATGAGAGATCAGTTAAAGAGGCCTAAATAGTAATATGTTTGTGTCTATGTTGTTTTCTCAAAAATAACAAAAATGGAAAGTGCTAAGAGCATCAGACCAATCTCATGACACTGACTGTCTGATAAAGTGGAAAATGTATTTCAATATTTTGCTAAAATAATGTAAATATAAAATTATATAAAATAATACTTAGCTCTGCAGCTGAGCCCTCTGAAGTAGCTATTAATATGTAGGAAAGTGATTCTGAAGTTACCTAGTAATTTTATGGAAACCTCAGCTCACTGTTCAGCAGCAGGTCACAGAAGTGCTGAGAATGACTCAGTAGGAGATAAAGAATAAAACAGAAAACAGTTTGGCACTGTGTAAATTGATGGTGCAGTTAGGTCTTAACATAGTGTAAAATTCTGGTCTGCTCTGTTAAAAAAAGGCAGCAAAGCCAGGAAAAGGCTCAAATCGGAGGGCCAAAGCTGGATAATGACAACATAGCTGAGAAGCAGATAAATTGTCTGGGACTCTTCTGGATGGGAAAGAGGCAGCTCCATGATGATGTAACAGGGATCTGTAAATTCAGAAGTGATGTGGAAAAGGTGTGTGTTTTGATAGAAGTAGTGGTATGGAGGTAGCCAGTCCAAAATGAAAAAATGAGCAACATTTTTTCACATGTGGCATGCTTACATTACAAAATGGGACATAAAGCTAAGGTACGTGGATCAGTAACTCACTGAACACTGAGCAGTAGAAGTCAAGTGAGTTTGTAATGAGGGAAATGTTCCAGGTTGCCTCTGACAGTCCTAAAATCCTCTGGCATTCACTGAATGCTATTTAATACCAGACACTAGGTTAGATGATTTTCAGAATTAGGCAGTGGAGTTTCTTTTAGTTTCACCTCTGTGTTCCAGCATTTGGGTGAACTTTTAGGATGAGGGTTGTTCTCACAAACAGAGAACCAATGTGCTAAATGCTGTAGTGGAACAAAACATTGTCTATTCCTCCTAAACCGTATTGTCTGTTTGCACTGGGGAGCTGTAGGTTTTGTTTATTCTAGATCTGAAGTAAGAAAGGGAGAGGAAATACATTCATGGATACTAATCTGAAAATCCCACTAGGATATCTCTTTGAATAGCACAGGATAATTTGCATTCTTTACCAAACTTTGCAAAATGTTACTCAACCACACACAGTAAAGATCAGAAATTCTGAGGTTTGTTTCACTTTTCTGTGCTCTCTCTCCAGAGAGGTACTTTCAACTGTAAATTGGCTTTTCTTGGCAAGTTTTTTTCATCTCACTCCTTATTCTGCTGGAATGTCTGGATCATACACTTTTCTTCTTCAATGGAGGTGGCCTTCACCTTGACAGCAGAGAGTTCAGTTTTACACTTGGACTAAAAATCTCTGAGAAGCAGAATTGCAAGAGGAGTAAGACTACTTATGAGTTTTTACACTCTCTTCAGGGTATACATGAATAAAGTTAGGCCACACTTGTATGAACATAGTCTCTGCAGTTTTGTTACTCCTCCCTGGTTTGACTAAAATGCTCTGAGAATAATGCTACTAAAAGAAGAAAAATGCCACACTTCAGTGTGTCTATGCCAATTGACACTAATATGGCTCTTAGCACTTTCAAATCCATATCTTGCTTTTATACTTATATAATATTCAGTAAAGACAAACAGCAGCTTTCCCCTCTACATAAATCTTGTATTTTGGAGCTATTTGAGCATGCAAAAGTTGTCAACAAATTGCATGACTACTACTTTCAAGCCTGTCCTTCCATACATCTTATATTTTTTAAAAAAGAGTAATTTCCTACATTAGTTAATAATAGATTTAAAGTCTTTATTATAAACATGACTTTAACTGCTTGCTAACTGTATTCTCTTTTTATAGGGATAGGACTAACTCCCTTATTCCTATTGAAAAGAAAATCCCTAGCATGTTACAGCTAGAATAGAGAAATACTTGCCTCATGACTCTGCAAGTAATGCAGTAGAAAATTATGAACAATGTTAGGATCCCCAACTGTGTTAATATTTTTAGACCTAATACCGATTTGTGCCTTGTACCTTACATTATGAAGATTCCTGTGTATTGTGGCAGCTCTATTCCTTTCTGAATATTTATTCAGCAATGTTATATTCAATGAATCAAATGTGTCTGTCCACATCTATGAAACTGGCTGCTGCCAATTAGAAAAAGTTTTATCCAAGTTAAAGAGAACAATGAGGGGATTAGATGCAGTTGTTCAGCTACGATTCATATATATTTCTTAAAAAATACCAAAGTTTTGAGGAATCTTTGTTGCTGAATAGATTTAGTTAGTTAGTTAGTTAGTTAGTTAGTTAGTTGACAGGCAACTTGGTTTTCCTAGTTAAGGTGGTATTAAGCCTTTTTTTCTAGAAGAATAAATAATAGTTATACTGTATTTGCACACTTGAGGAAAGAAATAGGGAGAAATGTAAAGAAATTCTTCTGTCTGAAAAGTTGTAGCCTTGTAATTTCAAAGAAAGTTTTACAATTTGTTTTCAAAAAGGACGTGTGGGGTAGATGTTTGGATAAACTTTCCAAACGTGAGTGTAGTTAAGTGCTGGAAGGGGTCAGTCAGAGAAGTGCTATGGAATTAGGGAATCCTTTTTTGTTAGATATACAGGAATAGTTTTTCCCTGTGTTAATAAAATAAATTTTGTTTACAGCTCTGTTATCTTTCGCTTTGGTGAGATTAAAATTACATTATTACTAGGGGTTGGTGTGTAAAAATAAGTGCTTATCATATTTAAAAATTGTTCTAATAAATGTTCAGTTATATAGCTTGTTTGAAAAGGTGACAAACTGGAGTGTTTCTGCTGTGATGAACTCAGCTGGATATGCTCTTCTTGACTTAAATTATTTAAAAGTGTGTTTAATCTCCATGTAATGTTATTTGGGGCTAAATTAATCTCAGGCTTTTAAAGAATGCACATTTTATAGATTGATGGATTAGCCAACAGTTGAATGAATTGGCCAATAAAAACATGTGCTCCTTAGTCAGGTATAGAAAATGAAACAGTTCTACAGTCAGTGGTATTGACCAACCCCTTATTTTAATTTAGGAAGGTATTCCGTACATTTCCCAGGGATCTTGCTGGTAGTCTAATACTATTGGAATGGCTAAGGAACTGAGGAATAAGCAGAAGTTAAGGTAGGAACTACTTTTACATTACCCTAAAAAAATTAAAATTAATCATTTTAATCAGAGCAGAAATTTTCTTAGACAAAGACTTAGAGCTTACATGCTTTGCACACAAAGGTGATGATGTCAGAAGTAATAATTACCTTTGAGAGTGTCACATCAGAACAGTTCTGCCCATCTCTTCTATAACATTGTTGGTTGCTCTTGTAAGACAAAAACACAGTCTAAAATACACACTGGGAAAACATCTCAGTGAAGTTTTAGCCCAGGACAGGAAAACAAAAGATGCTTCTCAAAAACAGAAAAGACACGAAAACCCAACTCTGAATTAATGTTCAAGATTTTCCAATGCTGAAGTAGTTTTCACTTTGAAAGTGCTTTCCAAACACTCACCCACGACTATTTACTTAAAGACTTCTGTTAAGAGGGTGAAAGGAATGTACTGAAAATGTTTCTTTCTGGAGGCTGACAAGCCGTACAATAGAAATTATTCTAGTTTTCTTCTTCCCTATTGTTTGAATCTTAAGCAGTCATATTTAAACTCATGAAGGAAGGAGACACCTAAACATATTGTTCATAATTATATCATCACATTATAAAACTGTAGCCTGATTTCCTATTTAGCTAATGATAGTGTGATTTTAAATCAATCCCAAAAATTGTCTGTAATTCTGTCTCCAAAGACTGTTTTAAAACAAGCAAATTAATTATGAGCCTTATATACATTTTATTAATTTTCGGTGTTAGCACTACCTGGTTTTGCATCATTTTCCACAGCAAAGAGTCTCTTTAATATGCTTTAGTTTTAAAAGTTCATCAAAACATAGTTATACAGAAATAGTGATTAAATAAAAACATTTATTAGGAGGTTATTCAGCTACTTTATACTGTATTTCAGAGCAATTCTGATTTGGTTATATTTTAATTTTTTTCAAAATCAAATCCTAAGTACATCTACATTTACCTCTAGTCATAGAACATAACTCCATAACTAAAAAATATAACAAAACAATCCACAAAAGGCACCAACAAACCAGTAATGAGACAATGAACAAAAATGCTTTTATTCACTTTTCAGCCCCTCTAGACAATTCAAATTATGCGTGAAGTATAGAAAAACGATGGCAAAACATTTTAGAGCTCTCAGACCTGAGAAATATGTCCTTGGTTTTTCAACAGATCCTTGCCTGGAATGCTAGTTTTACACATGACCTGTTTTAAAAAAGTGGTCAACATCACCCACTGACAGTGTGATGTTCAGCTTCCTCCCAGCTGTAGCACAGCGGTTCCGCCTGCCGTGTCACAGCGGTTCCGCATGACGTCCCTCCCCAGGTTCAGCTTTCAAGCCCAGTGCAAGAGCCATCAGGCGCATTTGGAGCAAGCTGTGCAGCCCATGAGGCCAGAACTGAGAGGCAGTGTAGTGTCTCTGCGTGGGGCAGGACACAAAGAACTCATCAGACCTCATGCCAGCTGCAGTGCAGATGTTCTGTGTGGCATCCTTCACTCCATTTATTCAGGCCACCTGGCTTTGTAAGACGAAAAACTGGTTACATCTAATTTTCAGCTTTACTTTTAGAAATACCATGTTGAGTAGGTTGTCAAAAGTCAGTGCTTAAAAGATGTAATGTACTTAAGGGTATTTCTAAAGTAACTTCTGTGCCACAGTGGTTGCTGTTATCTTGTTCTGCAGCAGTCATGCTGTGGCAGCTGGACTTGTGAGAGAAGCTGCACTGTTATAATCAGATCGATAAGGTCAGAAGTATACTGTTATCTTTTCCTGCCTACCCATAAGAACAACAAAATAGCATGTCTTGAGTCTTCACGTATTCTATTCACTCGTACAATAATTTCTCATGTAGGTTCACAACACGTGAAGTGCCCCAGGGCGACACATTTCTGAGCTGGCTTATTGTATATTCTGGCAGCACCATGAGAATGCAACAAACTGTTATAAACTGGTACATACTCTGGTATGTATAATAATGTCTGGCCTTGATGGGGTTAGTTAAATCTATGGGTGCCTTGAGAGGCACAGTCAAGCATTTAGTCAACATTTCTGTGTAATGTGGTTGTCTTAAAACTCTCCTTGCTAACAGAAGAGCTCTGTTAAATAAATATCCATCAATACAAAGCCTTTTGATAGGAAAAAATCAAGTTCTTGTTCCCTTGTGCCTAAAACATCCACATATACGAAATCATCCTCTGAACTCAGTGGGGACCATGATGTGGTTTAACTTTTATGTTTGCATGGATATTTACTGTACTGGGATGAACAAAAATGTAATGAACATAATGTCCGAAATGACTGGCACCTGGAAAAATTGGTCCAAAACTAGAGCTTGTTTGTCAAGCTTGCTGGTGGCAGGCACCCCATCTGCACCAGCACAGACCAAATCATCTGGAGGACAGCACAGCTGTAGGTACCTAAGAGCATTACACCCTTGTGTAATGGACACAATAGAGGTGACAAAATTTGTTTGTTTGTAGGAGACTTTCATTTGTTTCCTTGCTGCAAAGAAGCATCACAGGACTGACTGCCAAACCTAGAAGACACTGAGATAGTCATGCTAAAGTCTGTGAGTGCTCTCAGCAAAGCAACCACTTCGCTAAAGAAAGAGAGGATGTTCCTTATCATATATGCAGTGAAAAGGAAGAAAGGCAGCCAAAGGTAAGGAGACAGAATCAAACACAGTTTAAGGAATTCAGGGGGTGAATTGGAAGACAAGTGTTTATGGTATGAGGAGTCTAATTGTATTTTTCTATTGCATCTTCTCAAAGTGAGGTTATTTGAAACTAACACTTCTTCTGAGGGGCAACTGTATAAAAAAACAGTGCTTGAGGATGACTGTCATGAATTTTTGGGTAACTTTAGCTTTCTTCATTTTTGGACTGTTTTGGGTCCAGTTATGGTATAGAACAGGAGAAAAAAACCCCTACACCACTAGTCTTGGCTACTTACATAAGAAGACCGGGCTAAAGTGAAAAGGGAACATGGCAAAGAAATTATTTAGTTTACACAGAAGAAGAGGAAAGATCTTGTGACAAGACCTGGAAGACTACGACATTTCAATTCTACATTTGGAGTTTATTGAAACAGAAACTAGAACAATTACCTTTAAAAACAAGCAAACAAACAAAATGCAGAATGTTAAACATTAGAATTAAAAACGTTTGTAAATGCTTCTCTTCCCTATGCAAAATGCCCTTACAGAACGATCCTTTTCTTCATATTTGTTGCTCTTGTTCAAACAACTCCATGGCTGGCTTGCAAGCATCACACATTCCCACTGTGTAGGCTGCTATTTAAGATACATCCTGCTGTCACTCTGGAGGTCTGACTGAGGAACTGATCTTTCCTCTTTGCAGTAACCTCCAAACTGGTACACGTACCTCTTGCTCTCCCTCTCCCCCTGTCTCCTTCTCAAGGGAGCTTTTCTGACCTGGCGCTAAGGGTGGAGGGGACAGGCCTGGTGTGGGGCGGGTGTTCCCACAGATGCAACAGTTGGTGAGGAATACGGATACCCTCATTGCAGACATCATTTCAGCAGGCATGGAGTGGCTAGGACAGAGTCAATGACACTGGTATTCTCGTGTTCTTTCCACTTCCACAGGTCATTTTGATAACATTTGTATCCGAATATATGCATCAAGGAAGGACTGCAAGGAAAATACTACTGTGCAACACTTAAAGTGCATTCACAGCCCTTCTCCAGGCAGTGAAGAGCTCTGCTTGCAATAGAAGTGCACGAGAAAGTAGAAAAGTATTTGTGCAAATGCCTTTCATATAATAAACCCAGAAAATATAAGTGAAAGACAATAAGAAAGATCTAGATCACCTAAGTGAAGAGATTATTCACTGTGTTAAAATAAGAGAATGATCTTGAGAGACAACAGACATACAATTAGAAAAGGTTTGTAAGAAGGGGAAGACCTGAGAAAGGAAATTCAAATGCATTAACCTGAAATGTGAAGAAGAGGGGGACCAGCAAGATGCCAGAGAAATTATGTAGAGCATCACCAAATAAAATAATTACTTAAAGTAAAAAGGAGCACAGATGCTGTCAGAGGTCATGAGGTATTTCACTTTGTTCCTGTTCAGCATACTCAAAGACAAATGCCCATGTTCTCACAGCCTATCTGGGCACATTTTGATTACCACTGATTCTTTTCCATCTCTCAGCAGTAACCAGCAAGTCTGAGTAATCAAACTGGCTACAAAGTCCATAAATCTCTGTTATCTCTGAATAACTGCTGCAAGGGGATTATGTCAGCAAATAACTGCAGACAAGAAGAAGCAGAGAATTTGCTGATCGATTTCTTCCTCATGACATTCAAATTTGCCTTTTAAGCAGGAACCACTGTATTAACAAGACTTTAGTCTTCAAATGCTTTCCTGTATCCTCATGTCAAGCAACTTGCTGTATTATTAATAGATACCTCTGTTTCACTGCAACACTTCTGCCAAAACACAGTAGTGAAGAACATGGCTGAGATACAGAGATGCCTCTGAACAAATAACTCAATTGCCCCAGATTCTATCTAAACTTTAAGGAAGCTGATAGGTTTGGTAGTCTGGTGAGCTGAATATTGAGCTTTGCCACTGCCTAAAAGGTCCTGTTCCTTTCCTCTTCTTGCATCCTCTTTCACTAATGTTCTCCTGCTGCTTAACCTGTACCAGCACGAGGGCCCACTGGACCTCTCCAATAGTTAATTCAATTCCCTCACATGGCAGAAAACAACCCAGCTGTGCACTTTCTTGTGAATGAGCTAATGAGCAGCACCACCAGGTAGGAAGAGAGGAAGGGAAAGAGCAGGAGCAGAGGTAAGGAAAGTGCTGGATTCTGCACCTCGGATGGGGCAACCCTGGGGTGTACGAACAGACTGGGGAATGAGATGCTGGAAAGCAGTGCCACAGAAAGGGACCTGGGGGTTCTGGTCAATGGCAAGTTAAATGAGTCAGCAGTGTCCTGGCAACCAGGAGGGCCACCCGTGTCCTGGGGGGCATCAAGCACAGCATTGCCAGCCGGGCAAGGGAGGGGATTGTTCTGCTCTGCTCTGCACTGGGGCGGCCTCACCTTGAATATTCTGGGAAGTTTTGGGTGCCACAATATAAGAAAGATATAAAGGTATTAGAAAGTGTCCAAAGCAGGGCAACAAAGATGGTGAAGGGCCTTGAGGGGAAGCAGCTGAGGTCATTTGGTCTGTTCAGCCTGGAGAAGAGGAGACTGAGGGGAGACCTCACTGCAGTTACAACTTCCTCATGAGGGGAAGAGGAGGGGCAGACACTGATCTCTTCTCTGAGGTGACCAGGGACAGGACCTGAGGAAATGGCCTGAGGTTGTATCAGGAGGTTTAGGCTGGATGTTATAAAAAGGTTCTTCACCCAGAAGATGATTGGGCACTGAACAGGTTCACCAGGGAAGTGGTCACAGCACCAACCTGACAGAGCTCAAGAAGAGTTTGGACAATGCTCTTGGGCACATGGTGTGACCCTTGGGTATGGTGCTGTGCAGGGCCAGGAGCTGGACTCAATGATCCTTATGGGTCCCTTCCAACACAGCATGTTCTGTGATTCTGTGATTCTCTGCTTGCCTCTTCCACTGTGAGCCAAAATCAGAGAACTGAATCAAAGTGGGATTAAGACATGAATCTTTGTTCCCTGGAGTGAAGCAAAATCACAGTATCACTAACTAGGGTTCTATGAATGGGACAAGGAGGGAGAATCTGGGCTTGTACTATGCTGGAATTGATTTTAACTTCAGTAGTACCAAATCTTCTAATGTGCAGAACACTAATGTATTTTTCCTATTTTCTTCATTTTGTGCCATTGTTCCCCGTTCACTGCTTATAATGGGACCACACACAGGATTAAAGACACTACAAATCTAATTGCAGTCTGGATTGAATTTAAGAAGTAAAAAATCAGGGAGGGTGCCGCTGAGCTGGCTTTCTCCAACACAGCTTAACAAGATGCTTTGCTTGAATATTTACAGTGCTACTGAGGCCTGTTTTTCCTGAAGCTTTTAACTAATTTTTGAAGTTAGTGAGAATTTATGACCCTTGGCACAATTTTTAGCATGCTGGAAAATAAAAAAGAAATTAAAGAGTTGAGCATAAACAGTGAAAATTGCATGTAGGTTTGCACTGTGAAGATAACAGATTATTGCATTTGAGTATCAGTTAATTTAGAAATTATCAGTTTGCATTTATTTTTCATGTGGTCTCATTTATCACAGAAATGGTTGATAGGATGCTATGCTTTGAAATTTGAAACTTTCTCCAGAAAAAGAGCAATTGTGTAAAGGTTTTTAAAACATATTTTCTTTTTGGCAGCCTCTCTATAGTGAAATTATTGAGGCTCAATGGTTTTCTTATATCAAGACTTCATCTTACAGGCACTTATACCTAGACTTAATTTATGATTTATGTTAGATCTCTGAGTGAAGTTAAGCATGCATAAGACATACATATTCAGCTGACATTAAACTCCTGTTAACTCTCTGTGCCCAATATTTTCTCCTTGCTCCTGGCAATTATGTTTCCAAGTTACTGTTTAGATCGTGGAAATAATTTTTCAGTGGTCACTAGCTTTCACCACTGAACAAACATGGAGACTCATGTAAAATGGAAGCCGTGTGTGTATGAGCTGAGTTGCTTACAATCTTTACAGTGCTTACTTACTTAAAATGCTTACTTTACAGTGAAATGATGAATAGTGAACATTACATGCCTGCATGGTACCTTGGCTAAATCCTGTCAAATCCCAGTCCCTGGCAATTTTTAGCAAGTCTTGTGACTCTCCTCTTACCTTTTCTGTGTCAGGGTAGCTTTAAATACTTTTAGTCTATTCCAGATGATGCAGATGGAACTCAGTGTAAGCACAGGAGATCACTCTTGACGGTCATGGCTTGCTGCTTTTGGCAGAGGCGATCCCTACTCAACCTTGCCTCATGCCGAGCAGGACAGTAGCTGGCTGCTGTAGCAGCCAGGCAAGAAGTCCTGAGTGAGAGGGAGGAGTAGGAAGAGGTAAGCAGGCTAGAGAGCCCTTAATCCTTGCAATGGGAGCAGCCACTGGAAGGAACAGGTCAGGGAATCTGAAACAGGAAATCAATACTAAACTTGTTTTGTATTTCAGAAAGAGGAGATTTATGCCCTTCTTCTAGAATTCTGAAATATGCACCTGTGAGTATAAATACTTAGCTGGATATTTCAGACCTTACCAACAGTTATTTGAGTATTATATACCAAAGAATCTTTCTTGTGAATTTGAGACCCAGGAGGCCTGACACTTTATCCACTTACATCCTTTTCCTAAATGACTAGTTAATGCCAGGGAAATTAGTCCCCATATGCAATAGTCCTGACTTAATTTCTGAGTGTCACAATGTGGCCAGGTAAGTCAGCAGACATGTAAACCCAGAGATGTAGTGGAATCCTGATTCAAAAGATAACAGGAATCATGTTCATACCACTCCAGCTGTGACTGAGGAAAGTATTTACCTCCTAAGAAATGGGCATTACATGCTATTGTCATGAAAAGAAACCACATATTATAGAGAAAAATCCATCTCACTCCTCAAAACATATGGGGAAAGCAGATGGACAGAAGGCTGATTCCCAGGAATATATAGGAGGCAGAGTGATCCGCCTGCCCTCTGCTGAGACCCCTTTCATCTGTTGCTCGCTTGTGCTGAAGTCTTGGGACTCATGAATGGTTTTGGGGTTGCAGGAAGGATGAATTGACTCTGAGACATTGAGGGAAATGTTAGGATAAAGACCCCACTTAAATGCCTGAAAGAGGAACATGATGTTTGGCTGGAGGGAGAGCATGATTACTTGCTGTGCTGAAGGTAACTGAGGGAGCAGGGGGTGGGGACAGAGATTACTTTGTTCTAATGTGGGATTCTCCAAGGAGGTATGGGCTCCACATTATGAAGCAACCGTTAAACCAAATCTTTGCAAAATGGTTTTAATCAACTCTTCTAGAAATAGAACATAAAGCTCTGACTAAAATACCCTCACTAGGAATCTGAGAGAAACAACCATGCAAATGCCACCCACACAGCTGGTGGTTGTGGACCCAGAAATCAGGGCATGCCAAAATCCGCAGGACAATACCTTATAACAATAAAGCAAGTCTCCTCTTCTGTTGACGGCATTGCTGTGGTTCCCAGGCTGGCTGGTGGTAGTGTCTCTGCAATCCTCCTGCCAGTGTACCAGCGCCCTGAGTATCCCTGTCCAGTGGATGGAAGAGACCTACCCCACAGACAGCTGCAGGGAGTACCTGTGGTTTTCTGATGTCCTCTAGTCAGATTTGTTGGCTTGCTAGAGGTTTTGCAGCACGGACTGGCTGGAGCAGGCCTGAGGATGTGAACTGATATGCTGGAAAGGAGGGAGCACAAGCAGCATGTCTCTGGAGAGCAAAGATAGGAGTTCCTCTGTGGTTGATAAGCATCTGTCACAGCAGGGTACAGGCAATTGGAGTACTCTCTTCTTGCTCAGGATAACCCAGGATAGGCAACGACAATCCCAGACATAAAACTAAAATGCAGTATGTGTGACCACTGAGATCCTGCATGAGGTATTCAATCACTTTGATGGCATTTTTCTTTGTCTGCAAACTGATAGGTTTAGTTTGGAAAAAAAAAAAAAATTTTAAAGCTGAATAAAAACCAGCACTTCAAAAAATATATAGTCTACCCTTCTTTGCTATTTATAGGCCTCTAATTTGGTAGTGCTGCTGCAGCTGCCAAACTGTGTAGATTGGCTCAAAGTTATCATAACAACATCCATTTCTTGTATATGAGGCAGTGTAGGAAGAACTTTCTTTTCAAAAATAGTTAACTAAGGATGGAAGATAAAATAGATGACTTATAAACAGATATTTTTAGCTATAAGCACTTGATTATATTAGAAGTCCTGGTCTATAAAGATAACAGAGTTTGTCAACTGTTCCCATCTGTCTTGTCCCTGTCCTGTGTCAGTAGGGGGAAGTAGTAACTAAGACCTTCTGTGGCTTAGATACTAAGTGCTTTCATTGGAGTATTTTTGTCCACCCTCCTTTCTCTCCCTCTTTGACATCAGCAAGAAGTTTTATTTAAATTCTGCTATGAGATATTATATTGACTACAGAAAATTACTGACAACTTCTTTGTCAATGACACTTATGTCCAAGTAAATCTGCTTATTTTACAACATTTTTTGTTAATCTGGATTAAAATATTGCAGGTGCTTCTCCCTGAAAGATATTAATATTGTTTCAATTAGGCTAATCACTGTAACAGCAGTTTTCTAAAAATTGCAGTAATGGTGGCTTCGAGGCATGCAGTTTGAGCAAGGACACCTCTCATTCCCCAACCAGACCTCAGGCTGTCTCCAAACTCTGTGCCTGCTGCAAGCAGAGCCAGTTTAGCTCCACCCTCTAAGCAGTCCAGCCCTTATTTATATGAAGTCTGTGGTCCAACTGGCTTCAGATGGTGTGTGTATGTGCGTGTGCCTGCCTCCTGAGTGTGTGAGACGAGCTGGGATCATGAGCCAGGGTTGTTCCAAGTGGTTTTAATCAGCAGCCCATTAGAGGAGAACTGGAAACTTCAAACAGGGTAAGAACCAAGTAAGTAAACCTAACTTTGAACTTGCAATCTGAACAAAACAAATGCAAATGAAAATCTTCATAGTTTGTCAGTTTTCAGATAAATTATCACTTTTAGAGAGAAAGCTGTGCATTCTAACAGGAAGGAGGAAATTTAAAAGTACTGGAATGAGGGAAACTGTAAAAACAAAGTGGGAATTGAGAATGCAAAAGAGAAAAAACAGCAAACGATTGTTCACAAAGTTGGTACACTCTCTTACTTTTTTCAGCTGTGGACAGGACATGTTAAGCATTAACCTCTTGCTTTCTTGAATACTATTGTCTGGCTAAGTAAGCAGTTCCTTTTGCAAAGGGGGTGAAGATTTCTGCTCCTCACCTGTCTGCTGGCAGGTTTGTTTTCCTGAGAGCATGGAGTGGAAGAGCTCTCCACAGCTCCTTGCTCGATGCCCCATGGCATACTGTTGTTTGCTGTTGCTGCTCACTTCTTGGTTTTTTGCAGGTTGTTCCAGTACCCCTATGGGAAGGTGTTCCCCAAACCTCTACTCCTCTGGAACTCGTGACTTCTTGCCTGGCACCAGGAAAACACTCAGCAGGAGAAATGGGAAAATTCATACTAGTTTTGGGTAAAGTGTGCCTCTGACTTTTTTTACCCTGGCAAGACGTGGCTACTTGGACTGCATCTGCAATGTGGCAAAGGGCAAAGTGAGGTCGGCAAAGAGGCCATGGTTTGTGGGCAAGTCCCCAGATGCCGCAGGCTTTGTCGCCCTCGTCCCTTCCTTCTGGCTTTAGTGGTGGCCCTCTGTCTGTTCTGCCAGACCCTGACTCCTCTCATGACCAGCAGCATCGTTTCAGCAGTTGTTAATGGGATTACACCCAACAAACTGACTAAAACACAGCAAGGAAGATACAAGGAGGTCTCCCCAAGCACCATTCACTGCTTCCTCCCTGGCAGTAATTCAGAGACAGTGAAAAAGGTAAGTCAGCTGGAGCAGAGTGCTGAGCAATAATTAGCAAAGCAAGGGATAGCAAGTCTGGCAGGATCATCTGAGTCCAGCTAAAATTAGCCTAAGCTTGGAAGTCTGGGATCTGTATACAAACAAATGGGTGATCTAATGACAGCGGCATATGCGCAAGCACATTCCCATTCCCAGCTCCTCAGTGTGCTGTTATTAACACAGGAATCCTGAAATCTTCAACTGAAATATGACATTGCTCTGTGACTCCAGCGAGGTTTCAGTTTGCTGCACAGATCATACTTTATTTTGGCTTTGGGAATTGGTTTAGAGGCTTTACAGTACAGGCACGTAAATCAGGAGCCAGTGGGGTTTCATGGAAGTGACTGAGGCTGTTAATTGGCACAGGGACTGCAGCTGCCCTGTATTAAAGTTATCTGCTCGTCAGCTCTGAACTTTACTGGGATTCTGCTGAGATGCTGAATTTAACTGCATTTGAGAAATAAAAGAAAGACTTTTTAAATTTTCAAATTACACTATATACTTTGGAATCTCTGTCTCACAAATTTTACTCTGTCCATAGGTTACCTGACTTCATGTTTATTTTGTATAGGGTTTCTAGGACGGGTGTTAAAACCTAACAAATGGAGACTGTTATTTTTGTTGGAAAATGTAGTTTGTTAAGTGGTCTCCAGACTAAGGTAGTTATTTTTACTCTGGAATTTGTGATCAGCACTAGCACAAATGCTTCAGGTTTCTTTCAGTCCTATAGAGGAGCTGCTAACAGTGCAGCAGATATCACACTGTGAAATTACCATTATGCTATCATTGCATATACAACTGTAGCAGAACTGTAAAAATTTGTGACTTCACAGATTATAGACAGCAACCACATAAAGCAGTTCAAATTAAAAAAAAAAAGTACAAGGCTGCTTCTTTGATTAGACAGAGCTCACAGTCTAAAAGGTCAGCAATATTGATTTTAGGAGAGCAGCTGTAACGTGCTCCTTCTGCAACAATCAAAAACAGATAGCTGGAATAACTGTGGCATGAACTCTTTAACCTTAATTCTTAAAAAACTGCAGTTTTTTTCTTACAGTTCATGCTGCATTTGTCAGAATTTTATATTTTAATGACCTTTTAGTACACTAGGTACCCAGACCCAGATTTGGTCCAGAATATGACATAAATAATTACAGCTTAAGGGAAATAAGCACAGGTGACATATGCAGGTTGCATTGTGTTACGTCTGAAGATACAGTCCATTCCTTTTTACTCATTGCTATTGTAATGGCAAAGAACATTTCATACCTTGGGCTACTTAATGTCTGTAAGAACTGGTAAAATAATGGCAAAGTTTTACTAGTATGCTGTTTGGCTGAAAATATCTGTAATATCTTCTTTCGCAAATTGCCTGAGAAAAAACACAGATTGACATCAAACTTGGTGTGCTGGCCATTTGAAACAAGAAGGAAGCTTTTGTGTTTACAACATGCTGTACTTACTGCTCTCCAGCATATGTGGTTGGATGTGACTATCATATGCACATGCTGGACCTGTAGTACAGATGTGTGTATATTAACCCTTATAGGTATGTTTTCCAGGGCTGTGCTACCTTAAAACCTTCCTTTTCAAGTTCTTAAGACCACCCATAGCTGGCTCCCTATTTGTCTTGAATTTTTTCTCTAAAGCATGATGAACAAAATGTCTTGCACATGTTGGGATGTTACTCTTAAGTTGCTCTCCGTTTTCCAGCTTTCTCTGCTGGTTGTGTGGGCTGAGTAATGATCTCAGAGAACAGAAAAGACAAACAACACCAAAAATGTCTACCACTTTGCTTTGAAAGTGTGTTCTTGAACTGTGTGTTTTCATCCACTGCTTATTCAGATAACTGAACTGTTATCTGGCTTGATTTTATTGGGCACTCAGTAACATCTAAGATAGATGTCACTGTTGAAACTTTACACTGTTTTATTTTACAGTCACATGCCCACTGACGGTAGCTAGTTGGGAAACAACTTTTCATTAAAGCTCTGGTTAAAATCTTCATGTGTGAATCTGAAAAAAATACTTTAAAATAGAGGTTTTTACATTTTTAATTAGCTAGTCATACATGTATTCTTATTCTATAAATAGTCCAGCAAGAAAATTTAAGTGCATTAAAAAGAATCTATTATACAGTTAAGCAGTGACTTAAAGCAAACACTGCATCATGTCTTACGAAATCAAAGTTCATTAATAAATTTTAAGGAAAATAAGACCCTGCTGGAGATAATATGCTTTAGATAACACATAGGGTTTTGAGCCACAGCATATCACACTGCAGGTTCTCTTCTGCATAGGGGCAGGTTTCTTTTTTGCTTCCTTCAGAAAAACAACCAGTATTGTGTTGAGCTTGTTGTGGTTGTGAGAATTTGGTTCTAATTGCTATTACAGGAGTAAAATCCCCTTCCAAAGTGTGATAATTTCTTCATTCAGAGTTTGCATAGCACGAAGTGCCTCAAAAAACCCCCACAAAACCAAACCAAACAAAAACAAACAAAAATCTCCCTGGCATCTTTTCCTTTGTAATTTTTTGGAAGCAAAGGAAGAGCTCTGAGGAAAAGTCCGGCTTTGCCAATGCATCTCTGATAGCAACATTCACCTTGTTTCGGAGAGTTCCAGACAAGTGTGGAAGAAGCATGGGGATGGACCTTGCCAATTGCATCTGTAAATGTATCCAGGATGCTCTGGGATGGAGCCCTTCCTGTTGGGCACACAGTGCAAGCTGTCTTTTTTAAATTGCAAAAATGCAGATTTCATTCATAGCCTGGAAAACCAGACAGAGCCGGTTTACTCCTTTCTCAGGTATCAAACATTACAGGAGTTTTAAAAGCTGCTTGAGATCTTCTTCTGTAGCTTTAAATTCACAGGAAGAGAGGTCAACACTTTCTAGTATAAAATTAAATTTTGTTATCTGAAGCATGAAAAATAGAAGGGTTATTTCTGAATCTCCAGCATTAAAGGCATTAGCAAGTGATATCACATCTAGCAGCAAACTGTCTGCAGTTTTAGCAGGGCACTCTTACCTCCTGAATGATGAAATATTTGTGAATATATATAGTAAGGAGAAGAGCTGGTGCTGTAGCATCGAAACTGGAATAGGTATCAACAAAAGAAAGCGCATACAAACCCTTTGTGTAGTTTGCCTGGCACGGTATTGTGCCAGAAATACTTTTGGTACTAGCCAGCTGTAATATTGTTACACTTATCTTAAGTAATTTAGCTCTGCTTCTTGGCCAATTTTGAGAAGAGCTAATTATCTGGTTAAGCTGTGTTTCCACTCTCTGAATTAATCCAGCCAGAGGCAATTTAGATGTCTCTGCACACAAGTAATTTTGCCCAGGTAGATGGTGTACCTCTGCTGGGTAGAAGGAATATGGATTATATTGCTTTTAGGAGGGCAGATAGCTTCCCAGTCATGGAAGACCCAAAACCACTTTTCCTTTTTTCTTAAAAGACCCGGTTCCCAAGCCATTAAGCTTTACATCCAGGTGGAAATTGTGAGCCTCGTTCACCATACTGGCAATGGGATTTTCTATTTTGTCCTGGAAAGCAAAATTTTCTCTTTTCTTTATTTCTTCCACAGCTGGAGAGAAAGGAGGAGGAAATTATTAATCACCTTTTATAGTTATTACTCCTGTGATAGGCACTTTTTTGGGCATACTAGCTCTCCAGCCATTGTGAATGTATTTTAAAAAATCAGATTTTTAAATTGGGTTTTGAAGGAGATTATTTCATGGATACTCACAAGACTCTTGCTTGACATTCCCTGACCATTTAGGGCCAGATGAGAACAAGAAAACAAAGAAGATATACAGGTGATTAAAGAAGAATGGGTTGATAAGTGGGTTAGGCTGGCATCCAAATAAATGAAATATCACAGGTTTGGTGAAAAAAGCTGTCTTCCTTCCAAGGCCCCAAACCTGCCACTTATGTTTTGTGTAAAAGATGTATCTCAAAGAGGAACTATATTGAAGTGAGAAGACAGGAAGGATAAGAAAAGGCTTTTTATGGCTTCATTCTGAACAAATAGGATAGGATATCATTTACTGGGAGTGGACAGTATGAAAGATGCAAGATAATGATAGCTTGATGTAGCCGTATATCAAAGATACTATGTAGAAAAAGAAGAGGGGGAAAAGGAGGGAAAACAAGGGAAACATCATGGTTTAGTCTTAACCAATATCTAGAGGAAGATCCAGTTAAACATCTTGCATAGATTACTGGCCCAGGCATCTATATTTGACAATTGGCACTGAAATTACTGAAAAGCTGAGCAAGTTTTACTAGAACATTAGAACTCTGGACATCCAGAGTGGAATTATCCTCTCTTTACTTGAGTGCTCCACTCTGTGAGAGGCAGAAAACTGGACTTCATAATCAATGGAAATGACTACCTCTAATACAAAATTCATCATTAATTAATGCAGACATTTAAAACAAATCTAGTGAACTTCATCCTCTAAAGACACATCTTCTTTTCTACTGATTTTTTTTTTGTTGTTGTTGGAATATGCCTGCTTCAGACAGAATAAGCAGGGAACAAAGGAGACAGGAGTGGAGTCTGTTATGGAAGAAAGCATGGGGAAAGGAAGCAGATGCGGGAAGAGAGTAGGGAACTACAGTTGTGAAGTAATAGTAACCTCAGAAGTGACAGAAGAGATTGTGTACAGAGACAGCTGAATTTGTGCAAGGGAAGAGAAAGGGAGATGAGAATGGAAATGAAAAGAAAAGAAGACAAAGCTAATGAGAACTTTTGAAATGTAAATATGTGGAAAAGGAGAATTGAAGCTGGATGATAGAATGAGAAAGGATGATTTTTGCTATTATGCAGAATGGAGTGTGGTGAGAGCTCTGGATAGGAAAGATTATATTATGCATAATAAGATTTGATACATTTTTAAGGTTTGATAAATTTTTAAGTAAATTTAACTTAAAAACTATATTTATTTTATAGAATAAGTAGAGGGATGAGAACTTTTCACAACGGAACAAAGAACTTTGCTAGTATGAAACCTGCTGTTACTAGAAGGCAATCAACGTAGGGTACAGTATCAGTGACTGGTTTCCTTGGAATGATACCACATTCACATTGTGCCCTATGAAAGCTGGACATTTGTTTTCCCCTTTTCAATGTAAAATGCAAACAGCACTGAGGAAATAACTATTTTTACTGAGCAGATAGCTAGAGATATTCTGGTGATAAAGGGCAAGGCTATTGTGGTAGAAGTCAGGAAAGAGGGGCAGGGTGGAGACTTTGCAGGAAAGGAACTTTGAGAAGGACACAAGAGGAGCAAAGGGAGGTAAAATCTCACTCATATACTTCACTGGAACTTCCTCCAAAAGGAGGTGTTTTGATAGGATGGTAGGATTGGCTCATTGTCTGTTCTCAAGACAGGTACCATGTACCACATGCAGGCATAAAGCAAAAGCATTTCAATAAAATAGCTTTGTACTTCCTGCTCAGAGTGTTGGTGAAGACTGTGCAAATAGCTCTGGTTTTGCTCTTGGATTTATAAAATCATCAGCAGACAGCCATCAAAGTAATGCCAATAATCTAATTGCTTGTTCTGTAACAAACAATTCAAAGCAGAATTACATTCCAGCCATTTCATTCTACAACCCAGTCCTTTCTGATTAGAAAATCCAACAGAACATAAAACCAGAAAGTGAAACAGGAAATTAACTTCTCTCTTACTTCTTGGTACAGGAGCTAAGTGCACTTTAAATATAATGGCAGTATGAGCAGCTTACTATTTCTACGAACTTTTATGCAAACACAAAAAGGAATTTAAAAGTCACATTTGGACTAATAAACATCTGCATAGTCCCATAAATGAATGGCTTGGGGCATTAGAACCA
The DNA here is from genome assembly GCA_013397795.1 of Orthonyx spaldingii. Lineage (NCBI taxonomy): Eukaryota > Metazoa > Chordata > Aves > Passeriformes > Orthonychidae > Orthonyx > Orthonyx spaldingii. The sequence goes on from VZTJ01000801.1 coordinate 990,833, forward strand.
CATGCTAAGTTTTTATTATCACTCTTCTCATTGATGTTGTTTCATAACAGTGCAGTATTTTCTAGGAGTCCCATTCATGTATTTTTTGTAATGTTGTTCTGCTAGGTGGTATTTAGTAGCAAAGGTAGATGCTGACTTTCTTTGCTAGCTAAGTGGAAATTTAGGCTGTTCATTGCCTGTGAATATTGCTAGTAGTGCTGGCCTTGTTTTTATAAGGCTAGTTCTCTTTTGTGACTTTTTTGTTGCAGTCTACTTTCATGCAAAGTTCTTTTGGTTTGCATAGTGGCTCATCTCTTTTGCAGCTGCTCAGTACCTGCAGAAAGCAGTGGGGTTAAAGTAACTGCAGTCAAGTTATTTGAAACTACTGGACCAAGTCTCTGACCGTCTTGGCTAGCTCAGTGTGAAAAGTGGCTGCTTGTAGTCAACACAGGGACTAATGACACCAGAACTGAGTAGCTGAAAAGATGATTCACAGTTTTGAGTTCTTTCCTGAGAGAAGCTTAAGCTGACATGAGTTGGGCCATTATGTTAGGATGAAGAATTTTGTTTCTGCAGTTGAAGTGATGGTCAGTGAAATTCTATGGCAACAGTTCAAACTGTATATTTGCTTCTTTTCCAGGCATAGACAATGCATCAATATTTATGGAATTATGTAATCTTCTTGGAATCTGAAAGAACTGCCAAGGAACTGTTTTGATCTCTTCAACTTGAAATATCTTCACTATTTTCTTCTTGGCCAAAACAAAAACAGTAATTATACAACATAAGATTCAGTTACTGACCAAATTCTAGATTTTTGGAACAACCCAGAAATTCTGTACAATAGAGGAAAGCTTCAGAGACTAGTAGAATCAATTATATCCTTATACATTCATAACCTAGAATTGGATATACTGGTTTCAAGGGACATGTCAAAACATTTTCTTTTTAACAGAGAACTTCACAGCTATGTGGAAGTTGTAGACAGACAGAACTAAAAATTGCAACTCTGATAATGAATGTCTATTTTCAGTTGCACAAGGATGGTTACATAATTCTTCAGCTTTTATATTATATAAACTGGACCTTTTATCTTGTTTGTTAAGACATCAAAGGAATATACATTTAATACTTTTTTTAATCTTTAATAAATTTTAATGAAGCTCAATTTGTTTTCTTTTGTGTTTTTCATGTTATTCTGTAAACTGAAAACAAAACTACAAAATTCAGTTTTATGCATTTTTACTTTACAGCCCATTCTGGTTTGTTTGGACCAGTTGTTAAGGCTGTGGATCATCTGTGTAACAGCCAATTGCACTAAAATGAGGTCAGTGCCTTAGCTAAGTGCAGTGTTTTGTAAGCTGTAAGAGCAGGTATATCATGTGAGTGCTGACATAGGTCTCATCCAAAATCATATGGGAAATCTCAGCTTTGCTGTAAAGCTTCATTAATTTCTGTGGAGACAAACACACCATTTTCTAGGTATGACATGGGCTGCAAACGTTCTTTACCAATCCCTTTCACATACAATATGTTGAATCTGTAATAAACTGACCTGCTAACAAATAGTCTGAGTCTTCAAACTGAGGAAGAGCTAAGAACATGGTTGGGGCATGGGAACATTTGACCACTTACTAATGCTCAGATTTTCAAAATGTTATGGATTCAATTTTTTTGTGTCTGAGTCTGTTGTACATTAAAATTATTGGAATGCCAAAAAAAATCAGAACCATAAAACATGGAAATATGTGAACAGCTTATTTTCATCTATTGCACACTGCTTTTCTTGTACCAACTCTCTGCTCAGACCTCATTTTTATGATTGAGAAACATTTTATGAAAACCAGCAGACTCTTTAAATATATAAACATGACTGCTATTCCTGTAATATTGGAAATTCTGAAAAACATCCAGTAGTAACTAGATCAGCATGTCCAGCGATGCAAGGCATTTTGTATAGAGCTTTGGAAAAAAGTATGGAATCACTTGCTATAAGAATGCAGTTTGCCAGATTTTAAAAAAAATTCTGTGTAGCTGACAACCCACCCTACACTGCACTGGCTTGGCAAGCAAACAGAGAGGACACGTTGCATCTTGTAACCTGGACTGAAAATACCCATGAAAGGACAGGGCAGAGAAAATAAATTTGGCAACACTGTGCATGGATCTCAAGCAAGTACCCTAAAAGGTGTGGAGATACTCCGTATTATTTAATAGTACCAGATTAGACATCAGGTCAAGCTGTTAAATTTAGGCTCCCGAATTGCCCCTATGTCCCAGAGCCGCCGTTGCGGCTCTTTGGGAAGCTGGTGGATGAGAGTGCCCGTGCCCGGCGGTGGGCAGGGACCGGGCCACAGGCGAGTGTGTCCCTGTTCGGTTCCTCCCAGCAGCAGGCTGCGGACTCCAGCAGCCTTAGGGCCTTTTCTGTGTCTCTGGAGTGAGTGTCCCAAGAAAAGCCCTCCGGAGAAGCTGGTGCTGTCCTCTGTCTGTGGGGGCTGTCGCACCCATCCCAGGGATGCTGCGTGGGCCCCGTGGAGCCACTCAGGGCCATTTCCTTTGTGTTTTGTGGAAATGACCCAGGTCACTGCCACTGCCTGAACTTCCTTTTTTTTTTTTCTATGCTGCTACCAATGTTCTGTTGAATATTCGTCACTGCCAAACCAGAGCGTTGTAAACATTTCAGCTCTTCCTCAGAGACCTGAGGAAGATGCCTTCTGCATCAAGGCTGATGTTGTGGTGGGGTCTTCCTTGGCAGATCCCGCTGCAGGCAGGCGGGCTGACCCCCGGGGACACCTTGGGGCTGGCTGGTTCCTGTCCCTTGTGCCTCGTCCCTTGGGCCCCGTCCCTTGGGCCCGGAGGGCATCTGGGCCAAGGCCAGCAGATATTCCAGTGGGATGCTGACCTGGAGTGTGGACCACAGGGAAATGGAATCATTGCTGGGTGCTCGAGACAGGACTTCTTAATGTTTAAAGCAAAATACTGCAGAGGTGACACTGAAGGAAACTTTGCTTCCATGAAGAAGGGTGTGTTTTCATGGCATAACAGAAGTGTGGTTATTGTTAGTGAGGAGGGGGCACACAAAGTGACGCCACATCCAAGGGCCCATGCGAGGGACAGGAGTGGGTGAAGCCATAATCACCAGCAAAAATGGAACAGGAACAGGGACGTGTCCCGTTCTACAGCCCCTCTGTACTCCTCACGTGTCCTTGGTTCACCCTGCAGCGCTGGCCCCTGCAGCACACGTGGGATGGAAAATGGAATTTTAGTGCAAAACAAAGCAAGAGGTGTCTCTATCTTCTGGGTTTCTTCCACGATGCAAGTGAAATGGAAAGTAGGAATTATCTGGCTGGAATGCCTGGAGGAGAAGGGAGAGAGAGCACAAGAGGGGGGCTGGAACAAGGGCTGGATTTAGGAACAGGGAGGGAGGGAGGGAGGGAAGTGGAGAGGAAGGGCTGCCAGCAGCTGCTGGCGCTGCAAGAGAACAGGAAATAGAGAAGATAAGAGGAGAGGAAGGAGGGGAAAAGGCAGAAGGGGACAAGAGTGACGTTGCTGTGGTGGGCAAGGGCCATGTGAGACTCTAACACTGTGCTTGCCACCTGATTAATGCGTTTTTAAAATTCTGGGACATCAGGAATGCCGTCAAACAGGTGATCTAACACAGTTCCGATGACTTCACCCTGTGCTATTTGTGCTTATTCTAGCCAGCAAGTGATCAACCTTTATTTGAATATCTCAGTTTCTAAGCTAGTTTTGGGTTGCACATTTAGCAAATATAAGTGGAAGACTCTGGTAGTGTTGTATTGAGATTTTTTCAGGGTCTCTTCATCAATGATGCTAATGCTTTTCACAGGGAATGACTGCTCTGGAGCAAAAGGTGTGGTGTTAGAAGCTAATGGCTCTAAAATAATTGGTGCTCTTTACTGCTGCAGAAAAGTTTACGCTTCAGCCAAGCACAATGTAAAACTGCATCCCACACTCAGGGAACACACTGCTGAGAAGAGTGACTTCAGCACTAAATCCCAGGGCTATAAACAACTGGACACATCTTTATTTATTTTTATCAAAGCATCTGTCTCTATTCAGTCTAGTCTACTGTGCAAAAAAATGGTGGTGACTTGTTTGTATAGTGCTTCCTATCTCCAGTGATAAGCTTACTAAAATTAGAAGTTATGCAATAACTCAGTTTGTGAACAGCTGACAACTGTCAGGTTGAAATTTACAAACTTGCAAAGAACTAATTTCATGTCCTGAATTTAATCCCTGCTGGGATGTTTCAATCCTAAAGACAAATATCTTTCACCAAAAGAAAGTCTTGGTTTTTAATGGTGTTTTTATTGCAAAAGAACAGCTAGACTGTTGCAGATATTAGTGTCTTAATTCCCACATGGAGCATCCTATTTTTATGCTTTATTTTCTTGGGGTTTGAACAGCAAGGTTTTGGTAGTGGAGGGGGCTACCAGGGTGGCTTCTGTGAGAGGCTGCCAGAAGCTTCCCCCATGTCACACGGAGTCATTGCCAGCCAGTTACAAGACAGAACTGCCACTGGCCAAGGCTGAGCCCATCAGTTCACATGGGACCTACCAAGCCCTCTCTGCTTAGGTGACCGCACCCACAGTCAAAGTCAGATGGCAATTGCTGTTACCAGCTCACCACTGCAGCCCAGATTTCTGGAAAATTTGTTTCCGGGAAGGGAAGAACATAATTTAAAGATCCTTGAGTGCTACCCAGAGCTTTCAAACTTTATAGTATCAGCCCAAAATGACGGTAGAAAAAATGGAGAGGCAGACAAAATGGAATTTGTGGTCAGAAGTCCCTCATATAGAATTCTTAATTATACTAGAACTATTTCCCATGTTGTCACAGTAAGTTACTAGTTTCTTTTTGTGAAAAACAACTGTATTTTATACTGCTGAGAAGTGTCCTGTCTTACAGCCATTATCTTTGCACTGTGTTTGCTGTAGATCGATGACTCCATTCTCCAGTACTTTGGAAGCCACACGAGAAGAGCAATTCTCTATGCACCTCCTGCTCACCATGAAACTGACCGCCAGCTCTGTCAGCGCATCCTGGCAAAACATGGATATACAGTCACAGTCCTTGAAAACAGGAGACTGGCAGAAGATCTGAGGCATGAGGGGCCCTTTCACAGTAAGAATAACTGGACTTAGTTAATTTGTTAATTACTAAGTGTGATCACTAAATGTAGAATTGATCCAGCGTTCTTCCACAAACATAAAGCGTATAAAGTCTAATAAAAGTAAAGATAGAAGCCAAATTCTAGCCCTTCTAAGCTGTGTGGATAATTTTCCACAATTAGGTGATTATTCCATCAGATATATCCTTCTGTAAAAAAAAATGTAGCACAGTAGTTCATCATAGTCTTGACAACTAAATCAGATCGGTTTGGTTCCTGATGACTTCTCATATCAACTTCATCAGTATAACAAGGGATTTACAATAGAATGTTTCATAACAAAACACATACCTGCTGCATTTTTTCATTATCAATTTCTCTCCTATAGAAAAATTGTATGTGTGAAGGTACTTTTTTCCTCTAGAAATGTTTTGATTGGTCTGTAAACTTGTTAAAGAACACAATGTAGGACAAGTACGTTTTGCACTAGCTGCAGAATCTGGGATAGATTACTGTCAGTTCTCAGTTCCTCTTGAAATTTGATCCACAGTTAAAGCAGACTATTGGAGAATCCTGATCTCTTGCACAAAGGACTGTAGCTTTATTTTGTAGAGTGACACTGTGCTTGATAGAGAAGCTTGGGCACCAGTTAGATATGTGATGACCATGTTTGAGTGTTCTTGGACACCTCAGAGGTATGAACTGAACGTGCGATGCCAGTTTGGTCTTGGAAGTCAATTCAGGAACTGGAAGGCTTTGAAAAAAATACACAGGCTACCATTCTGTCAGAAGAAAAATGGTGTAGTTAGATATTTCTTATGCTAAATGGAGTACTGTTTGCATCATTCAGGGTTGCAATACACTCTGGGGCTACTAGAGAGCTCAGGTTTGCTTTGAACTTTAACCAAACCAGATAATTTCATAGATGAACACTATAATTACTTAGCATGCTTGAGATTGTTCAAAATTCCATCACATAATTTCAAGTTTCCTTAAGAAACTTTCTTGAAAATGAGGTACATGTGGTTTTCTTTGGCAGGCTGTACCAAGAAGTAGTAAGTTGTCTTCATCTCACTCTTACTTTAATCTAGTTTTATAGTCACTTTTTAGCCACTCCTTGCCTTGACTTTCCATCTCAGAGTGACAAGGCACTGCACCATGTCTGCAGGCTTTGCTAATGTCAGATGGGCTGCAGAGAAAAGATGGTATCTCTGGGCACCATGTGCACCATCTCTGTGAAATACATTTGTTTCAAATGGCCAAAGAAGTGGGTATGCCAAATTCAGTCACAACCTATAAAAAACAAGAAAGAAAAGACTGTACTAGATTTTCCTACAGTGCTGAGTTCAGATTGAAGTTCTCCTGTATGGTTTTTACACTCCAAATATTGCCTCTGCAGAAATCAGCTTAACTGTGAATATTTATACTTTACAGGCTAGAACCAATACTTCCTGTAGTATTTTTCCAGTAATAATAAAAAAAAGTAATAAAAAGGTCTTAGGTATTTTCCAGGAACATCCTACAGCTTCCAGCAGATGTTGGATTATGTAAAAAAGTCAAATGCTTGCCAACTTAAGGCAAAGAGTAAGACTCTAATAATCCCATTTCATGGCAGCATAAATCTGCCTTTAACTATTCTCTGCTATGTAAGTGTCTAGCTTTAAGGTTATGTTTTAAAAACAACAAACAAGTAAAAGAGCATTTCTACATACCAACCCAATGATCTTTTCTTGCAGCTAAGCAAATTACATTCAAAGTTAATTGTCTTGCCCAGTAGATGATGGGGTTTACTCTTCCAGATGGGATAGTACTCCTTATTTTGGAGAAGAGCATTTTGAGCTGTGCTTTGGCATAGTATTTTTCTAATACGAGTGTTATAATCTTAAAAATATCCTCCTTTAAGCCTCAATTAAAAATATATAAGAAAATGAACAGAGAAACAGAGTGTGAGTGCTGTGAAAAATCTATAAAAAGATTCCTTATTACGTGGTATTATTTAGCAGCTCTGTTGGGTGCTTTTATTTTTGTGCAGTCTGTCTTACTCGTGTATCTTTCAAAGTTCACTCTAAATTTGAAAGGATTTTTTGTTTTAAATGGCTGAGAGCCAGGACTCTAGCTGAAGTCATATATGGAAAAAAATTCACCACAAAACATTCCTAACTTTTTTTTTGTGCTGGCCTGCTAAGAATTTTGGGACCAGTTCTGCTGCTGTTTGAAACCCAAATGTGACAGCTCTGCACACTGACCTTTGAGACAGATCCTCAACACCTGGGCTGCAGCATTGTGTTGAGTTCATTGCTGTCAGAGAGAAACACCAGGGGAATAGTTTTCTTCAGTGGAAATTTTTCACTTCTTGCAAACCAACTAAAACCATTTTGAGTTTTGGTAACAGAAAAACAGTTGGCTAAAAAGGAAGAGCACAGATTTTTTTAAAAAAAAATCATGGCAAAGAGACTGTGGTTTATGGTTTTACTATGAAAAATCCATACAGATGTGTTCTGCAGTAAAACATAAATTATTCAAACCCCTAATTTTTCACTGAAAAATAGCTTTGTCAGTAAATTCTCAAGCAGCTTTGCTTGAACAAAAAGTAGTTGTGCTTTCACCATTCCTTAGCAATTAAACCCACATGGACGGAAAAGTCCATGGACTGATGATATCTGTGCCTGCTCTGAGCTCTTTGAGACTTCCTTTTGCAGCAGCCCTAAATGAGCCAGTTTTGCTGTAAGTTTAACATGTCTCTTAGTCTGCTGCTGAGGTGGAGATAGAGATGTGGAACTGTGTTAGAACTGTGTTAGTGGCAATTGATGGAATAGTCAAATTGTGCAGAGAGCTGGGCAATCTGTTTTAACATGGTCAGTATCTCCAGTAAATATCTGTGGTAAATCCATTTTGAAGTAAGCAGTTCAAAAGAAGTTGCTGATGAGCAAACAGCTCATCATAAGAGCTAATGCATCATTAACAGCATCATGAACAGCTAATAAGAAAGATATCAGGTTGTATTGGCCAGCACATCTACAAATGGCACATTTGTTTAGTTTACCAGCTAGTGCGATTGGTGTGTCCTTGCTTCCTTGCTTCCTTGCTTCCTTCCTTCCTTCCTTCCTTCCTCCTTTTTTGATGAAATGTGAAAATCTGCTCATAGAGGCATAGCCTCTGGAACAAGTTATGCCTATGCCACGGCCTTGGAGGGGGTTGAAATTGGTGTCACAATCTCATGGAAAATAATAAAAGGAACAGAAGGAGTGAGAAAGCCCTACACTCCCAGACTTTCTCCTGGGAGATTTGCCATACTGAGCTGTACAAGCCTCTGGGCTTCCTTCCCTCAGACCAGGACAGAGCTGTGCTGCTGTCAGAGATGAGTGGGATGAGCCACCTGGCTTCAGAGCCCACTTGGATCCTCCCAAAGTGGCAAATACCAGAGAAGAACTTGCCAAATATTTTCCAGGGTCCTCTGCCTTCTTCCCTGTTCTTCCAGTCTGAGAAGCTCTCATCTCTAATACCACAGTAAAGATTAACAGAATCTGTGTGTCCCTATGACTCTGTGCTACCCTGCCAACATTTTCACAATATTTTTTAAAGGGAAGGTTTTAGCTCAGAAATTTGTTTCACTAATAGGCATTTCTGCCCTTCAAAAATAATGTTCCCTAGTTACTGCCTGCTGCCTGAATCTTTCCTGAATTCCATACTTTGCCCAGATGACATTTTCAAAGATAATAAACTACTTATATCTTTTCTTATGGAGCCCTCAGTTTTTCTGTCCTTTGCTGAATGTGCCTGCCTCAGTAGTCCTTGGTGACCCTCCCTTCACAGGCATTTCCGTCATTTCTCAATTCTTCACCTTTACTAATAGTTAAGCAAATCTCAGCAAATATCAGGCTCCAAGAAATGTGTGCAGTTGTATGTTACAAATCTGTCTGTACAGTTTTAATTCATTCTGCAATAATATGCAAAATTCCATCATTACCACTAGCTCTTGGAATGGAAAAGATTGTGCTCAATGATAGCCTGTCAGTTTGGCGATGGAAAAAAGCACATGTATTCAGAGTCCTGACAAACTGAGTGCAGCGTAACATTGTATGCTCCCTGCTGCCTTAGAATGTTAGCAATTTGGTGGAAGCTTTTGCAATTACAATGAGGAACTTCAAAAAAAGGATCATGAACCATTTTCATAGTATTGCTTTTACATGATCATTTCCTATTTTTAGAATACTACAGTTAAGTATTTAAGCTTTACTATTGCCTCTTTTTTCAGTTTGAGTGACATCCATTGAAGATTAAATTTTAGCCATGCCATTAGAAAGATTGCTACAGTACAAATATTGATTTGGGTTGGGATTTTTTTGTGTGATTTATTGTTCTGTAAGATAAGTATTGAACCCATCTTAGCTTTGTTCAGTATTTACGTTTTCCGTCAATTGCCACTGAAATCAACACCATTTTCCTGTCCTCTTCATTTTCCTGACATTGGAAGTAGGGATCATATACTACATAGATACTTAAATTTGCATATATTGCAAAGAATATTAGAGCTGAAGTTATTTCCTCTTTTCTGACATTATCAATATACACTGAATTCTGTTCTGTTTTCTGCCATTTTAAGAGCATGCTGTGTTTAAATACTTGGCTGTGTAAACTAAGCGCTGGTTCCAGCAACTAATTATGAGGGTGATCTGGCTTTTTGCAGACTTGGGAGTGGTGCTTGGGTGGAGCTGCACCAGGAGCAGGAAGGGATGATTGAGACAACAGACCCATGGGAGCAAATCTGAGCGAACCTTGGCCTTTCTCTTTATGTGCTGGGGTCAAGAGATCTGTCTGGTATTTAAAGTGGCACTACTATATTACAGCAAGAAGTTAATACCCCCTCACTGATAAGCCACCTGAATATATTCAGGCATAACTCATTTTGCTGTGAAATGGTGATTTGAGAATTGTATTCTTGTGGAAGATAAGGCCTTTGCTGCCCCCCTCTTGGCTCTCTGTAGAGATATCTGTTGCTTCTTTGCACCCAGAGATCACTCCCAGTAAAGCTGGTGCGTGGGGAATGTCAGGGAACATGAGGCTGCAGGGGCAAGCACAGATATTCACAGATGTGGATGGCGCTAGCAGCAAAGTTTTCTGTCTCTTTATATATTTGCATGACTGAAGAAGCAGTTGGGGACAGATGAAAGAAAATTCTCTCTTGATTTTCCCCAAAAGCAATTTTCCAAGTCAGTTTGTGTCAATTCTTCATTTTGGTTTGTTGGGTATCCTTTGGAAAAATTATTTTTTAAAGAAAATTTACATCTTTCATGGAAGAAAATTACTCAATTCACTTTGATTCGCAGTTGGAGTTACAAGGCCAGAAAATGTTGCCACATCAGTTAGAGATGGAGAAAACTTGGAAAGAAACTGTATGAGTCACTGTCAGAACTAGGATGAAATGCATGCTCCTTGCTGTCTATGTTATTCCTGTAGCATATTGTATCACCTGTAGTACTCCTCACTGTTCATAGTTTTGACCAGAGGCTAAATAGGAAAAGTATCAGCTTAATTGCTGACATCTGGCCAGCAGCAAGGTAGGAACTTGCAGAAGTACTACTTCGTAAGTGCAGCCAGTAATAGTTTCCTCAGAGCTGCTAATTAGTCTGGGGAATAAACTACAGCTGTGGGTTTTGGAGGCCCCCAAGGCCACGTATGGTGACTGTCAGACATCCGTTTTTCATTTTCCAAGACATACCATATCAGCAAAATTAGTGAAAATGAGAGAAGGTGGTAGAGACAGGAGGACACAGTGATGCTCTTTCTTCAGTGACTGTGAAGACCAGTATGTTTGGGTGAACAGAGGTACTTGTTAACACAAAGTGTTAACAAATTCTGCTGCCAAAGAAAAAGAACAATCTGTTCATCGTGCCTGTAGTAATAGGGGCGTGATGTACTACAACAACGAAGTTGTTATCAGGAGATCTGTTTTGGGAGTAAAGCTAGTGAAGTAATCAAATGGATTCCCTGGAGCTGTGGAACATTCAATCTTAGATGTCTTGAAATATTAGGTAAAGAGATTTTATTGGGTGTAGTGAGTCCCCTGGTGGGGTAACAAGATGGTCTCACAGACTTCTTGAAGTACATGACTAGCCTTGAGAAAATCAGGCAGACAAGAAACTGAAGAGGAAAAATGGTGATTTCTAAAGAAGATGGAGAGATTTCAGGTATGAATCATCTGTGGTGATTTAAGGCTTGGAGGAACAAACAATATGTAGTTTACAGCATCTTCTTAAAATGCAAAATGTTCTCAAAACCCCCAAAGTTTATGAGAATATATTTCTGGCAGGAGTGAGGAAAAGGGAAGGGAGCAAGAATCAGTGATGCTTAGATAATAACCAGCTGAACTTTGAGAAAGTAGAAAGCGAATAATGTATTGTGACATAGGGATGTTTTTCATGGGATGGCATGTAAAAATAAGTACTAGTAGAACCAAATTTCCTCCCTTAGTGTATGGTTTTATATGTAGTTAGAAATACATTAACAAGAGCAGGAAACATTGGTTTTAACTTTTCTTTTTTTTTTTTTTTTTTTTTTTAATTGTTCAGAGTGCAGTTAGGAGGAGTCCCTGCTTGCTATTTGTTACAGCCTCAGACAAGTTTCCATGAAATCCAAATAACTTTAGCAAACAATTATAAAGACTAAAGGCCTCAAGGAAAATTGCATGTGTGTTCTGTAAACATCTGGTTGCCGTTTTCAATTACAAGGACCAACCCACTGAAGGAAGCAGTTTAGTTTTTTTGGAACAGAAATGGGACACTGGGGTTTTTGTTCTTTTTCATAGTGGAGAGTAAAGGAAATGTCAGGAATAGAGAGGTCACTAGATGCTCAGCTTTTATAAATACAAAAGTCTCTGAGAAAATTAAAGTAAATTGAAATCAGGTTCTGAAAGTGTAAACAACCCTGTGGAGGTAAGGTTAAATAAGCAGGACTGGAGATCCTAGCATGCCAGCAAAAGCACAAGATCATTCTATCATAAGTAAGTAATTTAAAATGCTGTGCAAAATAATAGTGGTGAAGCTAGCCAAAGAAATGTTTTGTGGGTTACCATACAAATATATATGTATATTCAAATCTAGCAGATGTAACTTCTCTTTCCAAAATCCTTTTGGTTAACTGTTGGTACAAATATATAACCAACAGTATACAAAACGGGTTGGTTTTCCAATGCAAAATATGTGTCATGTGACTCCTGGCCTAAGTTTTGACAAATGAAACACATATTTTAGAAGCACTTTTTGCATGTTGTTAAACAAGGAGCTTCCTGAGCACGCTAAATAGGTAGAAATGTGATCCTCAGAGCACACTGAGTTACAAGCATGTAACAGACTTAATCTTCTTCCATAACATGGAGATTCATTTAGTTTTGGGAAGGAAATGCATACCAGAAACATACACTGTCTTGATCACTTTTTAGTTTTGCATTTAGCGATTAATCTCATGCCGCAGACATAATTGGTTTCAGTACAAGACAGATAAGTTTCTGACATACACAAATGAATGCTGCTGTCTAATGTGGTGCTGTGGTTTCTTGTTAGAAAATCTAAATGCATCATGTATTTTTCTGAACAATATGTATTCTTCTTCCTCGTTATTAGCAGAACATGTTCATGCTTTCTAGAAGAGCACACAAACAATTTCTTTGTATGACTAAAATAAGCCCTCTCTAAGATTGGACTGAATCCTGTATTTCAAATGCACTCTTTTCCTTTAGAAAGGGAAATTCTTTATTTGTTTAGAACAAAAGTATTAGGACATTGTGCTCTGCCAGGTAAAGCCAAAATACAGCATTTAGTCCTAAATATACCAAACATATCTTTCTCTGAATGTTCTTTCTAGTTTTATAAACAGAACATACAGTCCAGTGGAGAGTGGTATTTAAGGGGCTGACTTAGAGATTACAATAATTAAAATTATACACACTGATTACACAGTGAGCTAAAATTAAAACTTTACTGGAATAAATTATGTCATGTTAACAGAATCTGAAAAACACCAGTGTCCAGGAAGATCCACACGTCGGCCAAAGGAAAACAGCAATGTGCAAGGCTACTGAAACGAAATAAATATAAGGGATTTAAGCATCAGTAGACAAGCTTTGTAATATGCTAGTAAGATGCAAATCCTGTCAAAGAGTTTGAGGCAATTTTTTGTATCTGTAGCCTGTAGGATAAGAAGGTAACAGCATACAATTGCTTTTCCAAGTATTTTTAAAATGCTTCCCTTTAAGAAATGAATCCTGGCTCTGATAGGGTTCAAGCAGACTCTGGTTTATAAATATATATGTCTGTTCCTAAATGTCAGATAATTGCCTGCTAATGTAGGTGGAGAGAATGACAGTCAGTCTAGCCAGAAGCCTGTCACCGTCCTGCCAGAGCACTCTCTGTAAGGGATGGTTGGTTAGGACTGCTGAGTGATTTGGCTGCTGGGAGCTGTGCACCCTTTTTGATGCAGTCACTGGCTCTGAGCCCTGGTCAGCTGTGAGAGGCGTGCTGCTGCCTTTCATCACTGTGCTCCCATTTTAGGTAGTGGCATTATATACCACTGAAATGAAACCTTTTTTTTTTTTTTTTTTT
>VZTJ01000801.1:1012130-1188973 GCA_013397795.1 Orthonyx spaldingii
TTTTTTTTGGCAACAATATTTTATTGTTAGTTCATATGCAGTTTATGAATTTGGACCTTTTCTGCAGTAGTGCTCTACAGCAAACTGTACCTCTCCATTTCATTTCTTCTTATGAATTATGGCACTTTTAACTTGTTTTGAATTTCCTTGGGTTGAAGTTGAACCAATTATCAGAATTATTTTGAATTCTGACCATGCTTCACAAAGTCCTTATACTTCATTTCCCAGAATGAATGAAATACAGGAAGATAAACATGAAAGATGAAAGTTTTATTTGATTTTTGAAGTTCTTTCATGTCAAAATTCAGGATGGAAACCTTAACACTGCAAAACGAAATTTCAGTCTATGGTAATGAAATGAAACTTAGTCATTTGATTAAATTTACGCCTAAGAGAAAAAAATTCCAGAGGTGCATGCATCTAACAGTTTTCCTGTAAAATTTAGACTCCAATGCCATAGCTCATGGGGAGAATGTGTTCATGATCACTTTACTTTAGAAATCACCTTCAGAAATTCTTGAAGTGTATCTATAAACTTGCAACCCCACTAAATCCTACAGTACTCATTTGGTTTCTGTTAACTTTGGTCCATGATATCAAAACACAAAAGCTCTCTGCAGAGTATTCTTGTAGAAAAAGTTAAATGTTTTCATTGGTGTCTGCATTGCTATTTCCTCTGCTGCTAAAAACACGTTTGTTTTTCTCCCTAGGCTACTACCTTTTAAATTATTTTTTCCACGTTAGCTATTTTAATTATTTCAAATGACAAATCAGTGTCAAAGCCAATTAAAACAGTGGTATCTTGTTGAAAGTTATAATTTGTACATTGTATCAATTTTCAGTTGAACGTTATAGCTCTCTGAATTGAATAGCATGCTATTTGATTCATTCACAATAAAGGTGATCACATCAGATTTCAATCAAATTATGCTGTACTACTACTACTAATTGAAATAGAAACTTGGGTTGATATTTTTAGGTAAACATTAGATGCACATTGCAGGTACAAATACTTTTAGTGACTGGATAACAACTACAAAGACTGCAGGAGAGGAGAGGCTAAGAGCTGGCAAATGACAGGTGAATAAAAGCATCATGCTGCCAGCATGTATCCACACAAAGCTCACTTTGCCTGCATAATTAGATGTCATTCTGCAGATGAGCATTCCTTGTGTATGCAAGGTCTTCATTAACAGGCTGAACTAAACAATCTTGATTTGAAAAGATATTCAGAGAGTAGATGAATATGCAATTGCATATTCTCATCTTTTTACTACTCTTCTACTTGTCCAAGTGCAAAATAATACAAAGACTACAGAGTATCGCCATGAGGTGTGGTTTCATACTAACTGGTCTATGGCTCCTGTGTGCTGAGCTCCACTGGTTTGCTGAATAAAGCAAACAGGATATCCATAACTAGAGACAAAGTTCATTCTGTGGGAAATGCTTCATGAGAATTGCTAGTAATTAAATTGTTCAGATGTGAAGCATTCTTTTTAATCTTCCCCCTCAAATGTCCTGTAAAAGCCTTCTTCTGATTTGAAGTCTGCAGGAAACCAGCAAAACAGTGTGTATATTGAAAATTGAATATTATGGACATTATTAATGCTTCTTAATTAAAATATCTAAAAACATTTTGAAACATAAGTCCTTCCATGCAGATGTCTTTTATTATTACTGTCACTTTTTGTTCTTTCTTTTTTATTGCAGGATGTTTTAGCTCACATGTATCATGCTTTACTTTAAAAATAAGTTATGTGAAAGGGATCTTCTATATTAAAACACAGAACCCAGGGTCCTTTGTGTGGCCCATGTGATGTTCTTGAAATACTAATAACAGTTGCACTTTTTTTTCTGAGATATAATTCTGTTATTATTAAATATGCAGAAGGAAGACAGACTGTTGGTTTCATGATCGTAGATGTTCATTTTCCACAAAAAGTTAAGCTGTGAAAGGAGTGACATGGAAAAATTTGAGGCAATATCTCTTCCTAGAGGATCCTGTTCTAGAACTAAATTGTTGCTGTAACACATGCCTCTTTCAGTTTTTGTTTTCCAAGATTGTTTTTTTCAGGTATAGTTTATGAGGAATATATTGAAACACTTAAATAGAAGTCACACTGCTCTGTCAGCCTGAATCTGAGAGACAGCACTAGGTGTATGCTGTTTTTCTAATAGGAAGTCTCCTGACTTCTATAAATAGACATGTTTCAGTTCTGATTGTTCTGTACTGAAATAACTGGCTAGAGGTCTAATTACTCTGAATAGAAAACACAAGTAATGGCAGGCATTCAAGCTCTCCTGAACTGTTCTACTTCCCTGGGCACTGGCTCAGAAGCACACCAGATCTGAGGGTACATTTTCCTTTTCTTCTCCTAGGTACATTCATATTGATCACTCTGATGTATCCTAAAGGCAAATACACAGTGCAGCATACCCTCTGGAGTCAGGGATCAAATTCTTCCCAGGGCAGGATGTGTCACAATAAACAAGGGAAGGAAATGAACTGTTTCTGAGAAATGGAGTTCCCTCCAGCTCCCTTTCAATTTGCACACAACTAGGCATTGTGATTTATACGTAATTATAATGATTTATTCAAAGGTGTTTACTAGTCAGAGGCAAAACATCTTGCTTATCTAATAATTACATAGCTGGTGAGGTCATTGAGTAGGTTGTTAGCACTGCCAAACTTTTGCACTAAAATGAAGTATTTGCTTGTACATTTCTTTAATGCTTTGTTTGTTTGCTATTTGTGACATTTTTATCCACCTGCAGGGGTTTTTCTGTTGTTTCTTTCACAAAGAAGCATGTAGTGAATCTGTCTTGCCTAAATTTCATATACCCTAATTACTTTTATACCATAATACTGGTTCTCATAATGTGAAATTGCAGAACTTGTTACAGTAATAAATGCAGTGTAACTGAAAATTGATCTCTTCGGCTTTGTCACACTGCTTATAAACATAAAAAAGTGATAGTTACTTTCGTAGCCCTAGATCCATTCTACACAATCAGTTCATTACTGTACTTAACGTAAATTGAGTGTTAAATCTCCTTAAGTGGAATCTTTACCCTGCTTGACATTTGTAATCATGATTGGGATAGGAAAAAAATACATTCTGGAGGAAGAAAGAAAGGAAATAAATAAAATAAATACCTCTGTGGGCCATCAGTGGGACCAAATTAAGGGGGTAATCTAATAAAATCAAGAAGGTATCACAGATGGATAGCACAAAATGGAATAAAATACATGTAATCTTCCCAACCTTGGGAAAAAGAACCAGCCAGTCACTGAAATAGCTCTTCTGCAGGGAGCTTTGAGACCTGGTTCTATACGCTGCCTTGGATGCCGTACAGTTTCTCTGACTGTCCTTTCTGTTTGGAAGTTCATTATTACTAATTGTCTTCCTATTAATGAGTTAATTTACCCTTTATTGAACGTATTCATGGTGTCCTCAGCAGATGTAGTAATTCTGTTATGAGCTGCCACTATCTCTAACTGGTCCAGAAAACAAAGGCTGTATACAGAAGAAAACAAATGACCACCTGAGGAACCTGACCAAGGTCGTTTGAAGCAACACTGACGTTTGTACGCCACATCCCGTGCTGAGATATGGGCAACTTCAAGACCTATTTGTATCTTCAGGTCGGCTTTGCCCTAGGAAGGAAGCATCACACTAGCTCAGGAGCTAGCAATCTAATTCCCACTTGTACACCAGTTATAGATCTGGCAGTCTGGTGTCTAATATTTAGGAAGCCACAACACCAAAATTCCTGCTGTTTGCAATAGTAATACCTGTAATACTTCCTGTAAAATTTGCTTCCCCTTATAGAAACACCTCAGAAGATCACACTGCAGGTACTGGATACGTGCTATAGGTGTGCATGTTGAGGAGTTCAGAAACAAAAGAATAGCTTAAAGCAGCATCATGTTAGCAAACTTTTTAATTTCTGACTGTTAAACAGGTCAAACAGCAGGGTTTGGACATCAGTAGGCAGGTATAACAGGAAATACCAACTGTGAAATACCTAAATACAATTCAAAAGCTTGAACTGTGGTAGCAACTATATCTTTTATCCCTCTGCCACCTGTACCTGTTCATGTAATTAGCTCTCCAACAGTTCGCTGTTCTTCGGGATTTCACTTTAAGTACTTTTTATGAAAATAAGAATTGCATGATATTTTCTTTCTCAAAGTGCTTCTTGTCTTTCCGGATAGGTGGTATGAACCCTTGGGATCTTTTGATCTGCTTACCTTCCAGAAAAAATGGTGGTACTGGCTGCTTTCAAACAGAAGATTTGCGTGATCTAGAGCTTTTCCAGAAGGTATGAGATGATTGTGTTATCCTTTGTGGGAATGGAAGACAGGCTAGCCCAGATTTTCAGCCCTCATTCATAAAGAGAAAAGTATCTAGTGTTTATTTTATACTGCAGCAGCATGGTTTAGCAGCAATGAAGTTTTTTCATGTTTTCCATTTACTGAGAAATACTTGTCAGGTACCAATATTTCATTCTTCTTTATATCACACATAGTTATCAAAAGCAATTTCTCATTTGAACATGGTATGTTAGTTTGGATGTAAGTATTTCAGTGTAAATACTGAAAATTGTTACAACTCAGTGTAAAGTTTCATTTTTCTCTTCTTTAGCTTGAACTTTTTCATTCTTGGCCACTCTCAACCAGCATGTCTGGCTGCAAAAGTGTCTACAAGGGAAATTTAAGCAATTTACCCCATTGGAAAAAATAATTTAGCAATGGTGAGAAACAACTAGAAAATGCATGCAATATTTCAGAATAATAGTATAGGCAGAAGATAGAGATGGATGAATTCAGGCTTCACATCTTATATCACTACTGAGCTTCACCTAATGTAATTGCTTCTTTGTAAACATAATTTAGACAATTCTCCAAACAGTGACAGTGCTCCTACAATTGATAATGTGTAAGTTGGACCAGGGCCTTCAATAGAGTTCCTTGCTCTGGCACTGCAACCTGCTTACTCATGGTCCAAAAGCATCAGTAGCATCAATTATCCTGGTATTTTCAGGATTGCTTTTTGGGTTTTTTTTTTCACTTAAGCATGTTGTGGGCACAGTTTAGGCTACTTAGATATGTAATGTCTATGTAAACACCTGATCTGTTGATAAAAATGTGTAAATGATATAAACTGAAGTCTTTGATAAAATGTGGCCAAACTACGTATACAGTTTGACTTGTATTTCAAGTAAAATAGCACAGATAATAATGACAAGACTCTAAATTATAGACTCCAACTTGAGGGTCTGAGAGAAATGGAGCTGTTTTTAAAAAGTGCCTCAGGTGATACCACTGGTGTCCACAGAAGTTAGTGATAGGAGCGTGTACACTGGGCTTCCCTGGTACAGGATGCCGTATCTAAGTGTATTCGAAGTGAAATTTTTATGGCAGTTATAGTTTGCTAGAAATATACATGCTTTGAATATGCTCAGATAAGAAAACACCCCAAGCTTCTTGCTTTTTGCTCATTCTGCCTATATTATCATATCTGAGCCTCTAATGCTGTGCCATGTAATAATCCTTGCAGCATGCTGCAATGTCCAGATGTGTCACACATGAATAACTGAGACACAAGGTGATCAAAGGAATTGTCCAAGTTCTCTCAGGAAGTCTGCAGCAGAGCAGGGACTTAAACCAGATGGGCCATTCCTCCGGAAAACTTTAAATATTGAACTAACATTACTCGCTGCTGGCATGTCCGTGCCACGGTGCAACACAGCTCTTTGCTGCAGAGCCTGCCTGTGATTTAGCTCCCTTAGCTTACTACTGATCCCAGCAATTGAAGAGGCATACGATATTTCCATGCAGGGAGAGACAGTGGTTGGTGACTGGACAGAACAGAGAAGCTGCAGAGACCGAAAAGGGGACAGGGAACGGGCCAAGACTCAGCAGCCAGAAGGAGAGATGTAGGCCTAAAACTCTGGTTTGTTATGGACATGGGGGAGGAGTCCACATCTTAACTTCATTATTCCCACATTGCAGGGAGGGCAAAGTTGTCACTTTCTCTTGACACTGAAGGGAGTTTTGCACATGAGGTATCTCTGATAAATTAAACACAAACCCATTGAAGGCGTTTTTCATTGAAGAAAAAAACACATTTTTTTGGAATGAAATCATTAAAGCTTCTCTTTTTACATACAGGTAAACCTACTTCCAGAAATCCAGCATTTTCTTTGCAGAAAAGAGGGATTATGCCAGATAACAAAAGCCTTTTCAGGTAATCTGGTTTCTTCAAATCTGCATATGTGATGATGGTCTTTTAATAGTTGTTACAGGAAGTTTCTGAAATGAGACTGTCAAGCTTGCAATTCCATTTTATTTTTAGTCATGAATGCATAGAGGGAAAAAATGAAAGATTGATAATCCATTTTAGACACACTTAAATATAGATTACAATTATATACAATCTTTTCAGGTAAAGATATTGCATTGTTTAGCTATTGCATATTGCACAAATAATTTGGCTGTGTCTAATTTTTGGACTGTATTGTGTTAATATAGTGTATTGGTGTTTACACTTCTATGCCCTGGGTTTGGTGTAATATGTTTGTTCAGCTTTACAAAAATGTTGTGGCATGGAGAAGGAGTAGGAGTCAGAGTTTGGTTCCCATCCAGGCATAATTTTCTGATAAAAAGCCTTTGTGTGTTAAGATCATCAACCAGAAAAGTTTAAAGGTTATGGGCAAGTTTCCAAAGTATTCTAATTTACCATGGGTAAAATCCAGCTTTGAATGGAAATTGGACAAAAACTGTTGTGCACTGTATTAGATCTATTGAGACTTCCCTCTCTTTTCACCTTTTTTATGTATATGCTAAATCTAACACAGAAGGAAAGGATTTGTTACATCTCATTTAACCATTTAGGAGTTAGGTATCTTCTGAATGCAGTAGTCTAGTGTTCCATTTAAGTCAGTAGAGAGAGAGACATACCTACAAATGCTACTTCTTTTTATCCTAAAATATGTATTTAAAATAGATGTGTTGAATTACTCTCTGCAGGTACTTGCTACCCAATTGCATCTCCCCACTGCCTAGAGAAATTGGTAGGTCCTGCTCATGTTGCAACAGATTGCCTTTAAAAAACATTGGTTTGCCCTGCTACTTCAAAAAAGGCAAATTGCAGTGGTTTTATTATTTTACTACCACAAAACCACAAACACAAGAGGCACGGATTACACACAGCTTTCTCTTTAAAATATGCACATTTTCACTGCTGTCCATAAACGTGGTACAAGCCATTTTGTATACAACACTTCTATGGAGCTCTTGAGTGTTTTCTCCTGTACTGGGTTTGTGTAGCAAGCTTTTGGTAGTGGGGGCCACAGGAGTGGCTTTTGTGAGAAGCTGCTAGAAGCTTCCCCTGACAGAGCCAATGCCAGCCAGTTCCAAAATGGATTTGCTGCTGGCTAAGGCCAAGCCCATCAACAGTGGTGGTGGCACCCTGGGATAACATATTTAAGAAAGGGAATAAAAACAACTGCACAACAGCAGCTGGAGAGATTCGTGAAGAAGGAGTGGGAGGAGGTGCTCCAGGCACGGGAGCAGAGATTCCCCTGCAGGCCGTGGTGCAGCCCATGGGGTGACAGCTGTGTCCCTGCAGCCTATGGAGGTACATGGTGGAGCAGGGATCCACCTGCAGCCCATGGAGCACTCAGTGCCAGGGGAGGAGGATGCCTGAAGGAAGCTGTGACCCTGTGGGAAGCACATGCTGGAACAGGCTCCTGGCAGGACCGGTGGAGAGAGGAGCCCATGCTGCAGCAGTTCATGAGAAACTGCAGACTGTGGGAAGGACTGTCCTTGGAGAAACTCACAAAGAGCTGTCTCCTGGGGGAAGGGACCTCATGCTGGAGTGTGAGGAGTTCTCTCCCTGAGGAGAAAGGAATGGTAATGTGTGATGAACTGACCATAGCTCCCATTCCCTTCTCCCTGCATCACTGCAGAGAGGAGGTAGTGAATCAGGAGTCAAGTTGAACCTGGAAAGAAGGGAGGGATGGAGGGAAAGTCTTTAAGATTCAGTGTTGTTTCTAATTATCCTACTCTGATTTGATTGGTAATAAATTCAATTAATACCCACCCAATTTTTGCCCATGATTGTAATTAATGAGTGATCTCTCCCTGTCTTTATCCTGACTCACAAGCATTTCATAAGTTTCTCTTTCCTGTCCAGCTGAGTGATAGAGAGGCTTTGGTGGGCACCTGGCATATAACAAAGGTCAACCCCCCCCCCCCCATCTGGTCTTCAGGGAAGGGCCATTTGTAAGCATCTTATTCCTTACTTATATTTTTAGTGCTTTCCTGGCAAAGAGAAATGGCCTTGTGACTGATGCTGAAATCCCATTGAAATCAAGGTAATACATGTGCTTTGCAGTAGGGATCTGAATCTTACCCATCCAGCACAGGAGGATCATTCTGGCACTCTGCTCAATAATAGAAAAAGGCCCCTCACTTTTCAATACCAATAAGAAAGGTTTTGAACCTAAATTAGCTGAAATATTTTAAAATGAAAATTAAAAAAAAATCCATCTCTTAAATCGAGGTGTCTCCACATAAGCATGTGGCCTAGGGATGAGACAGCTATTTCAACACAAGGTTCTCATGACACTTAAATGCCGTGGAGAGTCTAGCCTGCCCATTACAATGGGCAGATTTGGCACAGGACCCATGTCCTTTTGGTCCAGCAGCTAGAGGTTTAGAGGGATACTCTGTGGTATCCTCGATGGCAAGACATGTCTATTTGTGGATACTGAATTTAACACTTGGTATTTAGAGTGAACAAGACCAAATGAGCATTTATTTTCAGCATAATTCAGGGTTAGCTGAATTGCTCCACACTGACTGTACATACTACACTGATGTACACTGACGGGAATGGGAACTTAGACTGTGGTACACAGTGGGGTCGTCTCTGTATAGACCAGACCTCAGAGTGTTTCAACCCACTAATTAATACCATTCAGCACCACTGGATATGTGTCATGTAGTTCAGAAGGAGTGGAACTCATCCATGCAAGGTGAAATTAGAATCAGAAGGGTAAATAATTTGATTTCAGGTTAAGTAGACAAAAAGGCATAAGTTAGAGCAAACTAGTCTAGAGGTGAAACTTCAGATAGTCCCCCTTCCATTCATCTGATAAAACCAGCTTTTTCCACTTTCTTTGGCTTGCATTCTCGGACAGATCTCTCTTTCCAACAACAGCAGAGTTGCCACTTAGCAGGATTTGTTTGATCCTCAGTTTTAAAGTTATTCACAGAAAGAAGAGTTCTCATCAGCATTTCCTCCACAGAACAGTTTGTTTCCTTACAAATCAGTAATATACTTTCAGTCTTGTGCTTTTGAGTCAACAGGGTTTCTCTGCCATTCCTGTTAGAGAGGATTGGTTGGTTTGTTATTAATGTCATTTAGTCAGCCTCCAATGAGCCAAGCAATTTCCTGTAAAAGTGAAAACACAAAGAATTATGTTTTCTAATTAAAGACATAGTAAGTTGTAGAAAGAAACACCAGGCAGCAAGGCTGAGAAAATGGGATTACTACATTTACTGTGACTATGACAGTGTTTATGTTGATAAGCAATGATAAAGTGGTTTGGGCTTTTTTAATGTTATTTTATTTGTTGTTGTTGTGCAACTCTTAAACTGCTAGGCTTTGTATTTAAGACAGCATGTCCATTCTCATACCCCTGTTGTATAGGGAAAATTATTTATACAAAATATCAGACCAGTGCTTGTTTCTTTGCTCTGTGTCTTTAATGAAGAATGTTTTTGTCAGTCTGACGTTTCATACTGTTTCTAGCTCTGTGGGGCGAGGGGAAATAATACACATACCAGTGATGACTGCTTTTTAGGAAAGAAGCTGTGAAGAGAAAAAAGTTAGGAAAATCAGTTTGGAAGAAGACTTCAGAGGAGCAAAAATGCTAGAAATACGTGATGTGTGTGAATAAATTGGATTACCATTGAAAACAGGGTTACTGGAAAATGGGCATGTGGATTTGTGGCAATGGATTTGTGATGAGGCGTAAGAATAGCAACAGATCTTAGAATTCAACAGAAGACACTGATAAGTGCTTGCTGCGCAGTCTGAGAGGATTGTTTGAACTTCTGCTTTTTCAGGGCATTTGGCCCAGTTTTTACTCAAGTGCCTGATGTCTGCTCACTGTATGGGTCTTGGGGCTTGAGGAGGTTCTGATATAGCTCATGGATGACCAAGGAAGGCTCCCGGCACTTGTTTTTCAAGTCAACTAAAGCTGCAGCAGTTGTAGTGATCTGGAAATTAAATCTTCCTGCAAATGCCCCAAACCTAGAAGCTCTCAGAGGCTGGAGAATGACTGCCAAAGAGATTTCAGGTGTTCATACCTGGTAACCCACCGTATGTGGGCTAAGAACTGGGCTTGGCTGCCCCCTGGAATTACTCCCAGCCAAGAGATGGAGAGGACTCAAGTCCACAGTGTGAGCAGAGTTGCCCAGATTCAGTATAGGGCACAGGAAAGGCATCCTGATGCATGTACAACAAATACTATCTTTGACAGGCTTTGCCTGGGAAAGTAGTGGAACTGCTTATAGCATTGCCTCCCTAATTTTCCTGTTGCCTAAGGAATCTAAACTAATCTGGCTTTCCATGTAAGCATTTGTCTCACTTCATCACTTCCAGAGCCCAGTCTGTGCCATGCATAGCTGTTTTCTCTACCTGTGCAGATCACTAATCCTTTTTTTAAGTAATACTTTTGCTGTATGCCTTCCTTCTGTGTTTCTGTTTATTAGTGTCACTAGTGCAGAGACTTTATAAGTGTCTGCCAGCCTTGTGTGCTCCCTTGAGCTCCTGCTGGGCTGGCCAGCAGCATTAATTACACAGAAGGTCTTGGGAGAGGCATGGGCCTAATGAAATTGTACGGGAGGGAGAGCCAAGATAGTCTGGCTGTGTGACTGTGCTCTCACCCTGTGATATGTTTATGGTCTGGTGCTAACCCCGTGCTAGCTTTCTTCTCCTGCTGCCTATCTACCATGCCCTTGGGTTCCTCTGGAGTCAACATGAAAGGTTATGACCCGAGGGTAGGAAGCAAGCCTTAGTGGAGCCACCTGTGAAAGAGAGAAATTATAGATCAAATTTATTTTCTGTTGTAACAATTCATTACCTCTGAGACAGAAACTTGATTTTTTATAGGAAGATGCATTTATTTTGCCAGCTGGCCCTTATAAATATTTGTACACCAGTTTTGATCACGATTGTGCCCATTACCTTTCTGCTACTGAAGTTACTAACAGCCTCAAGAGTGGCTGTATCTGATTTTTTTTACAGTTAATTTGATTATAAACTGTGTGGAGCAGGAATTTCATTGGTTTCACACCAGTGTCAAATCTCAGCTAGGATAAGAACTGCAACCTAACAGCAAATAGTAGTAGTCTGGCAAGAAGTAAAGCAGCTAAATTAATTTAATTACTTGGCCTATACTCTTCTATATTCTACCCTGTCACTAGTAGAGAATTTTGGCTCTAATCATGCAAGTCAGCCAGCATTTTCACTGAGTTACTTCTTCCAAAGTTTTACAGCTTATCTGTGTAATTAAGTTCTAGTATGAAGGGTGCACACAGAAGAAGCAGCCCTTCTGAAAAATACTGGAAAAAACCCCACACCTCTAACTTTTAACTCTGAGGATGCTTTAGGAATGAAGACATGAACACTGTACTTAATACTGTAAATACTGTTTTTCATGCACCCGTCCAAAACAGAGAGGAAAAAAACATGGTAAGTGATTAATCTAAACTGAAGCTGTATTTGCTGATATTTCTAAAGGGAAAAATAAACAACATCATACAAATAATGCATTGTCATAATTTTCTCTTTTTAACTCTGAAACTTCACGATGAATTTCAGTGCATTTAAACCCACAGTTTAAATTAATTTACCTCTAGACATGTTTTACTATAAAATTGTTTGGTTTTTCATACTAAATCTATTTAGGATAGTATAAACTTCCAGAAATGACAAGTCGTTTGATGTTTCTCCATTCTAAATATCCAGGGTGTGTTGCTTGAGATTGAGTGTATTATAGAGGGTGGGATCACTGCATTTTTTAATGTGAAAACCTTTTTAGGACAGCTGAATGAGTAGTCAGCAGTGGGTGAGATATTAGACTTGCAGCAATGCTGCCATCACAAATAAAGCTTGTAATGCATATCAAGACCATCACATATTAAGTCTAAGAAAAGAACCATATTCCAGTGAAATCAATGGAAGTTTTTGCAGGACTTCATTGGGGGCCAGGATAGCCCCTAGTTTTTCTAGTTTCCATCAAATATTCGTCATCTATTTTGAGTTTCACAGCCACACTTTTCTAAATGCATAGGTTATAAAACTGAGCGTTAAGGGCTCTTTCTCTTTCTTTAGCAACCTCAGGGCATAATGTGTAAGCCATAGTACATTACTAACCTTTGTTTCAGAGTCTCTTCATCCAAAAGTCAAATGGGTAACAGGAGGCAATTGGATGGGATAGATCTGCTTTCTGTGACGAGTCTCAAGGCATGTAGTGGCAGTAGTTCAAGTGAAATTATCCATCCTCCAAAATCAACACTGAAAACTGGAAAAAAATTACACTTTCAATGCCCATTGCTTTCACAGTTATGCAGCTTAGAGCAGGTTGCTGTACCTGACTGAGCCAAAGGTTTCTAGGCTTAATTTGGATCAAAATTCCTTGTCCTGGAGGACTCAGAAATCTGCCTAAGAATCTATGAAAGCTTTTTAGGAATCTCCTGATGCGAAGCAATCTTTGCAGATGTTAAACACACCTTTCCAACCTACAGAGGCTGGAAAATTGCCCAGCTGTAAATTTTAGAAGAGGACCAGGTTGTAGCAATACAGCTTGCCTGGTCCGTTCCACAAATAAGCTCTTTGTGCTCCAGCAGCCCACATCAGTAAGGAAAATAGATGATCCCAGAACAAGATGCAATATGGAGTTCTTCTAACTCACTGAGGTGCCCTGTCAGAATGCAAACCTGCAAGGCTGACAGAGAGGACCTGTTATCAGTAGTTCCTGAATAAGGTACTGTAGAAACTGCTCATAAATGACATGAGGTGCCTATCATTCTCTTTTTTGTGTATGTGTGAGAGAATTCAGGCTCCTGCTATAAACAGACTACCACTATGACATTCATAAGGATTCTATGCAGATGGGAAGGCTGCTGAACAGCTTCAACATCAATGTACTTTAATGTTCTAAAGTAATGTTTTTCCTGCTAAAAAGAAAAGCAATCAGATGAAGACCTTGCAAGTGCAAATGTGCTGAGCTTACAATTTCATTTTATAAAAGAAATTAACAATGTTCTGGGCTCAGAACAAAGCACAGCACTTCAGTTACATTTCATTCCATCTCTAGCTTTGTGCTTCATTAAACAACCAGGAGCTCCCAAGGTGACTCAATCGCTCTTGAAATGTTTGTAACAGATCTGACAGCTGATGGGCGCTTTAGAAGCAAAATGACCTTTTTTTCACAGACAATAGTCTTAATTGTTCCTTGCTCCATGTTTGAAGTGTGTAAAATATATTCTATTTGATCTTGTACAAAGTAAAAAATTAACTAACAAACCCATATCATAACCTTCCTTGTAACATCAAAGGATACTGTAGAAGGAAAGATAAAGAAGAGGACAGGTTCTTATTCATCTTCTGTTTCCTTTTCTTTCAACCAAAAGTTATTTAGTTCAACCAGTAGGGTATTCTCCTGCTGAATTCCTTGCCTTTGCAGATCACCAGATGTTCATGTTAACCTAAGTGTTCCATTTACTACCAGTCCAGGTGGCCACAGCCTGGCTTTGTTCCAGGAATTCTTAATTTGTCCAAATGTACTTCTAGCTATTGGTATTTTTTGCTCAGCCACACGTTGTAACTCTTAAATCAGCTATTCTTTATTGTGTTTGTGTTGAATCTCATGTTACACTTCAGAACTCTGAGCCAAAGACAAGTAAATAACTTGTGAGCCAGAGATGGGGGGAGAAGGAGCAAGAAGTCACAGCTGTGTAAAACACTTGAAAGGCCTCATTAGATGTCAGTGAGGCTGCTGCATTAGGTATCAGTTGTCACTGTCAACTGATCTGTTTGACTGTTGTACTTTGAGAGATTGCAGTTGACAGAACAGTATCTACCACCAGTTCATGTGACAAAGAACCCCTTAATTTTTTTGATCTAGAGGTGTTGGCTTGCTTTGGTGGATTTTATACCTCCTTTTCACATGTGTCACGTAGCTGTTTTTGTGTCTCGTGTCTGTGTTTTACCTGTTGCTGTGGTTAATGTGTGAAGTCAGGTGAGAACATGTAGTGGCCTCCTTTCTCATCAGTATGGCCTCACAGTGAACACCCTAGGCAGAGGTAAAGTGGTGTTGTTTGTCGGTGTTTTCAATGGTACCATTTCAGAGATCTCAGCATCAGAAACCTTTTTCAAGTCAGAATTTCAAGGAAATGAAGCCTTGTGGTTTTTTTCAAAGTGAAAGCTGGTATCCAGCCATAGGTCCTTTGCTTTACACTGAAGCATC
The DNA here is from genome assembly GCA_013397795.1 of Orthonyx spaldingii. Classification (NCBI taxonomy): domain Eukaryota; kingdom Metazoa; phylum Chordata; class Aves; order Passeriformes; family Orthonychidae; genus Orthonyx; species Orthonyx spaldingii. Next base: position 1,026,684 of record VZTJ01000801.1, read on the forward strand.
AAGAATGGCAGCAGCAAAAAGCACTTGTGGCAAAGCCTGCAGCTAGTCCTCAGGAAAAGCAGCACTTTGTGTAACATTTCTGTTACTGACACATTAAAAAGAAAAATGATCTTCTTTTTTTTTTTTTGCTTTGATCTTTAGAGTCTGCTACAAAAATTGTGATTTACAAATAACAAATATTAAGATTTGGATTATTGAAAGAGGGGATGTAGTCTGGACATGATATTAGGATGCTGGGACTCTTTCTAACTTGTCTTCCCAAGCTGCCTTGGCACATCAACCGCTGAGCCTGCTTCACCTCTTCCACTATAAAACGTTGATGTTGTTTACATACTTCAAGAGGACTGGTTAATTAACAACAGCTTGTAGAGTGATTTCAAGATGGAAAAACATGGCAATTACTGCAAACAGTAAAGGCACTGCAGGCTAATTTTCATTGATGATAAAGTTGATTAACAAATACATGGCTCTAATAAACACTGTTACTGCTTTTGAGTGCAGGAGCAGGTGAAGAGTTACCATGAGAACTGATGCAGCTGAGTGTGCTCAGTTCAGCACTACTGATGTCTCTTTATTATTATGGTAATTGTGTTCATCGATTACTGGGAGTAGATTTCCCCAAGTGAGGGACTGTCACTCCTCCATCTGCCTGACGGTGTACATGCTCTGTGTCATCTCAAAGGAGTAAGCACCTAGTGACAGTCTCACTTCTTCTTACAGTCCCCTTCTGATGGGTTCTCTCACAGGGGGATGCCAACACAGAACCAATAAAGGGGTGTAAGGCACTATACAGGATGCTTTTATAGAATGAGGAATAATTAATGAGTATTGGCCTTTTTAAATTCTTAATGCTAATCATCAGCACCCTGAAATTTGTTTAACCTTCTCTTCCTTTAGACATGGAAGGTGGTTTTTTTTGAAGGGAGGGATTGTGGTTTTTGGGGTTTTCCTGTTTGTTTGTTGTTGTTGTTGGTTTTTTTTTTTTTTTAATTGAGGCATTTTGCAACTAATTAGGGCAATACTAAGGATCTTCTACCCAGTAGTTTGAGAACTCCAGGACAATTCTGTTTTTCATTTGTTCCTGCCCATTTGTTTTACTTTGTTATATCCAGCTCCAGTAAATGGTCCACTGGGTAGTAACAAATGAATTAATGTCAAAGTAATCTTTGTTCTTTCCTTGAAACAGCTAAAACTCTCATTTAGGAGGGATAAATACAGGTACACAAACCTCATCTCGTTATTTTCAAACTGTCTTGTGAGTGAATATGATCCTGGTTATTTGTTGCTTTAGCAACACAATTAGAAACATGTTTTTAAAAGGAAAAGACACATTGCTTTCTCTTGAGTAATGATCTGTACAGCCCTTCTTTGCCATGTTCTTATTTTCAGTAAAATATTTACTTTCTTTTAAATATCTGAAGTGATGCATAGGAGTAGTTACATATGACCATTGCTAATTGCTATGGTGAAACGCCATTGTCTATCTACAAGGTAGAAATTACCGTAAAAAAATGCACTTGTGTCTTCACATCAAGTTAGGTATGAAAAAAAACACCTCTTGATTTTGCAGATCTGGTCCCTGAACATGCAGATCTGTGCATGTTCAGAAGCAATTCTGCTAAATAAACGACTTAATGGGAGTGTACTGGCTTACTCCTGTTGTCACTACAGAGTTAAGTATGCATAGTATTCTGCTTTTGTCTCTGTACCAAAACCAGGTAGTCACTTACAAAATTCAAATAAGTTATAATGCATAAGACAACAGAAAGATGTCAGTGTGAATATAATTTGAGCATGATGTGCTTTATTAAATAACTGCCTGGTTTTGATTATTAGAGCCTTTAATCCTGCTAAATGGTACATGTAAGTCAGAGGACCAGATTAATTCTAGATCCCAGTTGAGACTGGAAGGCTGAACTGAACTGATCTGATGAACAGCCAATAAATACAGACAATCACAGTGTCATTTTAATAGGCTCTCTGTGAAAGTGAATAGGTTTTTTCCTTAAATATCTGTTTACAGCTCATCACCGGGAACACAACTTTGGTTTTATTTTTCATTTCATGTACCAAAGTTGAGAGTGCATGATTTAAAAAAGAAGCTCTACAGATAAATTCATAACATAGCACAATGCAGTATGTCATTAAAAAAAAAGTAATAAGGTTTGGGAATAATGTGAACAGCTTGATTTTTCTTGACCATTACTCAAGAACTTGAAATGTGAGGTGTATTAGAGTTAATGAAAACTACCCTACATGAAATAATGACACAACATAAGGGCTTTGTGCCTTTTTTATCAAGCACATTAAAAGCAGAAAATACATGCCACCCTTTGACTGATTTCACATCACAATATTTTGATTACTATTGATAGTCACATGCCTCAATAATCTCGAGAGCTGTGGTACATCAGTCCTGCTCCCACTGTGTTTGGTGGCATATCTAAGCCTCCCATTGGTTTCAGTACCTGCAAATTGTAGGTACTGAACTTAAATGCTGAACATAGAAACAAGGATATGTGCTTATTTACTGAGCTGTCTATTTTATTACAGTGGCAAAGCCCTTAGTCAAATAAATTTCTTATCCCCATTAATTGTAATTAGTGTTCTAAACTAAGCTTTGGTATTCTATATTTAGAAATCAAGGATTTCAATTTTTAAGAATGAAGAAGGGGACGCTTTTTGTATGTAGTATTCCTGCACTCGCCTCTAAAGTGGGAGTTGCAGCTAAGCCTTTCAGCCTGCAGCTTGCAGCCGGAAGGAGGTGCTTAGTGGGGGTGAAACTCTCTGTTAGCAGATCCAAAAAGGTTTATTGTCTCAGCACTTGCTATTTTACATTTTCATCTGATGTTGGTAGCTCCTCTCTGTCTATTGTGTTCTATACATTTTATCCTTAGCAGCTGGACTCCACCCCTGCTTTCAATGCTCTGCTGACTTCCTTTCTCATCCCTTTGGTACGTTTTCAGACCTGCAGCTCCCAGTTGTCACCCCAGAGTGTTCTGCCCAGCCTGGATTGTCAAGGGCCAGCGCCACAAGAAATGTGTCCCAGGGCAGTGCAATCACTGAGCAGGCACGTGCCTCCCATCTGCAGCACTGGTGGAAGCAGAAAGCGAGCACAAAGCTGTAAGTTAATGATAACCCACCCCCAGAAACTGCCAGTGCTTCAGCATGCAGTTATTTGGGAGTTAAGGATGCAGAATGTAGCAAAGGAGGAGACCACAGCAGATGGTGCACTTGGATGTATTGCATCTCATACTTGCATAATGTTTGTCTCTGTATTAGCCAAGTTTGCACATGTTTTGAGTATAAATGTCTAAGTCTTTATGTTGAGGCATTGACCTAGACAGACAAATACAGACCCAGAGACACCCCTGAACCTTTAGGTCTAATGGTGACTGAGCTGTTTCCTGCTCCCATCCCTGCTTTGCCCCTACCACAGACACACATATGTAGTCCTTTGCACAGTGATCCTTCCTAAAGCGAAGAACCAAGGAGTACTTGATAACTTGTCTGTTATCAAGTGCTGTTTCCTACATCACAATATTTGACAAATTTTATGTTCTGAGGACCTGCTATTCTGCAGAGGGGAGAAAAAGTTCTCTTTAAGATAGATGTTATTAGACTTATATAATAGATAGCAAAATTGAGGTCTGGAAAGGCCACATATTGCCAAAAATTACACAGAAATGGAAGGAGAGCCCCTTGTCTTTTACCAGTAATCAGTCATAGAGACCCATAATTTCTATAGTCATCTTCCCATTGAATTTTCTATGAGGTAAATTGATACTCAGAGATTTTAACAGATTCGGAATGCCATTTGTGAATATGCACAAGTATAGCTTAGATTTCCCCAAGTAACGAGTTTTTAAATAACAGGGTTTTTTCCTTCAGTTTGCTTTTTTTCTGTTCTGTTTCTATGGCTGACTCTTTTTGTGTGTACTATGGGAGCTGTAGGCCAATTTTTAGAACTGTATCACTTCTTAAAGTTAGCTTGCAGAATTCTTAGGTTTAACTGATTTATTATGGGTTGTTTCTAGGTATCCTAATGTTTCATAATATTTGGAATGATTGTATATGGCTTTCATTAGGTGAAGTATGCAGCACCACATGTTTCTGTTCCTTTATTACAGAAGAAAGTGCTAACAATAGTGCAGTCTTTCCATAGGATTAGGTGGGGGTGTTTTTTTTTAATTCACTACAAATCAGTGTTAAATAGGGTACCTTGACTATGCATTTCTGTTATTTAAGATGCTTGGATTTCTTTAATGTTTCATTTCATCTTGATTTAATCTTTCACTCTGAATGTGCTAGATTTGTAACACATTATTCCCACAATGCATTTACCCATATGTACTCTTAAACATCACTCCCTCTGAATATAGTTGCTTCCTGTGTTTGGAAATTAAGAGTTAAAAATGCTGAAAGCAATAAAATGATGTAAAACTTTGTTCCAGCCTACTTGATTTAATCTACTCTGTTGCTTAACTTGGGGGTAAAAATGGCTAATTTCCTATTCCACTAATTGCACTATTTTCTAATAGCTCATTTGCAAAAGGACTGCATTAATGCTACATATTTTTATTACCTTTCAGGAATGAAGTATCAACTTCATCGGACCACAAGGACATCCTTAAAGCTCAAGACCTTTCTGTCATCATCAAAGCATATGTGCTCGTGACATCCTTAACACCTCTGCGGGCATTCATTCATTCAACCACCACTGTCTGGCATCCACCCAAGAAGAGGCATTTTACCATAAAGGTAAAACATTTAATTTCCTCAGTTTTCCGTCTTTCAGGCAAAGTACACAAACAGAAAACTAGAGAATATATTTCTTCTCTTTATTAGCAGTCCACAGCCTACAGTGAATTTTCTCCTAATGTACAGTTTTCATTTTTCAGAACAAGTGGGATTGGCTTCATGAAGCAGGAATGCATTGCCCTGTGCACTGGGGGTCTGGGATTTGCATGTCTTGAAGCCCATTTTTATTGGTGACATTTGACAGCAGTTGCAAGGTCAGAGTTTTCTCTAGAACACAGCAGTGTGGGTGCTGCCACGCAGTAGCAACTTTTGCTGGGATATTGACAATGTTGTGAAAAAGGAAAGTAAATATTTAAACAGTTTGTTTAGATTTCTATTTTAGGTGCAGTAAAACAGACTAGAAGAGGTTCAGGGCACTTGTAAATAAGGGAAAGGAAGTATATATGTGGAGAGGGTGGGCCCCCCTCCATGGTCTCAGTTTTATGAAGATGGGTGTTTCCTATGTGCCTTAGATTAATTCTGGGCATCTCCAAGTGACTGGAGATGCCCCTCTCTCTCCACATCTTGCTGGCTCAGCAGTCCCATGGATTTGCAAATATGCCTTCCCCTTCCTTTCTTCTTCTAGCAAGGGACTGTGCTTGCAACACATCAGCTCTTTGTGAAGAAGCTACAGTTGTGCTGCTGGTTCTTCCCTTTTGCAGAATTAAGGTCACAACGTAACAGTGATTTCTTGAGGTCACATGGATCAGCTTCTGCAGCAACTGTTAAAAGGATGGATGTGCTTTGCCCACATAACCTTCTTGGAGTAGCAGCAGGTCTCGCCTTTGGATCAGTCTTAGTGTTGTGGTGTCACTGTCAGAACTGTTGATGATGTCAGCCATTTGGTACGTTCTACAATTTTAGCTCTCTCAAAGTGGAGTGCCGAGTTTAAGCTCATTATCTAATTCTAGTCATTGGAGAAACAGACACCTCTAGAGAACAAATCATCCCACTCAATTTAGACACCAGTTTTGGAATGAGTTCCCTGGTGAAAGTGTTTGCTTCCTTCTATGGGCTATGACATTCTTAGAGAATATGCCAGATTATGGATTGCCAAAATTAGGTGAGCTGAATCTACTCCTCTGTTCCCTCCCACATAAGCTATGGAAGCCCATGGGGACAAATTACTTCGCTATGTATTTTCCTCCATTTACATTTATGAAGAGTAATGGTCACTTGCTTTCAAACCCTGTGATTAAGTTTTGGTTTATGTTTATTAAAATAGCGCAATATCCAGCAGCATCACTGTTGCAGCTGAAGTAGGGACTACTTTAAAGGCTAGTAGTCATTAGTAATTGTGATATGGCTCTGTAAAACAATTCCCACTGAGGGAAGTCTGCTGAACAAGCTTCCAGCCACCATTTACAGAGCACTTTGGCAGCTGAAGAAGCAATAAAAATGATAGATGGAAGCAGCAGCGCATCTGCAGTGGTTCCAATCTGTTTACTGCTGTTGTGGTGCTATGCCTTCCATAGCTTTAGACAAACTCGTCAAAATTGTGAAAAATACACACTAGACACCATTTGTGAAAGAAAGCACATTTATAGCGATGTAGAGATTGAAATGCAAATTAACAAAATGATGGAAAATGGGGTATGTAAGGCTGCCTCTCAGCACAGTGTACCTTCTAAAGAACGTGTAAGGGGGTAGGGAGCTGCCATGAGAACTGAGACACTGGGAATTCATGGAGTGGCCAGAAAGCACTACTGGTAAAATCATATAGAGGGTCTGTGCTTGATGCAGAGGCAACAGGCAGGTCACTCATCAGAAAATACTTGAGAGAAGGTATGAATTCAACCATTGATATCCTTTGTTAAGAGATTTTGTCAAGTTTCTCAAAAACTTCATGGGACCCTTCTTCACTTGCCAGTGAGACATGCAATGCCATCAGAGTCATCTCTCCCAAAGTAGCCAGTGGAGCAATGCATGCTTGTACCAGCCAAGGAGCCTGGTCCAGAAAGCTCCTAAGCTTTAAGTTTCTACCAGCCCTATTTGTAGGATGGAAATTGTCATGTTTTGAAGCTTCAACCTGTCAATAGTCAATACAGACAGAATCTCCAAGACCTGTTTTTCCACTGATTGATAGAATACCCACCAGGGACTCAACATGCCTGGAGGGGAGGCTTTGGTCTGGAAAAATTTGCCACTGTTTTTCCCCAAGAGCAGCTGACTGAGTTTCATTTTTTATTTTTTTTTTAAATGAAGAGATGAGAACATTATGATTATCTGCTTTCAGTAATGTTATACCATAATTTAGAGACCTCCCCAGTGTGTGTAGACCTCTGGTCAGGAATTTTTTTCTCATAGCATTGTAATTAAAACATTTTAAATGAGAAATTCATCCACATTTGTGGTTAACTTAGTTTTGCTATCACAAACTCAGTATGTTAAGTATGTTTAAAATCTGATCTCCCATGTACAACAATGCCTTATGGTTGCTAGGAGTTACTAGAATGTGGTATATATGAAGGAGAGATTTAAAAAAAACCAGCTGGAGATGGGATAGCTATATGATATCAATGATTAAGAGAAACTGTGTGAAGAACAGGAGTTTCATTAATTAAATAATACTACGTTTCCCACTGCCTTTTTGTTAGTAAACTATTGTAAATGATTTTAGCAAAGCAGAATGATTTTTGCAAATTTTTTTTATAGTCATAGTGGCATGGCTTCAGAATGATTCCTTGAATAAGCATTGGTCAAATGGCAGTTCAGGAAGAGTTCAAGTGTGTTTTGCCACCTGCTGCCAGGTTTTCTCTGGATTATACATATTTTAGTATTTCATTTCAGAAAGCAAAAGAAGATAAATCCTGAGCTGGCATGAGGATTTTGTGTGCAGTCAAGAGGTAACAAAAGTGCGAGTCCAAATTTGGGCCTAGCATGGGAAGATGCAAGAGATGCAGGGGAGAGAATGGCTTTCTGCCACACAGATGCTTGGATATGAGGCTTGTGTAATAGCCCTATTTCTTTGAGGAGAGTTGCAAACCACTTATTTGGACCATCTGTGTGTTGAAAAAGTATTAATAAAATAGAAGCTTTCTATTTTGCATATTTTACCAATTAAGGGAAGGGTCTTTGTCAATGTATACAATAATTCCTTTTGTGTTAATCGACATTATGCAGGTGTAGCGAGAAGAATGCTGACCCCTGAATAATCTTCTGTTTTATAGAAGACAGTATGCAAACCAGTAATTTATTATTAATTATTTCAAGGCTTAACATACTGCAAACTGCTTCCTTTGCCCTGCCATTAACCTTTCCCAACCTGATCCCAATTCTTTATGAGGGGATGCACTTTTGTAGAAAGAAGTACCACATCCTGCATCATCAGGAAAGGCTCTTCTGTGCTGTTGGCAATTTCCCATTGCCCCTGCTATGGCTCATCATCCTTTTGCTCATCCAAATTAGACAGGTGCCTCCTGGACTTGAACTCCTTGACTGGTGTTCTTGCATAACCCTTGCTGCGCTCAGATGAAATTCTGTTCTTAAGTAATTTTCCAATTGTGAAATATAATTTATTAAAGCAGTTTGCTGTTAAGCTTGCTGTGGTGTGAATTGCTGTAACTGTGACTGAAACTCTCTCTGCGTATTAAGCATTTGGAAACTTGAGTAAAGAATTTTTTTTTTCTTCTACTTAACATACATGCAAATAAAATTGGACCCTCACCTACACAGGAAATCCATTTTTAATATGACGTAGAGCGGAGCATGGTGGAAATTAGGTTGCAGTATTGCCCTCAAGTGGCCAGTTTTGATACTACTGGAAGTATTAACCACACGTATTTAAAGTGAGACAATGCAAACATACACACAGATAAAGAGCAAAATGCTTGCAAACAGCAGAAAGGCTTGGACTTTTTCTTTTGTTTTATGTTTGTTTGGGTTTTTTTTAAAAAAACCTTAATATTGTTGCCCTGTCACTTACAGCAGCAAACACAAAAGAAAAATTACCATCCATTCTTAATTAATTAGATTTCAGGGTTATTTGGGACTGAAATCAAATTTGTTCATTAGGTTCTGTTAGAATGCTGTAATGTTCTTCTTTCTGAGAGACTGAGCATAATAAAAAGGCCATCTCTGTTTTCTTTCCTCATGGTATCTATAATTTCTCTTTTCACTGATGTAAGAACAGAAATCTGTCTCGACTGGGGGAGATCAAAGACGTGCTTAGTCTGACACTCCATTTGTGGCAGCGACCAGACAAGAGAGCATCATGAAACTGTGTAGCAGGATAAACATAAAGTGGTAGTGGTCCCTAGGCAGACTATATCTATTTCTGGTAACCTGCAGGGTTAGAAACACAAAACTGAAAGTTGATATGCCTTGATGTTTAATAAGCTCTAGTGGGCTTTTATGCATGCAATTCTCTACTAGATTCTTAAATTCATGAATGCTTTCAGTCTTACCAATGTCTTCAAGCAATGATACTGTACAGATTATTTATGTGTTGCTTGAGAAAGTGTTTGCTTTAAAACCTCAAAAAGTCAAATATGACTTGATTTCATATGCTTAATTCTTGCCTTAAAAGAAAGAATAAGAAATCCTTCCTTCTTTGTCTTCATCTTTGTCAACCAGTCATGCAGTGCACAAATAAAATTCTTTCTGGACTTCTTTTCTGCTTTTCTTATTCTGAACATCCCTATTTAGCTAAGTAAGAGCTCCAGACTGATTGTTCTCTACAACATGTGGATATGTCATAAGTTTTTACACTATTATCCTGGCCCTTAGCTCTCTGTTTTTATTCTAGTTCACAGATCCTCTTGCGTTGGCTGTTCAATTCAGTCAGCTCTGTTAACATGCCCTTCTGTGGCTTCCAGCTTTCCTAGACCTGCCTCCCATTTTCCTGGTTCTTCTCATCTTTCTTTTTTTTTTTTTATTTCCAACTTCCCTTAGTCAAGCTGAACACTTTTGGTTCTCTCAGTAAGCTGGGAAATGCTGTTAGCAAATCACCTTTACTTTCCCACTAAGAAGTCAGTACTGAGTTTGGAAACCATTCTTAGTTCAGTGTCAGTCAAAAGGCCTAATTTCATGGTTGCTGAAGCTGGTGAGTGACTTTTTGCTTTTGGACTTAGTCTTAAGAGCAAGGAACTTTAGAGGAAAGAAACCTTACCCAGACAGCTTTTCCTCCTCCATGTAATTAAGTTATGAAAGTGTTAAGGGGCAACATATTGGCGTTTTTTGTGAACAGGTTTTTTTCTGAACAATTTCATCTTGTTAAAAATCTTATGTAATGAAAAATATATGCAGAAGTGGGAAATTTACTGTAAAAAATAGTTGAATGCTGATGTGATTTCCCCTTTCATCAGGTGCCATGTTAGAGCGGCAGAGAAAGGGCACATCATAGCAATAAATCAGGAGTGGAATAAACAGATCTACCTGAAGCTAATACTATAAACTTATGGTAAATTACTGTTTTCTCTGTGTTTTATTCTGGAACCATTGGTACATGGTTCATGGGTACATTTTTCTCCCATTACATGGCCTTTGACTATTTCTGTATACTCTGATTAGTGGAAAGATCCACCTGTGCAAGCAGAAAATATAGGAAATAGCTTCATTGCTAAGTGTGTTTTTTCCTGGCCTTCTGTGTGGAATTAGTTTTTATTCTTGCAGACTTGTTAGATCTTTAGATCCTTCCATATATATAATCAAAGAGATTCTTGTTTGTGTGTAAAACAGTATTTTTGTACCTATGAACAACTACTTACACCCAGAAGTATTTGGACCTGGTGAAGAAATTTCACCAAAGATAGATCCAGTAAGAAGAATGAATGTACAAAAGTTAACTAAGGGAATAGAACCTATGTTAAAAGTTTTTAGAGATTTATTGAATATATTCAAGCTATTTTCAAGACGAGGCAATTACTGTAACTCCTTGAGACCCTGCAGATCCAGCTGAACAGAAAGAGTGCAACAGCTCCATAGCAGAACAATCTGGAGAGGATGCCCTTTGCTACTTCAAAAAGGGTAATTTCTTGAGGCCAAAGGCCATGCTTTCACTCCTCAGACATAAACCTTACTTTCAACTCCTATCCTGATAACTTTGTCTGCCATGTCATTCTGAAGGCTACTAGTAGGAACCAGCAAGGTCTTTCAAAATTGATTCATGCAAATACTGTAAAGTAGGATGCTCTAAATCCCAAAATGTAAACCTCAAAATTGCATTGAATTACTCATTAGCCACAGTCGTCTCTTTTCTTCTACCTCCTTGCCTCTGAGGTAGGTTCAGAGCTCATCTATGCCTCCAAAGGGGAGTTACTGTTACAGAAAAAAACCATGGGAGTTCACATTGTTTAACCAAACCCAGCAGTGTCTAACTGGTGATATGCAATCAACTGGCAACTAGTAATTATAGTATACCTTCTATCAATTTCAGTAACAGAAGAGATAAATCATGATACCAGACACTTAAAACACTTCAATGAACATTGCACATTCCTAAACATCCTTCTGTAAGTACCCTCTGAAACTCGAGTGACATCTGCTCATTCACCCACAGTTATCCAGCCTCTGTCTCACAGGTAGCACAGGTTACAAACACAGTCGTACTCTCCTGGGTTGCATCTTCCCTGCTTTCCTGCACGTCTGCTTGGAGAAGTGGGGGCTCCTGCTCTATGTGTGCCCATTTCACATGTATCTACACAGGACCTGTGCCCATTCTTACATCCCAGTATTCCCTGAAATCTAAGCACAAGCTGTGGTGCCAGCATGCTGACTTGTGGCAGTGCCTGACCAGGTTTTGGCTGCTGCTATATCCACCCAAAGTCTCTCCTTGGCTGCAAATTTTCATGCTGCTTTTCTATTGTTTCCCAAGCTGACTACTTCTTTGTTTCAAAAGTCACTTTGCAATTTCTTGGTTACTGTTTAACCTTGCTGATGGTCACATTCCTTTTTATCATGTTAAGTTTGGTCAAATATCATCCCAGACAGTTCTGCATATTCCAGGCACACAGGTGGTGTTGTGCATGGGCAGGCTGTATGAACACTCCAGTGATACATCTCCTACCTGCCTTCAGTGTCTCATTTAGATTCCCCAGGGGAACCAAGCAATTTTAGATTGCAATTAATGTCACTGTTTTGAGACATCTGCTGTAGGATGACATGAATTATGCTCTTCAAGCATCTGTGTTCTGCCATTAGGTGTAAAGGGAACTTAGACATTTAGTTTGTACCTAGACATAAGCCATGTAGTCCTGTAGTGTGGGATTCCTCTACAATATTGGCACCTGACTGAATTGTCTTCATGTGAGCTGTGTCTCTGAACACCTGTTACAATCACCAGAGAGCTAATCAGTGCAGTCAGTAAAGGAGGTGTTCTGAGTTTGCATTTATTGCCGTTCCCAATGTTAGTTAAGGGGAATCTTTCTTGTTTGTTTCATCAGGAGGCAAGATTGTCTAGGATTGAGCTAGAAGGCAATCTCAAAAAGATCACTACAGTTTGGTTTTATACTCTTTCCCAGGGCACTTCTCAGCTGACCATTCAGCTAGCTGCCCCAGACTGCCCCAGCAGCTCTCCTGAGAAATTAATTTGCAGGAAAATTGCCTGAGGAAAATCTTCTTGAGGAAATTTCTACAGTCATCATAACATCCAGCCCTGTGAGTGCCACACTGTTCCACTCTTCTTCAGGCTCCATGACTCTGTGTGTAAAGTCTGCAAATCAGAATTCCTTTGTCAATTAAAAAGCGTTTTTTCAATGTATCAGAATTTTGCCTGATGATTTAGTGTATTTTTGAGGAGCCAGAGGGATCCATGTCATTGAGATTACAAGGCTAATTTTAATGACTGTAGATTTTAAAAACTGGATGTCAAAATGGGTAAAGAAAAAGCATCATAAAATTGAGTTGGCCTTTTTTTTTTTTTCCCCAGTGGCTTTTCCTAAAGCTAAAAGAAGTTATTGGAAAGTGAAAGGTCAATGAGTTTAAATTCTGCCTTTACAGAAAATGTGTGCTTGATCCATGTAACTTGACTGCATTTGCACACTTCTGTAAGGCATTACATAAATATTTGGAATATATCTCCAACTGTATGAGTCCAGCATTTGGATGAACACCTTCAAACTTCTGAGAAGTCTTGGAATTCTGTATATAGTGGTGTCATTGCATAAAATACATGTGCATGTCTGCATTAAGTCTTACGGCCTACTAAAATTTAATCCCTATTCCTCTGCTTAAATATTTGCCAGCCAGAGGTCAGCTTTCTCCCAGAACAGATTCCTGTAATTGCCAGCAGTATTTCCTACTCTGTCCTTTTAAACTGTTCAATCCTTCTGTTAATCACGCTCTATCAATGGCGAGGTTACATTTTCCTGGATAGGCAGCGTGTTTCCTCTGAAGGTGAGAGGATCAACATCAGTGGTGACCACTTGAAGAAACCTTCATCTCTTTAGCATTTTGCAGTTGAACACAGATATTTATATACTTTTATTCACTCAGAAGAGCCTGAGGTTGCTGCAGATTTTCACACTTTATCACCCTTAATCCATACACTTTAAATTTTTCCTATCTGTTGCTGTAAATCCTGTGGAATCTGTTGGAGTCAAACCTAATCTGAACTTTTTTTAATAGGATTTTTTTTTATGATTTGTAATTTAACCTGAAGTATTCATCTCATCTCCATTGGTCCTGAATCAGCCTGACTAAATATTTATTTTCAGCCATTGGCTTAGAATAAACATTGGTCTAAAACCTGATACCCTCCAATGAAAACCTGTTGACCAGTGTTTCTTTTCTAGGCTGGCTAAGGAGAGCTGTAACTAAAGTGCAGTCTCTTGGAGAGGCCAGTTTTATTTTAATGCCTGTTCTGATGGCAACAATTGACTATTATAGCCAACAGCATGCTCTGAGGACCAGTAGGACCAGCTTGCCTTTCACCAATTGTATGCATTATGTATCCTTTGTATTAAAGTGCTTGGGAACTGATTGACGGTGAGGGAGGAAATGAGCTAATGGTGCTCTTGCCCTTCCTTCCAGTAATCCCCATCTCTTCTTATAAAACTCTTCAACTCCTTATGTTCCCTGCGCAGCGAAATAGCACATCTTCTCACTTAGTCCCTCAATACTCACTGGAGATTTAGGAAATTAGAGAAAAGATGCAAGCCAGAGTAGCAGGAATGTAAATTGTGTGCAGAATCTGGCAGGAGTGCTGGAAATAATTGCAAAATTCTGATGAAGAACTACCTTGGTGAGATTAGCCTACATTTTAATTCTTTTCTTTTTTTCACATGAACAGTTTAATTAAGTGGTTTTGTCCTGAACAAGGAGCTGAAGTGGAACAATTTCACTCGGAGATGAATCTGCATCAGAATCAGAACTGATTTGAAAAATATGGAGCTTCTTGTTCTTAATCTTTTTACCATTCTGTGAGAGAAACACAGCTTTGGTGGTCTTAGACTTTGGGAAACAAGGACTCCTTCTTAGCCTGTTTTGGAGATGAAACAGTGTGTGATGTGAGGAGCTGCATGATCTCTAAGTAGTGCATCCAAGGCTCCATAGGCTCATGGAACTGCAGTACACATGGAAAAAATTCTACAGTATAGAAATATGGTGTGATTTAATTCTAGATTTCAACATCATGCAAATATCCAAAGAACACAGTTGAGGCTATATGTGCAACCTTTGCTTCCCCATTTCCTGCAGTCAGAAGTTTAATTTTATAACTTCAGCCATATATATTGTTGTCATATTTTTCCTACTGGCATTTCAAATAGCTTTACTGAAAAGACAAAAAAAGTCCCAGGCAGTATAAACCTTTAGCACAGATCTGTGCATGGGTGACAATTCCTTTAGTCCATAAAACTTGGAAAGGCAGCCACTCGTTGAAATAAAACCAGAGGTGATCAGAATTGGAAGGCAGACAGACCAAATTCCTACCCTTCAGTTATTTACCAGCACAACTGGATGGAGTTAGTGAAACTGAAGGGAACAAAAAGCAAAGGAGGATCAATGTTAGCTGCATATTCAAGTATCTCCCATGGCTGGCTGTACGCAGTATTTTTAAAAAAGGAAAGTGAAAAGTGCTTACTGCATTTAACTGAGAGCCTTTCATCTATGCCAGTGCAAACCAGTGTGCTTGAAAGTATTCATGCTCATGAGGACAGACTCCAAAACTGTCTAGAAAATTCTGTGGACTAGGGTGCACAGAAGTGTGGTGTAAATTCTGGTGTGGCACAGTGAATGCATCATAACACATCACCAGGAACTAGCAGTGTGTGCAGGGATCCTTACTAGGTGTATTCCTGTTCAACACTTTTGTTAAATGTCTGGATGGTGGGGCAGAGTGTACCCTCAGCAAGTTTGATGATGACAGAAAACTGGGAGGAGTGGCTGATACACCAGAGGATCATCCTGCCACCCATGACCTCAGCAGACTGAAGAAAAGGGCTGACAAGGACTTCATGCAGTTCAACAAGAGTAAGTGCAAAGTCCTGCACCTGGGAAGGAACAGCCTCAGGCACCAGGACATACTGAAGGCCAGCGGCTGGAAAACAGTTTTGCAGAAAAGGGTCTAAGATATCTAGTTGACCATCAGCCAGCAGTCTGCTCTTGTGGCACACCTGGAGTACTGTTTCCAGTTCTACACTCTCCAGTACAAGAGGGATGTGGAGAAAGTCCAGAGAGGGGGCTATAAGATGATTAATGATCTGCAGCCTTCCTTATATGAGGAGATGCTGAAAGAGCTGGGACTGTCTAGCCTGGAGAAGCTTCTCAGGGGCCAGGGGGATGTCATTAAAGTGTATGAATAGCTGAAGGGAGGCTGTAAAGAGGACAAAGTCCCTTTGCAGTGGTGCTTAGTGACAGAATAAGAGACCATGGGCACAAACTGAAACATGGCATCTTCCTTCGGAGCATCAGGAAACTCTTTTACTTTGAGGGTGACCAAGTACTGGCACAGGTTGTCCAGAGAAGTTGTGAAAGTCTTTATCCTTGGAGGTATTCAAAAGCTTTCTGGACACAATTCTGGGCTTTCTGGATGCAACTGACTGTAGATGACCCTGCTTAAACACGGAGGTTGGACCAGATAACCACCAGAGCTCCCTGTGATCGTGCTTTAGAGACAAAATATCACATTAAACTTTGTTGTGGACTTTTGCCAAGGCCCAGGCTTGGTTAATCCATCCACTGTGGATACTTGTTCATATCTCTAGCAGTCCAAGGCAGATAGAGAGGTGCCAAGCATATCCATCCTCAGTAGGGTTGTCTACAGAAGCCTACATGCTTCCATCATGTTACCCCACTGGGGCTTGTATAAGTGGGTGATAACAGAAAATATATACTGGCATTTCTAAATAAATGTAGTAGAGAATTCCCAGAAGTAATCAGAAAATTTTCCTTTCTTAAAATGAATACAAAATATGTTCTACATGTACTTTGCATGTTTTATTTCTGAAGATAGTATTTTTTTGCTATGTAAAACTGTTTCTTTGGTAATGTAGTACTACTAAATTATCTAACAGTTTTACATAGTTCAGGCCTTAATTGGGTTCTGTGCTGTATGATAACTCTAATGGAATATGGTTCAAAGACAGCCCCTTTCTTAGCACAGAGGACTCTGATACTACAAAACCTGCCTATGTCCCACTCTTCACTGGGTCTCTGTGTTGCTCCAGTTGTTTCCCTGAATCTCTGTGTGAAGTGATGATGGGATGAATTTGCATGAGTGATGAAAGCACCTCAGGACAGTGCTGTGCAGGCCAGTAAACATGCCGTTGGAAGGATTCATTAATCTGAAAACCACAGAATATGCAGAGTTTGGTCAAAACACAGGCTGCGGTGGCTGATCATTTTTCCAACATCTTTCTTCTATATTCTATTTAAAGCTGGTTGAGCAGGGGTAAAGATCTGTAGTGAAGGTCAAGTGGGATAGCCCTTGGCATAGTATGTTAAGAAAAGAGAAGGCTTTTGTTTTGAGTGTGCTATTACCCACTGATGAAGATACAAGTATTTGTGAGTTTGTTTGCCTAGAACAAGTGACAGCAAAAGGTTTTATCCAATTCAGCTTAGATTCTGAGCAATATTTTTTAAAACCATTAAAACAGATTTTGTTTCCTATATACTTATTTGTAAATAAAAAGTCGTTCTCTACTAGTATTCTGTGTGGAGTTTTTCATGCCATTTTTTTTTACAAATTGATAAGAACTGAAGTTGATATTCCAAGGCAATTTTTATTTCTATCAGCCTTTTAATTTATGATTTTAAGCACTGATTTACTGTAAATGCTCAAAAGTATATGTATTCTCTTTTACAGCTGCAAAGGTTTTTTGAGACATTCTTCAGAAACAGTTCTCCCCAACAAGCTTTCAATAACGTGAAGGAGGCCATAAACAAACTTCTGCTTATAACTGAGGTCTTCAGCAAATCATCTGCCTCAGGACCAAATTCTTTCAATCAGTAAGTAGTGACTGCTGCTTGCAGTAGTCATTGTGATGCTAGTGTCAAGATAGTTCCTTAGAACAGAATAAAAATTGTAGAGGATACAAGATTCTTAAAATTAAAAAATCCCATCTATTTCATACTTCTTTATAAAGTAAGGACATGCTGCATTAAAGGAGTACAACTCTTCAATGTCCACAGTGTTTCTAGTTTGTGATGATGAATGCTTAGGACCAGATGCTGTCCTAATGAAGTGTTTCAGGCAGCCCAAATGAACAGAAATCACTCACAATTGGGCTACTCCTAACATATATAAGGCTGTATTTCCTTTCAGTGAGCATTCTGTCATATGTCAAATATTTAATGCTAGAGTAGCCCAGATTGTTCAGAGCTGGCTCTGGCAGGCAATCTGAACAAGAGACATTGTAAAACACTTTATGGAATGTACATTATGAAATATACTTAAGCACCAACAGTGACATTTCTGTGTGCAATCACTTCTATTAGAGTGTTACAATGCCTACACATAAATCAACCTCTATTATGTAATATTTTTACTAAATAAAATTAATATTTGTTCTATATATGTTATGTCCCATCCCTGACATTTTTATGATAAGTACTACATAAGTTACTATTTATTACATTTATGTATTTTATAAAGCTATTTCAAGAACCAGGTGTTTTAGTAGCAGTAATGTAAAGCTCATTATTTGACTTACACAAGTTGGGAATAAAGCTTATATTGTGAGTGGAGAGGGTAGCAAGGAGGGGAGGAGTGTAGTGGGGATTAAGCTATTTCGAGAGTGGTCCAGCCTCTCTTTTTTACCAATGAAATGGACTTTCTTGTTTGTGTAACACAAGACTTGCTAATAACTCCTGTCTTGTGCCTCCAAACATCCCCATAGCTGCGGCAGAGCTCTTCAGTTTCAGTGAGCCTGGTGTGTTTCACCATATCTTGCCCTCCAAATGTCTTCAAAGCTTTTGCAGGGCCTCATTCTCTTCAAAATGAATTTCTTCCTTCAGCACAATTCTCCTCCCTCTCTGTCAAACATATAAAACCACTTTTATGTAGCACTGTTTTCATCACCTCACAATCTGACTTCTTCCGTGTTTAATGCTGCTGGCTCTTAGAAATTTATTTAGTCTGTATCACATGTTGTCTCTTGACCTATGTGTGCATGTTTTCTTACATGTATTCTCTGGACCTGTGTGTGTATGGAATTTTACTGTGTATAGGGACATGGTTCAGTGGTGGACTTGGTAGTGCTAGGTTTATGATTGGACACAATGATCTCAAAGGTCTTTTCCAACCTAAATTATTCTATGATTCTGTATTTCACAGCAGTACCTAACCTCACTGAAACTGATTTCTTTTATATTGTATTTCAGATGCAGCCAATGTTTTCAAATGCTAACCTTTGACATTGGATTTGCCACGTCCATACACCCAGTAGTTCTTAAGGTGAGAAAATTGCACAAATCATTGCATGACTCAAAAAAATTACACCAAGAAGGACACATCAGGAAACCCTCTTTGATAGGTAACCTCAGATCTCTAAGAAATGTACCAATACTTTAATATTAATTTTGCCTAATTATGGAGAGATGCTGTAGAAGAAACCAGTTTTTAATGGTCAGAGTTCCTGTGATGAAGTTCACCACACGTGAAAATGTGCAAACTCTTCAGTTACATTAAAAGACTAGCTATTACCCCAAATGAATATCAATGAAACAAAATCCACAGGAAGCATTGCATGAAAGTGGAGTTAGGTTTTAAATGTGACAGAACAAAGATGAATGGAGGAAGTTAAAAAACCACAATTGGCTTTTAATACAAATTGAAGTTCTCCATAAGCTGATTGTACTTCTTCATTTCATTACCTGCTTTGACCTACACTGTGCTGCTTTCTTCCTGGTTGATCCACAAGGCCCTTAAAGCCAGGGAAATGAGACCTGTGCCAGTTTTTGTACCACTCCTGCCACAGAACAGCCTGTCCTGAAACAAATAGTGTGCTGATTTCCAGGTGTTCTCATTACCTCAGGTATATATTCATACACATGAATATGTATATGCCTAGGTATGTAAAATGTTTCTTCATATTTATGATACACAAATATTAACAAAAATTAGTTCATATATCCCCACTTAAAATCTGTTCAAGTGTCTAGTAACAACAGTGCAGTCAATCTCTCCATCCTTTAGAAAAAAATCTTTAAACACATAGGAAAAATGCACGTATGAAAGGAAGTTTGCACAATTTAAAAAGTCCATGAAGACAATATCCTTAATTAGTCTGAGAAGACTTATTTAGCTAGTATAAGAAAGGTGGTATGTCATAACAATTCAATAATTGTATACCAGGTGTAAAAATGTGATCCCAGAGGTGCTTAAAAAACTAAACATAAAACATAATGTTTACCTGCCTGTATAGAAGTTTCAACCATTAGTCATTATCCATAAATTTACAGTAAACCAGTAGGATGTAGTAGTTTCTTATGAAAAAACAAATTGCTCTAAAAACTAGCAGTTGATAATTAATGCAACATTGACTTTGAATATTATCACTTGGAAACTGTAGTATGCACACAACCTATTCATATTTATGCTATATTTGTGTTTATGCTAAAATAATGATTTAGTCATATTTTATAACCATGAATTTGTTCATTGTGTTTACATATTGTTAAACTTATACTTTCATCCATAGTAACAGATGTTCTATAGTAACCCTAAACACATGAGTTTTGCAAAAGTTATGTTAACATATAATCTGACATTTTATTTTTTTAATCAAATTTCTAATCAAACACGGAAAAAAAGCTTTCGCATGTGTCTGCAATACTGCGCTCTGTCCACTGGAGGACAGCAAACACTGTGGCACAGAGCTGTGACAAAATACGGCACGGTATTTGTTGTTTTATAATCCTGTCAGTTTGCGTTATTACCTTTTTTTAAAGTTCCAGTTTAGTATTTATTGCTATAGTACTGGACTTGTTATTCAAACTATAAATTCTTGTATTATTTTCCAACAGATACATGAAAACTTTGACTTTCAAGATGAGAATGAATCAACTCTTCAGGACCAAATTTCCAAAGAACTTCTTTTTGAAGATACATTTAAATTTCTCTTATCTAATGAATCCTCAACATCCAGTTTCATAGAAGCTTTGCAAAAAATATATGGATCATCTGTGAGCAAGGTAGTTCATTCCAACCTTTTCTTATTATTAACTATTTGAAAATACTTAATTTGTATGCTTCTGAAATTGTTGGTGCCGACGTACAGAATGAAGGATGTATTTAATCAAAACTATCTTTTATTGTATTCTGCAGAATAAAACTGTAATTATACTGAAAATTTGAATTTTCTTCTGTAAAAATTCTACTCTCAAATTATGTCATTTTCCAAAATACTGTGCTTGAGAGATAAATTTAAAGCTTTAACAAAGTAATTCTCCCACTATTTTTTTAAATGGTCTTTTTATAATATACAGATCTGCGTGTTTTCACAATTTCATCCAGAATTGATTCAGTTGTGCATGGAGATCCATGAGCATCAGAATTAAATTTTGTTTCTTACAACTTTGTGTCTTATTCTCAATGCAAGATCGAGTTCCGATTTTTTTTTTTTTTGCATTTATAGAATCTGTATAAATTTTGCTTCACTAGTGAAAACCATCTCTGGCAAGCTGAGATCTCTTTTAGCAGTATTTCGCTCAGTCTGGACACTTAAGGATGCGTTTCTGAGGAGTCCCCTACTTGAAAGACTTATGGGGACTAAATTATCCAGGCAACTTCTGCCTCTCAGACAGATGTGGCTAAAACAGGGTCATGGGATCTAAATTTATGACAGGATAAAGCAGAAAGCTGCAGACATACAGACATGTAGTGATACAATTACCCAGCCCGTGGTCCAGAGACCCGTAGTTTCTACGGGTACATTTCTACACAAAGTTAATGCACAGTCTGCTTTACTCTAGACTGAAAAACGGGATGAGCTATCAAGGAGCTGGCTGGCTAAGGTTAGGGCTAGTTGAGAGCTGCTGTAACTTGTTCCTATCATCAATGAAGGGATGGGGGTCTAATGAAAGCACATTGCTTTCCATGTGATTTCACCAGAAGATGCTGCCCTTTCCTTCACAGGATGGAACATACAACAGAGAAGATGAGCAATGTTTCTCTTTAGAAGAGATAAATTCAATGATTACTTTCATAAAGGAGCTGAAGAGTCTTGGACAATTTGAGCTGGTAAAATAAATAGGTTTTTATTTTATTGGAAATATATTTTCTATAAATATCTTAACATTTCTCCTTCATTCTCTGCTGTCTCTGGCATATGTAATTAGGCTGGGTGGTCAGGGAACCAAGGAGATAGAAGTAACACTGATTTTATTTTGGTGGATCATTTGAACTTAATTTAAAAGAGATAAAGAAATACAACAGAGAATTTGAGTTGAGTTTCCACTGAAAAGGACAGCTAAAGCAGAAACAGAGACCAGAAAATAGAAGGAAAGGAAAAGAAGGAAACAATGTAAATGACTAATGAGGTGGTAAGAAAACAGAATGATAATGAAGCAAAGCAGGAGTGAATGGAAGGACTAGAGAAAATCCAACACAGAAATCATCACTAGAGAGTAGATATAGATGAAAAAGTGGCAAAAAACCCCCCCAAAAAACCCCAGGTGAAATATGTTTTCTTCTTCGCACTTTGAGTTCATTTTTGGAAAAGAACACAGATGGAGGAATAACAATAAGTGTCTGTGAATAGGCATAGTTAATGAGTGAAATAGTGAGTATTGGGAAAACAAAGCATCAGCAACTGAATCTGTTGTTCATAAAGTCTGCATGATACAAGAATTTCTATGAGACTTCCTGGATGAGTATTAGGGATGGAGACTGACGACACTTTCTGAAGAAGCATTGAGTCTAATAGATCTGGAATTCACAGAATTATCTGTGTCGGAAGGGGCCCAGAAGGATCATCCAGTCCAACTCCTAAATGAATGGCCAATACAGGCATTGAACCTGTAACCTGGGCATTATTTGCTCCACGCTCTGACCAACTGAGCTAACCCCAGGGTCAGTTCAGCAGATGAGATCACCTTCCATGTCAATACTGGTAATCCTGTTTTGCAAGGCTGGGCATGACAGTCATTTTCTAAGCACGTGGGAAAGAGCATTAATACATAACCAGCCCTATGCTATATATCCTGTCTTCTGATCATTTCTCACATCTTTGCACTTTACAAATATCATACTGTGATGTCTCTAATCAGTGTCTCTCTTCTCAGCTTTTCCCTTCTTCTGCACCCAAGCTCCAAACGTTGCTGCGTGACCTGTATCGAATGGCAGACCCAATGAGACAGCTAAATTCCGTCCTGACTGTGCATTGGTTGCTTTCCAGTTTACTTCAACAATTCCAGTTCATGAATAAAGAGGCACATACAAGTCTTTCAGAGTGGTAAGATAACTATTATATATGTTGAGGGTAGTCTCTCAAATTATGTTAATTGCAATATCTCCAGTGAGCATCATAAAACTCAGTCCTTCAGTAGATATTTGTGGACTTGCAACCATTGAGATGAAGGTCTATCATCCCATATGGAGCCCTGTCAGTCATTCTGCCATCAGAACTGTAGGTAGGTTTCTAAATAGAATGGGTTTTGCTTCTCTATCTAATATGAAGGACTCTGGATTGAAAATTAGTTTGAACTACCATAAATTTTTTTAAAGAAAGATTAATTAAGTAGTTTTTTTTCTAAGCAACTGTAAACTCTAAATTAGGAGCATTTCCCAGGGTTAAGATTGTCTTAATTTATGCACCAATTAAAAGAAAATCTGTAAAAAAATATAAAATTTCAGGTGAAGATTTTTCCAAAAAGAATTAATAATTTTGATTGGCTCCAAATTTTCTGTCCAACAAAAGACAGGTCAGAGAGAATAATACTCTGAGAACCTCATTTTAACTCTTTGTGAAAAGGTGGAAAAAATGCTGCAATGACAAGGTTAGATCCACTGAACTTTTGGCAGGAAGTTTTAACTTCTTGTGGAGGGAGGGAGGGAAGGAGGGAAGAAAGGAGGGAAGAGAGGAGGGAAGAAAGGAGGGGAGGAGGGAAGAAGGGAGGGAGCAGAGGAGGGAAGGAAGGAGGGAAGGGAAGAGGGAAGAAGGGAAGGAAGGAAGGAGGGAAGGGAAGAGGGAAGAAGGGAAGAAGGGAAGGAAGAAGGGAAGGAAGGAGGGAAGGAAGGAAGGAAGGAAGGAAGGAAGGAGAAAACTTGTAGTATACTGTATGTTTAATATAAAATTTGTCAAAATGTGTTTTCTGTGTTCATTATCTCTTAACTGATGTTGTTGTATATACATGTATGCCATACTGACTACTGACATTTATGATTTTACAAACAAGGACTTGGGAACAGAGGCACATTAGACAATGTGTATGCTCCATTCCACTGAATGTTGAGATGAATGTGTGAATGCTATTATTTTGTACATTTTGCTGGGAGAATGCTGTAGTGAATATATAAGGCATCTGTAAGATTTCTTAAGTTTTAATTTTGTTCCTCATTGAACTGGGCATGGCTTTCAGCAAATAAATAATTACTGTATCTTTGTTTGCTTTACTGTAAAGGGGAGCTTATACTTTATCACTGTGCTAGGTAACTGTTTATTAGTGTTTTGAAAATACACAGTTCCATGACAGTGCCAAGTTATTGTTGTTACTGCCGTGAGAAGTAACTCCAAGATGCAGCTGCTTGCATTCATGTGTAAGCCCTTGCCCTTTTGCAGAAATATTTAGGTTTGCATATCAAAGCATACCAGCCTTTAGCAGCTTTCTGTTCTAATCTAAGCTGTGCCACTCACTCACTTTGAGCAAGCCCCTTGGCCTCTTTTTTTCCTTCAAGCTCGACATTATTGTATGCATATAAATATGTAGAAGTACCATGACCTTTCTCCAGGGCATAGGCCAATCTGCTTTTTTGCACTGTATTTTTCTGCAGTGGCTAAGCTAATAACACCATTCTCTTCATTCACTGTATAAAAAACCATGTCCTTTGACATTGCTAAATCAGAATCTTCCACTCCTTTAGCTACATGCATATGATGGTGATGCATGTGTCAGATATGCATGTAATTATACTTAATTGCAAGGAAAAAAAGAGCTTAGTTGTACTTACTCCCCAAATAACTCAGGTATGCATTCTCTTTGAGCTTTGATTAATCTTTTTTTTCCCCAGCTTTGATGAGTTTGTGTATCAGAACACTTTTCCTGAATTTCTTCAGTTAAGGCCGGGTTGTTTTGGCAACTTATTTAACAGTTCTTATTTCTCTGACTGTGGAAAACTGGTATTTTTGTTTATCAAATCTAGTGATTGCATAACTGACTGTCCAAGCAGACAAGAAATTTATGGGAAAAATAGTGACTTCTGACTGAGGTCTTGTACCGTTACTTTGTTTATTGATCATGACTCCATAGGATGAAGGCAGGATATAAAGATATTTCCTAGTCTACGTATTTTAACTCATTTCATCTATATGACTAGTGTTGAAACCTTAAATTGTATTAGTGAACTCTGAATTCCTTCCACAGAAGAGGTAAGAAGAACTCTAGAAACTTGTCTCAAACCATAATGAAATAATTACAGCCTAGGTGAAAATGACCACCTCAGATGTATTGGTATAAGATATTGGTATAAGATGTACTGGTATAAGATATTACACCTAACATGTACTCTGAAAAACATTTTCAACATTTGTAATGGATTTTTTTCAACTCTATGCAGTTTATACTTGTGATATGACTAGGACATACATAACTGCTGTCTTTTAGAATAGGGGCTATGATGTATCATGGAAAGTATATTTGGCTATGTCAGACAGCATGGAAGAATGAGATTAGTGAGTAAAGCTAACCCTTCTGTATCTGCAAAAGACAAAAGACTAAGCAGGTCAAAGAGCTGCAAATGTTTTTTGAAATCAACTGATGTGTTTGGAAAAGTGGTTCTAGCTTCTCATATGCAAGCCCTTTTTCAGTTCAAATTAGAAGCACCAGCCCTCAGACTGAATTTGGGCTGAAAATACTTTTTTGGAATTTAACTTGGTTATGTCAATTACCTGGGAAGTCTGAGAAATTAGCATGTTTTGGACTATGGGACAGAAAAAGGCAATGATAAGAAAGACAAGGATAAGATCACTGACCTGGACTGGGAGGAGTGAGAGACAGAAGGAAGGAGGAAAGGAGAGAGACAGTTGGGATTAAGTGCCAGGAAATTAATCCCACTCGAGTCTGAATTTTTTATTTCACTTCTGAAGATCAGCACAAGGTATTTCATTTAAGGAGCCGTTTCCATGCCATCATGGAAACTCTGTGACTGAAGCCAAACAAGCACTCTACAAAATAGAGAGCTTGTTTTGAAGAGAGACCTACATAGCATCATCTAAAGAAAGAAAATTCATAACTCTACTGAATAATAAAATATAGTCTCAGTCTTGAGTTTATGACCCATTAACAGTTGCACCATTCACAATTAACAGAGACACCAGATGTGACTAGCTTTTTTCCTTTTTATATTTTAATCTTATGAAATATCCTATTTCTACATATCCTTCATTGCTTATGTCTGATTGCACAGACCATCAGAGATGTATTACTATTGCTGTCAATCCTTTGCCTTTCTTGCTTGCTGAACCAGAGAGATTCCTAAAGGACAAGTTCACAGTCAATAGTTTATGATGTACACATTGGGAATCTTTTGAAAGGTACATTCACAAGCATGCACTCACCAAAGGTACTGACTGTCATTAGTTTTATTAGCGCTAACTGCAAAGTGTGTAGGTAAAGTGCACATCTGTACTTGATACCTCCAAGATACTTAAGTAAATAGGGGGCCACTCAAACAGATGAAGGTCCATTTTTGAGTAACAACATGCGAAGGAAAGGACTCTGCAGAATCCTCTGTGTTAGGAAGAGCTTCATAGCTGCATCTTACCTCAGTCTGCTGATTGCAAGGAGCTTGGACAAAGGAAAGCTTCATGGTGCTGATGATTAAAAAGCTCTATACATCATTGAACCATAGAGTCATTTATGTTGGAAAGGTTCCTCTCATCTTGTCACTTATTATGTGGGAGAATGACTCCACCTGGCTACAACCTTGTTTCAGCGAGTTGTAGAGAGTGATAAGGTCTCCCCTCAGCTTCCTTTTCTCCAGACTAAATACCCCCAGCTCACTGAGCCACTCCTCATAAGCCTTGTGCTCCAGCATCTTCCCCAGCTTCATTACCCTTCTCTGGACACGCTCCAGCACCTCAACATCTTCCATGTAGTGAGAAGCCAAAAATGAAAACAAGGTTCAAGCTGTGGCCTCACCACTGCTGAGTGCAGGGTGACAATCACTGCCCCAGTCCTGCTGGCCATGTAATCTGAGTATGTTTCCCTAATATTATTTTTAAATATTACATTTTGCTGCCTTGCTGTAAGCAGATATAGTTATTACATGTCTCTTAATGCTGTCTGATGTTAATTGCAGTCTCTACAGATTTGAGATGCATACAGGTCATGCTGTTCCTTTGTGAGCAGGAACCTTGCAGTTGTGGTGGCTGCTGAATTCCTGAGGTGTTCTCTGACTAAACCAAAGTCTGTCATTTTATAGAATTAAGACATGTTGCTTTCACCTTAAAACAGGGTTTGGGACCAGGCAAGCAAAAAGGAACAGCAGAGAGAAAAAATGTATTTGACACATGTAAGCTGTTACTTCCATGACAAGCAGAAAGAGTGGTGCAAAATGACTTACAACTTGGAAAGCAAACTCTCCAATAGTTTTTTAAGTGCCTCCTTTGAAGTAGGTTGTGAATGTGCATGAAATCAGGGTGGTGTCTAGACACTGCAAGCTCAGAACTACATTTTCTTGCACACACATAGACACACAGATCTGACAGCTGCTTCTTTCCTTATCTCCTTGAGTTAATGCAGAAATCTGTTTTATCACTGCACAGTTTTTTATTGCTGAACAGTTTATCTTTTTCCGTGATTGACCTCAATACTGCTTTTAGAAGCTCCTGTTGAAACATTAGTGATGGATGATTGTACAGAACAATATTGCCACCTCCCTTCCTTGGCACATACAGTGACTTTTTGTCCTGCAGTATCCAGAAGCCACTTTATGAGAACTTCTAAAGGAAACACAGGAGAAAAACCAGTGAAAGCTTCAAGAAATGCTGATGGGCCTCCAAAAAGATCTTATCAGCCAGAGGATTGGATTGGAGCGAAGCCTACTCCCTTTTTTCTACCATGCTACCAAAATTCTACTGGAAAGAAAAAATCTGCTGAGTTCACAATATAAGCACTACTGGCATGTTGATGAATTGTTGCAATTGACTTGTCTTTTTTTCACAGAGATTTAACAGATATATATATATATATACCCACTCTGGATTTGTTTTGAATTTGCAAACAAAGCAAAACACATAGAGGTTCCATTTTAGGAATTCATGCTAATGTCAGTACAGATATTCCTCTTGAGGCATGCTTTCATTTTTATTTAATTCTTTTTGAACAAAGTCTAACTTTAATCTCAAGTATATGCAAAAAAACCCATCATAGAAGCTGTGAAGAGATATAGTTTGGGTTATTTTGTTCTTGGCTATATCCACTCTTCCTTTTCCCAGCAATGCAACTATGTTTTGGAATTTATTTCTTTTTTTTCTATTGATGTGATGTGCTACCATGTATTATGGAATGTGTGTATTCTGTTATGTTCACTCAGGCAATATCTCTAATGCTGGGAATATGAAACCAGAAGGTTCGTCTTTCCATGGAGAGTATCATGTGCCCTAGGATACCATATAGAAATTTTTGCAAAATATTTCATTGTTTCTGTTCCTTCCATTCATAAAGAAATATGTCTGCTATTGAATTGATAGGCAACCTTCTGAAGAAAATATGAGTCCTAAGCAGAATGTTCCTTCTGACTTCAGGAAGAATCATGAAGGTAAGGGATCAGAGTAAGATCTTTTATATACAGTATGTTTTTCTTATTTGTATTATTTCTGATAACATGTGGATTTAGATCACATTGTCTTGCACTCCAGCTGGAAGGTCTTAGCTTACTACATATAAAAGATCAATTTCTTCCTTATCTTATGTAAGTTGCTACGCTGAGCCCATGAGCAGCATTCGCAAGCCTAAAGTAAACATCTCACACTGTAAAGAATAAAAGTACAATGTGTCTCTTATAAGTAAAAGATGGTTCATTCTCCAACAGGACTGTAATCAGGTTTAGAGCAGAAAATTATTGGCTCTTTCTGTTTATCTTTCAGCATTGCATTACTCCAGTAAGACTGAAGAAAGACAATGCAGTTATGGTAAGTCAAGGTCTTTCTAGACCACAGAGGGGAATGAAGAGAGATTTCTTGAAAAAATTTCTTGGGTTTCTCTACATAACCTCTAAGTGAATAGAGTATCTGCAGGCTTTTACTGAAAAAAAAAGGGGTTTAAGTAGCAAGAATGTTTATAAAACACTCAATAAATGGGCTATTATGTTAAATTAGCCTCAAAACCAAAATTAAACATTGCTATGTGTGCATATTAATGTGAGTATTCCAGCACTCATTGATCCCTTGCCACACTTCAATAGACTTTTGCCCCCCTCTTTCCGATAATCTCAGCATACATTTGTTCTTGTGGAAAAACCTTTAAATTTGTCTGAAGATTAATCAGCTTTGTTTAAGGCTTTGTCTTCAGCTCGATAATGGAGTATTAAGGGAGCTGCTTAACAGATGAGTTTTTCTAAAATATCTGCTTGTAGGAATATTTAAAGTATTTTTAAAGATCTATAAGGATGTAAAATATACTTTTCTTTGGTGGTAGCAGTACTTTCTGCTGCCTTCTTCATTCCCAAATTATCTGAGGGGTCTGTTTGTAAATGTGAAGCCATCCCTCCATGGTGGAAAGGTTTTGTTACACATTGAGCCTCATGTCCCCTCTGTTGCTGATCTCATGCTGCCTCCAGGAACTATTCTTGTGTCAGATAGAGGCCAGAAATACTCCTGGGCTGGCTGACTGGCATCACCACTTTAATTGCATGATATTTTATTTTAAAAATACCTCAATTAACATTATTTTGAAATTCCTCCTCATTTTTAAGCTAGTAGTGAGACAACATTTCTAAGTAATGCATACAGGATATGGAGAAATGTTTATACTCATCTGTAGGGTTTTTTTAAAATACCTTCTGTGTGTCAATGTGTAAGACTGTATTTCCCTACAAATGTAACCCAAATTCTGTTCTTTCATTGGAATATCTTCCCTTAAATTTTAATCCATGCAAGACATGTCTGAAATTGCCCTGTTTTTTTTCTCAGGGCAGATATTTCAAGGTAGAAAGGGTTCACATAAAAGTGTTTGCATGATTTTTGACTCTTTTAAGCCACAAGATTTTTCAGGTATTACAGTAAAAGAGTTTCCTATCTGGAATATTTTCTGAAGTACCCAGTTTAAAACATGTACTAGTAAATATATGTGTAAAGCAGTTTTGAATGCATAATTATACTGTGAATTTGTATCCAATAGGCTGGATTAAAATATTTGTCATAAGTACGTTGCCAACAAATAATTATTCTCATGAGTAATTTGGCAAACACTGTGAAATAAAGGACATATTTGAGCAAATAGGATTTGATTGTGGAGATTTCATACACAGGAAAGGAGCTGGAATTTGTTGATATAGGAATTTTAATAAAACATTGTTCCAGCTGTACTGCAAATGACCCCATGGGTCTTGATATCTCCATGTGACTTGTTCTTATGAACAGTAAGAGTATGTCTAACTTATTTTGATTTTTATTGGAAATTACACTTGTACATAAACCCTGTACACAGCCTGGTACCTAAGAAGGTTATGAATTTTGGCCTACCTCTTCTTTAGGTTTCAGTTAACCAACTAGAGACAGATCTCCCAGACTTAATCCTTCCATTTTCAAAGGCTTACCCAGGCTTTGAGTTTTGTGACTAGGACTAAAGTGATTGGAGTCTGAATGTTTAAAATCCCTCCAAGGCCTACAGATTTCTCTCAAGTGCCATTGCAAACTCCATTAAAACTTTGCAGCAGGATTATGAGTCTCAGAGTCACTAGGCATTAAGTACCTTGCCACTGCACATGTTATCAATCTGCCAGAAGTTGCATGTTGTTCCAAATGTTCATACATTTTACAGTTTCTTTCTTTGATGCCTTCTTGGAACAGATAAAGATACCCTATCTCATATCAGACAGATCTTCACCAGTCCACAGGTGGACTTGAATCCTCAGTTTAACCCAAAGATCAGAGAATACTATGCAGAAGTGCCATTTGACATGGTGACAGTGAAGATAGGAGCAGAACCCTCTAACTGTCAATGCCACGTACACCTCGACGACAAGAAAGGGCCAAGGTATGAGCAACAGAATCTGAGTGTAAAAACTTAATTTTGGAAATATGTCATAATGTTCAAGTGCAGGACCTGGCACTTGGCCTGGTTGAACCTCATACACTTGGCTTTGGCCCATGGATCCAGCCTGTCCAGATCCCTCTGCAGAGCCTTCTTGCCCTCCATCAGATCAACACGCCCACCCAACTTAGTGTTATTTGCAAACTGACTGAGGGTGCCCTCAATCTCCATGTCCAGATCACTGGCCTGGCCATCCAGCCAGTATTATACCCGTTTTTTATGTGAATCTAAGGTGTGAGCAGCCAGTTTCTCCAGAAGAATGCTGTATGAAACAGTGCCAAAGGCTTCACTAAAGTCTAGGTGGGAAACAATCACAGCCTTTCTCTCATCCACTAAGTGGGTCATCTTGTCATCCATAAGAGTCCCAGCTTACCTGATCTTTCCAAGAACTATAAAGCTGAATGATAGGGGAGAGAGCAGAGTTGTTTAGTATCACTAAACATCACGTTTGAGCACTGACCCACAATAAACCATGATATTTAATTGCTACTATGATCCCTGGCAAAGTTTTGCCTTTCCCAGCCAGCTCTGTCAGAGATAACAGCATGTACCAGGGACAATACCAATAGGTATTTTGTGTATGACCTGGTTTTTAATATTGGGAGGGACAAAAAGGGTTTATTTATCTGGGTCAGGTACCTCAGGACCAGAGAACTTGCCTATTTACATACTAGCTATTAGTGAGTAGATAAAAGGGAGAACAGGAACAGTGATTTACTTTGGAAGAAAAATTCTTAATTCATTTCAGAACTAACTTTGCTTCATGACATGAAGTGTTTAGCCAACACACCATCTTTTGACTGACTGTGAAGCAGATACTTTGACCTAGAATGTCTGCTACTATCCAGAAAGTCTGTGCCGTTGTTACTGATCTAATGCCCAGTACATTTCCTGTATTTTCGGTAAGAAATCAGGTTTGATTTATCATTTCAAAAGAAACTGTCATTAAATTCTTCCACCCAACATTTTGGTGTTTTAATGTTAACTGCCTCAGCAGTCAACATTGATATTTGTGAAAACCTCAAAGATTTCTGCTTTTTGTCATTCAGCATTGCTAACTACCCCCTTGGCCTTGGATTGAACAAAGTCACCATTCTTTTAACGGATGATTCGCAGCCCAGCCCTGAGGTTGTCAGCAGCTACAAAATCACAATTTACCGAGAGGACCGCCCTAGTCTCCCTTTGTTTGATGACTACATGGTGTGTGGGTTTGTGCAGGTAATTGTCTCTGCGTTCTTGTGCTATACACATTACTAGGAGTAGCTGGTTTCTGTTCATTCAGTAGTATAAATTAGGGTACATGAGCCAAAGCTCATGTAGAGCCAGTTTTTGTTGAGATTAGAATCTGAGTTCTAAGCATTATAATTGCATGAAATTCAGCATTTACACAACATTTTGGATATAAAAGGTAAGTCCAGAATAAGTACCTGTTACCATGTATTTGAAAGTTCCAGGTTAATTAATGCTTACCTTCGTTGGCCAAAACCTTCTCATAACTTTTCATAACTGTCTCTCTCTGACATTGGAGCCATGGAAATCCTTTTATCAGGAAAGATAATTTATGGTGACAGTCTGTTTATCAGTGTTCAAGACAAATGCTGCTACATAATTTATGAATGAAATCTATTTATTCTAGATCAAGAAACACAATAAGAAAAACCCTCATCCATAATTCTAAAGGAATGGATGATTGTTGCTTACATCACATTTATCCAAATACATATTTGGGAATGCACATAATTTACTCCCAACAAATAGCAGTTCTTAGAAAGGAGTGGGTCTGTTGAATGGTAAAAGAGCCAGGGTCTGTCCAATAGGGCTTAATAAGTGCTGGGAATGGGGAGCTCAGGCTAAATTAGACATAACAATGGAAGAAAGGTAATGAAAGTAACAGTGAAGCTTTCAGTTAGTGAAACTACAGTGATAAAAATATTATACGTAAGAGAGAAAACCTGAGACACATGCTAGATCAGAGTGGTTTGTATTCCAAAGTTTGAGGACTAAATGTTGGTTGCTGCTTGATATGGTGGGCAAAGATAAGCCAGCCAGTTCAAAGAGGGAAGTGACATTGTAAATGGTAATCACAGGCAGTGTATTTGTCTGTGGAATTTTAGGCAGATTAAAAGGATTGGTGGAGTTGTTCCAGAATATCCAGGAGTAATACATCTTGTCACAATTAATTCTGCAACCAGAAAGCAGAATTTTCAAAACTATTGTATTGAAATTGTCATCCATGTTCATGTCAAATATCTAATCCTATCTTTATTTATCTTCTTTATGAAACTCTTAATATATCCTTTAGCAAAACTTGCCTCCCTTCCCTGGTTTCTTTCTATATACAGCAAAAGAGGTTGGGAGACCAGGGTGGTAGAAGGGAAAACATTTTATATGATGGGGCAGATCAAGAGTGATTTTGTTTTTCTTGTGCAGAAATAAGCACTAGGCCTTAAAACAGGAGCCAAAGAGATTATAAATGTTGATAGCAAATTGTATGTTGACAATAGTTATCTCAATCTGCAAATCAGGACTGCCAGAAAAAATGTATGAAGTAGACATAGTGTACTGACTGCTGACCTGAATATCTGATTATGGTGTTGTCTGGTCCTCCACCATTTCTCTGTCTCTTCTCTTAGACTTCTCTTACAAGCTCAAAAAGTTAAGGACCATCTTCTTACTATTTGTACAGACTCAACACTACATCTAGTAGTTGCTACAGTAAAATAAGAATAAACATATATAATGCCTGAGATTTCAGTTCAGGTGTACAACAACCTGCTTGACATCTTAAGCATGACTTAATATGAAAAGAAGAGCAGCAGTAAGTTGAACTAGAATTATATTACTAGGAGAACACACTGTCTGGAAAGATGTGAGGAAAGCTTCTTTTGTTTCCTTTTTTGGGGCACATATCTGAGTGTAGGAACAGGAATTCAACCTCAAAAATATCTTCCCACACCAAAGTTGACACTGTTGTTAATGTTTTATGATGGCATTTCTGAGACTGGTTATGAATCTTTGAAGCACTGTAAAGGCAAAGAGATCTAGACTGATAAAAATCAAATGTTTTATAAATTTCTTTTGATTGAGCTCAGTTTTCTGCTCCTCTGTGAATAACTACTCTCTAATTAATACAATGGTTCAGAGCTAGGGATGACTTCAGGAGTTTAGAGTAAAAATGAGATGAAAAGCATTCTTGTGGTATCTAATAAGCACTGTGAAGATACAGTATGAGATTCTAAACCAACTTTTAGATATGTTGGAAGCAAACTTATCAGAGAGTGCTTTTAAAAAACAAACAAAGGCTAGAGGTAGAGATAGAAATGGCATTCTAAAACACTTAAAAGCCTGCATTTTTTTTTTTCTATTTTCTGGAACAGAATGTATTGCTTTTTGCCTAGAATGATGGTTTTTTATCAATGCAAAACTCAGGTCTTAGCATCATTACATTTTGCTCTTCATACCAGAGAAAGTTATGCACTCTTGCAGAGCGGGTTGATACACCCTCATCAGTGGCATGAGTACTTGTTCTCTTAGTAATGAGACACCTCTTTTAGGAGCAAAAGGATAAATACAGTGTGAACTGATGGAGTCTCCTTTGGACACTTGATTAGGCACAAGTGGGATCACACATGAGGAGAGAAAGGCCACTGATAGTGGTGTGGTCTATCTCATGGAAGGCTTCAGTTAAAATTCTAATCCAACAGGTTTTTTTCTTGACTTTCTTTTATGTTTAATCCCATTAGGATATTCAGGTGTCACTGCAAGATGATACTATAAGGAAGCTTAAAATAAAAAGACAAGAGTGTGGGATGTGGTTTCCAATAGTCTAACAATTCTCATGCAGTTGAATAATCCTGGATTAAATTCAAGGTATTGAGTTGAGAAGTGTGTGGTTCCAAGCCTTGCAGCCCCTAAAAAGGGAAAAAAATATTCTCTCTGTACTTTTTGATAGCAGCTATAATATCCTCATTAAATCCAAATTAGTAGAGGATAAACTGTTGTCTCACAATAGCACCTTCAGCAGATTTGGTTGCCTTCCATTCTATGTTCTGCATTTTGACAGTGTTGTTTGGACTGCAAATGGAGAGGCTATTGATTTGTGCTTGAGTTTAATTTTGTGCAGTTGCTGACAATATTCTAATCAAGTATCCTTGAAAGAAGGGGTGCCATTTCATTATCACCTCTGAAGCTGTGATATGAAGATAGTCAGAATCCAAGGCAGTCAGGAGAAAAACCAGTGAGTTCTTAAGACAGAATTATCAGCATCCCTCTCAAGTGAAAGATTCCAGACTACGTACATACTGTTATAAAGGACAAAATATTTTATTAATTCTTGCACTGCCCATTATCTTTAACATGCAAACAGATTTATCTGTGCCTCACTTGAAATATGTGGATGCTACCTCTTTGATTGTTAATATTTGCCTAGTTGCAATCATGGAGAGCAACTGCTGATGTGCTTAGTGAACCTTTTTTCACCCTGTGAACTTCTGTACCTATTTGTACCTAGACTGTCCTGTTGCCACATGGCTTGAGTGGGTTGGTTGGTTGTGCGTGAGTTTGAGTTTGGTTTGTTGTTGTTGTATTTTAATAAT
This sequence comes from Orthonyx spaldingii, assembly GCA_013397795.1. Taxonomy (NCBI): domain Eukaryota; kingdom Metazoa; phylum Chordata; class Aves; order Passeriformes; family Orthonychidae; genus Orthonyx; species Orthonyx spaldingii. Next base: position 1,061,933 of record VZTJ01000801.1, read on the forward strand.
ACAGTTATTTATTTGGGTTTGCATTTATATTGAGAGCAATGGATAGCTAATGCTATATTTTATAGTATTGTGTGTTTCATTCTCTGTCATTTTCTTTTGTGCATTTGTACATTTGATTCCAAAATCAGAGCAGTGCAGTGGGCTGGTGTTCTGGCTGTCCTATAGCTTTCTCAGGTCTGAGAGAATGAACTTACAGAACAGCTTCAAAAACTTTCCTGATTTTTATAGGACATCCTATTCTTATGTACTATTATCTCTCATATTTTTGTAAATCCTTTTATCATATTCTTTTCCTAGAGCCCAGATAGCTGAAGAAGCCCAACAGAGCTTATGATGAGATAGTGGCATAGCATTGCTGACTGTATAACTCTAAATGGCTGCAATGCAGCTGGAAACAAGGTGCTAGCAACAATATGTTAATTTCTCTGTCTGTCTGCTAAACTTCCCTTGATCTAAAGCAATTAAGACCTAAGCCTAGCATATTAACTATATTTAACTTTAGTATAGACTTTTTGGAGTAGAGATGAAAAAACTCTTTAGAAAGGAAGAAGCACTAAAAAAAAGAAAAATAAGTAATTTCATTTTTATGCTCAGGAAGAGATGAGAATACTTAAATTTTTTTTCAGTTCAAGTTATACATTTCCAAAGGAAAATAAAATTATTTTACTTCATTTTAAACTGTGTGCTGTTGCCATGGCATAGCTTTTCATACCAGACAGTAGAAGTAAAAACTGTCAATTATAGAAACATGTATTAACTCTTTGCTTAATACTTTCATGCAAAAATTTCAAAGAACCTTGCAAATATTACATAATGTCAAAAAAACTCCCCAAAAAACAACCAGCTTAGGAGAGAAACAAAGAACTTGTCCTGTAGTAGGACAGGCTGGAAGCACATTAATCTCTTCTGAATTTCCCATTAGCTTCATTATTCAGTGTGACCCCCATTACAAACCACCCATCTCTTCTGTGCTAAGGACATTGTGGATGCCGTGAACAGACTCTTAGTTTTTGCAGTGGTTATTGCAGCAGCAGCTGACCCTCTTGGCAGTTCTGAATTTGAGTGTCTTGCTTGAAAAGGCATGAAAAGTGTATCTTTGGAACTGAATATACAGTCTTATTATATCAGCAACCAGACTGTATTTTATTTGCAAAGTTATCTTACTTTCCTTTCAGAGGACAAAAAAGAATATCCATTATAGGAGCAATCATGCATTGCATTCTTCTGCCTTCTCAAGTATAAAGCTGGTGAGAATTTTTTTCTGTAGTTTTGAATTTTTCAGAAAACAACATAAAAATGCCCCAGACTTAAAAAAAATAGTTAAATTTTTTTGTTGTTGTTGTTATTCAAAAGGGGATGTTTTGATTCAGTGAGGACTATTTGATTTAAAGAATTTAGCATTTGACATTTGTCTTGGTATAACTGTTAGATATTTTAGCTATTGTGCAGTTCAGAATGCTAATTCTTGTTTCAAGGAGGGAGTGGCTGGGACAACCAAAAAGCTCACTCATTAGATCTGAAATAGCCAAGACTAAATTTTCTTCAGAAACACTGGTGAGAGCACAGTATGACAATCATGTTTTCCAGGATCAATGCCAACTTAAGCATCCCTTTCCCTGCTTGCAGCTACTCATAAACCAGATGGGAAAACTTTTTTTAAAATTAACTAGTTTCTAGGATAAGGCTCTCATTCTCTCGATGTGAACATGAGGGAGGGGGTAAGTGCAGGGGCAGAAATGAGCAGCTGAGCACAGAAGAGGGTTAGTGGGTGCTGTTTCAGGCAGCTTTTCTTTCTTCATGAAAGAAATTCACATTGAGCTTGGGTTTAAAGCTCTTGCTGATTTTAAATGAGCAGGAGCTTCATGTTCAAAAACTGTAGAAGTGATTTATGGGTGGAAACACACAAAACACTAGAAGTACTTTCACATTGTTATTAATCTATAAATTATTTTGGTTCTGTGTGACTGCAACCCACTTCCCAGGAAAAACAAAGTGAGGTTCACATAGCCTTGAGGAACAAATATCTAGCAAACTGAACACATGTTAAATTGTCAGCAGTTCAGGTGAAAGCCACAAAATAGAGAGCTAATAGAGAGAGACTGCCATAAAAAGAAGGCTGAGGTCTTACATTTTCACCTGCTGTATGTCAACATGGTTCAATTAATTTCAGGGGAGCAATTCCAAATTATACTGATTGAGTACCTGTCCTGACAGACTTATACAGCTGAATTCTCTTCCATTATATATGCCAGGAAATACTTGTGAGCGAATTCACTTGCATGAAACTGCTAAATTTGTTAGTAATTATCCTAAAAATTTAGGTCAGACAACAGCTTAGGATAATCTAAAAAACTACTTGAAGGTGTTTTAAAGTATTTAAAGATCAAGTGATATATAATCAACATTCACTGTAAGTATAAACTGAACAAATACCTAAATGGGATAATACACCTTGGTGCTTCTGAAAAAGTATATTTAAAATTATATAGAAGGGAGAGATGTAAATAATAAATACACCTAGCTAATTTTCAAGTAGAGAGTTAATTTATGTGTGTATCTCAGAGCAAACTTTGTAGAGTCAGCATGTTCTGTCTTTGTCAACATCTCTACCACTAGGGAGAGAAGGCTTACCACATTTTCTTAATTATACCAAAGACTTTTGTGATGATTTAAAGCATTGTTCTGTAGATGAGTCAGAGGAACAATTAACCATTGTGATGGATATTCTTTATATTTATGCAGTTCTGTGCTGAACTCCTTTTGGATCTCAAAATCAGGATGTGGCTGTTAGGCTGACATCTTAATCAGCGGCCAGTATCTACTGCTTTAAGGAAAGATCTCAAAAACTCAGCAGAGCGTAGATCCATAATTTGAAGGAATTAATATAATGCTCTGGGTTTTCTCTAGAAGTCAAGCCCATCTTTCACCTACAAAGTCAATTTCATAGACAGTCTGCACTATCATCTGGTAGTCACGAGTTCCCATAATCAGTGCTCACTGTGACACACCTGCCAGACTCTGAAGAGGCCACAGAGAGCAAATTGGCCCAACTAAGGCATAAAATGGGAAGAAACAACAAAAAGATGAGGTTTTGTGTGCTTCTATTTAGGCATCTCTTGCTCTGAGCATGAAATAAAAATTTATAGTTTTATTCTGTATCTCCAGTAGGCTGTGCCTGGCTAGGACCATCATCCTACTCTCCAGTACTTTGGGGATGCCATGTTACAGAGCCCAAACTTTAAGGCTCAAGTTCATGTTGGCTCCAGCTGTCTGGAGAAAAGTTTATAGTCTTCCAGTTTACAGTATTTTGCCTACGCTCCTGATTTCATATTAATTGTGCTTAGTCTTCTCTGTGTAGCTAAGTTTCCTGTTGAACATGTGATTCAAGATTAATACCAGATAGCCTCCAGGAAATGTGTCCAGAAGTTTCAGGCAGAGACTGAAGAGAGCAGATGTTTCCATGTAGCAGCAGCTACATTTGTCATCATTACAATGCACTGTACCTAGGCAATGGTGTGTTACACGGATCACTGACAGATAAATTGCCACCAGTGCTTTGAGACAATCCATATGAATACTGATTCAATGATTCAACAATTATAATCCAGTAGTGACTGGGATGACACCAACGAACTAATTTGGTTTATAATCATTAGCCAGAAGAAGTTTTAAGTTGCTATAATAATTAGCCCTTGAAGACGGAGAATTTTGTAGGCAGCTTTTGGCCTTAGTTTTTCCAGTATTCCCTTTTCTTGGCTAGTATTCTTGTGGATAGGACTTTCTTAAGTCAGGAGTCATACCACTCTTCAGCACCACTGAATTTATTGACACGACTAGAGTTGTTTGTAGCACCTCCTACCTCAGCAGTGGAAAATTTAGCATCTCCTACCATCCTTTTCTTCTTTTATGAGTTTGCAATTTGGCATGGTCTTACTAGGAACATCCCAACCTCCTAGATCCTCAGTTAGGTGACTCCTGATTTGAATGGTTATTTTGCCACAGAAAAATGCCATTAGTATATAATTACGTGATGAACAAAACTATAAAAGATAAACCTCAACGACGTGACAGCGCAATTTCATTCTTTTGTGTGTGCAGGCCGTTCTCACCTTTCATACAGTTACTGATGTCATCCCATGAGTGTGCATGACGCTTTAAAGATAGAGAAGATGAGATCTGCCCATAAACTAGCCAAGGAGAAACTCATAACTGCATGACTAAAAATGTCAGGGAGTTAAATCGTGACCTGTATGATTTCAACTGGTGAACAAAATCCCACTGGTACTAGTAGGGTGTATGGTTGGACATTTCAGCCTTACAATAGCTGCTCCCTATGGTGCTGCAGGATGGGGAGGTGCTGAGGCAGATACAGTGCTGTGGCAGATAGATACAGTGCTGTGGGTGCAGATTCTGTAGATACACTGCTATCTCTGAGCCCATGACAGACTGCTAGTACAGGCTGGAAGAGATCCAGGTTTTTGTGATTCCTTGCCTTTAACCAAAGGATTAAAATGTCTTTTTAAATAATAGCAGCAAATCATTGTGGGTGGCTGTGAAAGGAGACAGATGACAGTAAATGCTGGGTAGGCAATTCTGTTCCTGGGAGAACACTGTACTCTGGAAAAGTTTATCAGAAAACCCATTTTTATATAATTTTTGTCAGCTATGTGGTTTTTTGTTTGTGCTAAGTTATCAGGCAATCATTCCACATATTTAGGTTTTCAGTTATGGTCCTTCTTTGCTCTTATTATTGATGTTTTTAATATAGTACAGGTCCAGTAACACCACTGGAATCAATTACATTTCGCTAGAGAACTGGTAGCAGTAACTTTTGCAAAAGATTCCTCATAGCACAGACTTTTTTGTGCTCATTCTTGCTTCCTCTCTCTGCCCTACACAGAAATTCCTCCATGCGTTGCTGCATTGTGGTGCCGTTTAGGCAGACAGCTATAGCTTGATGGATTGATGGCCCTTTAGGGAAAAGAGGGACCCACATGCTTGAATCACTTCAACCTGAGGCCAGCCAAGAGAGAGAGTGTTTGTGGGATCCTGGCCCAGCCTGACTAGTTGGGTTGCTTCCTTCTGACTGCTTCTACCTACAGAAGGGCACTGCTGGAGCCAGGCACTGGACAGGAAGAGGCAGATTCTCTTGAGTCATGCCCTGTGTTGTACTGATATTACCTTGTGAAGGCACCTGAGGTCTCTGGAGAGGAACAGATGATGTACTTGAGGAATTTGTCTCCTTCTACCAGCTGTTGTTTTTCCTTGATTCCACAGGGAACCTAGCTTAGCTGTCTGAATCACCATGCTGGGTCAGGATTTGCATTGCCTACATTAGGAAGGTAGAGCGAAGCCCATAATTTTTTGATGCTTCCATTTCCAACTATACAATATCAGGATTTAAAAATTAACTCCTGAGTAAAGCATAAAGCCTTACAGGTCTTTGAATGAACCACATAAGTATGAAAACTTCAAAGTTTGAGTTAAGCAGTTCTCCTTTACAAGTTCCAGAAAATCCAAGGATGTTTAAAAGTACAGTAATTGAAGGGGGTGGGGAAGAAGAAGGGGTCATCCAAAGTTTCTGAAGCCTCATTGAAATATTTAGCTTATGTTTTGGGTAAATAGCTGTGTCAGTATTTGCATTCTGTCAGTGTACCTGATTTATGAAGAGAAAGTTCATTAATTAGAAATAACTTGCACAGTATGACATAACATGAAGTATTACAACCATGATCAGACTGCCAGTTTATAAATCACAGACAAATCAGTACAGGCAAATTGGCGACGTATTTGCAAAGTATATATTGATTGTGAATCTGTGGGGGTTTTATAAATGGTCACTGCAGTTTGTACTGAAGCAAAAGTTATTGTTAAGGTTAAACTTCAATAGCTTCATGTGATACACCAGGGCTCTGTGGTGTCTTGTTAACAGTTTTTGGTGAATGGTGGCACTCATTAAAAGGCTGATGTGACAGGAGAGTGAGGGGGCTGTTTGTGCTGACTGTGCTCAAGCTGGTTTAAGAATAAACAAGGTGCCACTGCTACATGGCACCCAGGCCATTCCGGCTACATGTTAATGGAATACCACAGTTTCTGGTACATGAGCTTATTACTCTGCCAGACTTTCTGTCATGCTCATAGATATATCATGAGGGGTGCATGGTAAAACTGTCTAGAGTCACGTTTGGGGCACACAGAAGTCACATGTTCCTGAGTTATACAGTTGTACACCTTAGTTCTTCCAGTTCTGGGACTCTCCAAGTAGACTGTCACTTGGATTTAGTAACAGCTTCTGTGCCCAATTTTGTGATGTGTATAACAGTAAAAGAAAAGAAAAATATCCTTAATTCAAGCCTTTTGAACAGGGAAAAGACTCCCATTGACTTACATGTAATTTGTATCTAACCTAACTAGACTTATTTTCTTAAAATGTGGACTCAAAAAATGAGTCTGCAGAAAAGTATGCCTCCTATTGCATCTCCAGAAATAATAGCTGGGCTTTGATCACCTCAGCTTTTGATGCTAGTGGAAATTATTGGTGGCATTCTGGCATTGAAAAGCTGTAAAGTGAAGTACAGCATATAGGTTGTTATGAAGATGATATAATTGGAAGTTTAATGAGTCATAGTGATGACATCATGTGTCTTAATAGGAATTTGTCTGGACTTTTAATGACAGTCTTAAAATTCTGATTTGGTAAAATAAAAGCAAAAAGAATAGTTTTGTAATTCAGCCAAATGGTACAATAGAACAATGAAGAGTTAAGTGATTTATTTCTGCACTGCATAAAGGCTGTCATGTCTTCCAGCTAAACTATGACAATGCATATTTGAAATGCAGATTGTTTTCCCCGTGCACTATTTTGGTAAAGAAGATGTGACATGACTAAAATCCTGCTGTGGGTCTCATGATCTGGTATATAGGTTTGACTGTTTCTTTTCTCCACACAAAAGATGGGAAATGGGATAATTCTGTAGCTCAGTGAATATCTCAAACGAAACTGAGACCTGAAGATTTTATCTCAATATGAGGCAGTCCTTGAGTTCTGGGCCTGTCCCTGATAGAAGTGGGAAGTTTGGTCACCCTTGTTAAGAAGCTTGAGAAATGGCATACTTCATGGACTGGAAAATTATACAAGTATTTAGCTTAATTGATGTATGTTTCTAACATCAGTCAGAAGTAGTTGTACCTAGGTCACAGAAACCTAGATGTTTTGTAGTTTCATCTATAAAAACTTATAGAATCTCAGAATCCAACTTCTTTTCTCAGCGTTCAAGAGACAAATATGGAAGTCGGTGTTCTAGATTATTGTAGTTTTTTTCTCAGTAGTTTCTTCTTGTAGAGTGTTCTTAATTGAGATTCAAAATAGAATCATAGCTGGCTTGTCAGATTCTTTTCTGTATAGAGCTATAAATGTATGAAAAAGGTTTTACTGTTCTAAAGACTGCTGGTTTTGGCCTATGTTACTCCCTAGTAAGATGGCAAAAGCTTCTTGCATGGATAATCATAGTTTAATTTGTCTGATTTTGTGATTGTTTAACAACTTGATAATGAGCAGTAAAATGAGTAATTGAAAAGTATTTACTATACAAGATGAGTCCAACACCTGAAGGACAAACTTCTGCCAAAGTCAGGAAGCTAACGCAGAACTTCTTTTGTTCCTTTTGGAATCAGAGTAGGTATAAAGCACACTCACTTATATAAAACACAACCACCAATATATGACAAAGCAGAGACTCAGATGTGGTACACTTTGCTGAGAAAAAGAGGTTCACAGTACAGATCCATTGCTATTTCTGTAGCCGTAAAATTGTCTGTATCCTACAGAGAACTGTTATTCTCTTTATCTGGCCCTCTACAGTTTGTGTTTCAAAGCTGAAATCCAGGGCATTCATTATTGACAGTTCAATTGGTGTATTCTTTTCAGTTCACCTCAAACACTGCTCTCAAATTCATCAGAAAATGTGAAATAGCCTGTTGAATCTTCCCCTTGATGATACCACAATAGATGTGAAAGAAAAGCCTTCAGCATAAGGCTTCCTAAGTGTTAACAGATCATGAAAATTGGCAACAACTGTTGTGCCGAGTATCATAACCTGCAAGAGGAGGGCCAGCAATTCCACAGCGATGAGAAGAGAGTGCTTGGTGTTTGAGCTGTGGTCACACTTGCCTTTCAAGTCATTTGGGCCTCCATGCCACACTTTTCAGGCAAGAAAGCTAATGCAGCTGCCTTTGTTAATCAGTCAGTATGACCCAGGCCCTCGGGGAGCAGGCAAAGGCAGATATGTACTGAGACACACAATCCTTGCTGATTAACAGTGAAAGCTGGTAAAGTTACTCTCTAAGCCTGTCTGGCCCATCAGCTGCAGAAATGTAATTTAGATGATTATCTACATGCCCATTAAACCTTGTGACCCATCACTAGTCTATTTGAAGTTTGCCTGCTTAAACTCGCTAATAGGAAGAATAGAAGGATTAACTCAGAGGTCATGAAATAAGAGAGCAGCAAAGAAGATGACAAAAGAGCAGAGAAAAACTTCCTACTGCATGTATTTGGTAAGGAGAAAGAAGTACAGTACCATGATCATCTCAGCAGATACTGTTACTTTATGGAGTAAGTGAGCCATCTGGAATTGAGGCCATTTAATACTTGTGTATGTGTGCTTTCAACCTATTTTGTTTAGCTGTACAAATAAAACAAACTACCTGTGTGATGAATGTTGTCAGGTTAGGTGTTTACTAAACATAATGCAACATAAAAGAGTGTGGAATGCTGGTGGACAATAAGTGTTTCTGATTTTGTTCAGGGTTAGAGTGTGCAGATGTAAACAAGGAAACAATTTAAATCAATCACATCAGAGTAGTTGCAGTCAGCTCAGCATCGAGTCCAGCCTTGCTCCCTTTAGGATAAGAACCTCCAGTCATTACAGATAACCTAAGGATTATGAATGAAAATCTTACACAGTGATCTATTTTTATTTGGTCAAATTGAAATAAATATAAACATTTATAATAATCTGCCTAAATTAGTTGCAGGATGTTGCAATGAAAATGGTGACCAGTTAAAACTAAATTCGTAGAGAAAAGGTGGGATGCATTGCAGAAAGCAGAATGGAATACATGAGTACCTCAGTAAGGGTGTCCTGGGGTCTGACTGGTCACTGGAAGAAAATTAGCTTAAGCTTTAAATGGAGTCTTGAAGGTCATTTGCCTACTTTTACATGTACTACCACCCTTGAAATGAGTCCTTGCCTTTTTACTAAAGACAGTCAGCCTATTTGCTGAAAAACATTGGCTGGGAGCATATTTCACTCTATTTCAAAAAAGACAAAACCATTCCTTTCATGCTGTGTCTGGATCCCTATGTTTTGCAATACTAGGCTTCTTTATGAAGAATTATTGTGGTCTATTTTGCAACACTTTTGGTATATTTACTTATTTAGATTTTTGTTCATATAGTTATGATTAAGCATAGTTCTGTTTCTCATTTTATTGTATTGAATCAAGCATATTTTGCAGTTCATTTACATGTACAGCTATGTATGAAACACAGCAATATGCTACTGGCAGTATTCAGTACTGAGGCAATTCATTTTAGAACCAGAAACTTTTTCCCAGTGTTTCTAGTATTTTTCTTTTTGTGACTGATAGTGCAAACTCAGATACCTGATGCTCTGAAGCTAATGCCTGTACTTTGTAATAAAATGCATAAATTTTAAAATTCCACTTTAAGCATTACCTGAAGATGCCTTGCACATTAATCTGGCTACAAATTTTCCAAATTAGCGTCAACCACAGTTGGATCTTCAGTGTAAAACTGTCAGTCTTCATGTGTTGGCCACATTGGCAGTGGTTCTCACCTTGAAAAATATAAAAGTTTTAGGAGGGAAACAAACTTCTGTTGCTGGTCATAAGTCTTCCATTGAGTGACATGTACTCAGCTGTTTGCAACCAGACTGCTTCAGAGGACAGAAGTTATTCATAAATCTCATTCCATTGGTGTTGTCTGAAAAATAAAGTAGATGCCAATATCTGCTGGGAAGCCTTGTAGAAAACAGATCAAAGGCTTCTGGAGTTTATTTAAGAAGGAGCAGTTGTGAGTGGCTTAATGTCTGAGCATGGCATGAAAAGTGAAACAGCCATGACAATGAGCCACCATATGCAGGAGTCCTCTGGACTTCAGTAAAGAATTTGAGTAATATGTGGTACAGGGGGACTGTTGTCTCAGCCTGTCATTCTGTTATTCCGCTGTCTCTAAGGAAAGCACTGCCTCCTCTGTCTAACCCCATTAAAAAGAGGAAAATTTCTTCTGGAAACCATTGCTGCATAGAGCCACCTTCACTTACACAGTGCTGTGCCTGCCAAAGAGATGCTGTCTTGTCTACGGCATTTGGTTTACACGTCTGTGATTATGTGTAATTCTCTTAACCTGGGGCCAGTGTTCTGGCCAACATTTTTTACTTTAATGGCATGAAGTTGTGTCAGACAAGATTTGGGCTAGATATAAGGAAAAGGTTTTTCATCCAGAGAGTGTTTGGGCACTGGAACAGGCTCCCCAGGGAAGTGATCCCAGCACCAGCCTGACAGAGTTCAAGAAGTGTTTGGACAGTGGTCTCAGACAAATGGTGTGATGTGTGAGACTGTCCTGGGCAGAACTCAATGATCCTTATGTGTCCCTTCCAGCTCTGGACATTTTATGAATCTATGATTTGAGAGTTTGTAAATGAAACCTGCATCTCTGTTTCAGGTGTAAGAAACTGTCTTATTTTCCATTAGAATTGTCTATTTTATTTATGTCTGTTCCTCATATGTCTTTGTGGTGGGTTGACCCAGGCTTGACCCAGGCCCACAAAAGCCACTCTATCACTCTCCTCCTCAATTCGGCAGGGGAGAAAAAAATATAATGAAAAGCTTGTGGGTCGAGATAAGGTCAGGGAGAGGTCATTCACTGATAACTTTCAGTGGCAAAACAAACTTGACTTAGGTAAATCAGTTGAATTTATTACCAATCAAAATCAGAGCAGAATACTGAGAAGTAAAAACATATTTCTTCCCACCCTTCCCTCCTTCCCTGGGCTTAACTTTGTTCCTGATTCTCTACCTCCTCCCCACCAGTGGTGCAGGGAGATGGGGAATGGGGGTTATGGCCAGTTCATCACATGTTGTTTCTGCTGCTGCTTCCTCTTCAGGGAGAGGAGTCCTTACTGCTGCTCCAGCATGACATCCCTCTCACAGGAGATAGTCCTCCTCAAACTTCTCCAGTGTGAGTCCTTCCCCAGACTGCAGTTTTTCATGAACTGCTCTGGCATGTGTCCCTTTCCACAGGGTGCAGTCCTTCTGGAACACACTGCTCCTGTGTGGGTCCCCTGTGGAATCACAAGTCCTGCCAACAAACCTACTCCAGCATGGACTCCTCTTTCCACAGGGTCTCAGGTACCTGCCAGGACCCTGTTCCAGCACAGGCTTCCCATGGGGTCACAGCCTCCTCTCAGCCATCCACCTGCTCCAGCGTGGGGTTCCTCCACGGGCTGTGCATGGATCTCTGGTCCACCATGGACCTCCATAATCTGCAGGGGCAAAGCCTGTCACACCATGATCTGCACCATGGTTTGCAGGGGAATCTCTGCTCCAGCACCTGAAGCACCTCCTCTCCCTCCTTCTCCACTGACTTTGATGTCTGCAGAGTTGTTCCTGTCATATATTCTCACTCCACTCTTCTCTGGTCACAATTACCTCTGCACAATAAATATTTTATATTCTTCTTTACTCTGTTATCCCAGAGGCACTACCACCATCTCTGATTGGTTCAGTCTTGACCGGAGGCCGGTCCATCTTGGATCTTGGCTGGCATTGGTTCTGTTGGACATGGAGGAACCTTCTGGCAGCTTCTCACAGAAACCACCCCTATAGCTCCCCCCAGTATCAAAAGCTTGCCATGCCAGTATCAAAAGCTTGCCATGCAAACCCACTGCAGTCCTGTAGGGTGCCTTGATTTATAAAATACCTTGGGACAGCTGCAACATCTTCAGTTCATACCACTAATAGATTGGAATAAAAATAGTGCCTGTGCTTTCCTGTGAAATCATTGCTCCTGTGTTTTAGGGATGTCCCATTATTTTCTTCTTCCTTCAGACATTCCCCATGTGGCTATGTTTTCTTCATGGATGGCACATACAACAGCAAAACAACCCCAGAAAACCAAAACCTTAGAAGAACCCAAAAAGGCTTAAAAATTTAAGTAAGTGGCTATCATGATATCCCTACTCCTTAGTCAGCTTTCTCTTTATTGACCTCAGTGGGGTACAAAGGCACAAACCTTTTCCTGGCCATACCAGGCTCTGCTGGGAGAAGGGCTGAGGAGTGCTTCCAGTCACTCTGATCTCTTAGTGTGAGTTATTCCAAGGAAAGGAAAAGCTTCAGCAGGAAAGTTCCCAACTATTGCATCTTTAGCAATGAAATCACTTTAGAAAAGGATCAAGGAACCTACTAAGAACTGCCACGTGAAAAGGATACAAAGAGAAAGAGAGGAGGTATCAGTTGTCTCAATATTCACTTCTTATCACGTCAAAAGCTCAGTATCACATCATCCTTCAAGCTGCTGATCCCAAAGAGACTGGGACTGCACATACCTGCCAGTTCTGTGTAAGTTCTTAGTATGTTGAAAATAATTTTTTATACCTTAATGCATCCAATTGGCCCTAGATATCTCAGTTTCAGTACCTGTACCAAATCCTGAATACCCTGAATGCTGCTGGCTGGTCACCTCATAGGGTAAGGTAATTTCCCTGATCTCTTGTTGCTATATGAATTTTTTCTATCAAGTATGTTGTCACAACTCAAAAACTCTACTGATAACTGTCCTCGTTGTGCTATACCTTTCCTGATCCAACAGCCTAGTGTTTTTCACACTACTGAGCTACAGATAAAAATAAAAAAAAGATATTGGAAAAAAACTTCTTGAGGGATTGTCTTCTTTCAATCAAAATTAAAACATTCCTAAGTAAACTTATTGTGCAATATGCCATAATATCTTTTTCAAGAGATGAAATGCTTGACAAGAAAGTTGCACAATTTTAATTTAGTGGTAAATTTTGGGGGCTTTTTTGAGGCAGATGTTTAATATTTCAGAATTTTATTGTGAGAGAGTGTGGACATGCTGGAAATTGGTTGTGATAGTAACAAATATCTCTAAGAGCTGCCAAGTAAATTCTAGACAAAAGGGCGCACTAATAGAATACGGGAACTAAATAACAATATGGTAACAGCGAAAAGACAGAAAATACTTCAGGGACCTCTAATCCTCATGGCTTGATGAAGTTTCAGAGGGAAAACATGAAGATCCAGTGCATTTTTCTACAAAGTTGTATGCATGCTTAACTTCCCACACTGGACATTTCCACTGAAGTCAGTGGGATAACATGCCCTGAATAATACCATATGTCTCCATCTTTTCAGGCCCAAAGTCTTAAGCTATATTTATTAGGTCTGGGATGTGTATAGTTGTATACATGTTTGCATTTGTCCAGGAGAGTCATTATTTATTTATTCCTAAAACAGAAACATATTTGTAGCATCTATCAATGCTCCTGACTTTTGTCTTCCAAGTCTTTTTGCTCTTTTGCATGATGACATGCTTTGATATTTATGAAAAATGACCCTGTTCATTAGATATGAAAAAATAAATGCTCCATTGAAATTTTTATCTGAATTACCACATTATTAATTCAGAGAAACATATCTATTGATTACACAGAGTCATTGATAAGTATCAAGGATTTTCTTATACATATGGGGCCTGGATACTGTCTTCTGAACTAGTTTTGCAGTGGGATTTCCTGAAGTCTTTACAGATTGGTGGAACATAATCTGCTAGAATTATCAGAACTAACAAAGAAAGAATATAGCCTCTTATTCCTTCTTTTTTCTTTCTTTCTTCCTGTCTGTGTTTCCATCAGTAACATTTGGTTGCTTTGTTTGGGCATGTTTGTGGAAAAATATCTGTTAGGTCCGCCATCAATGTCCCTTTCAAAATGAAAAACTATGAAAATGAAAAATGCTAGCCCTCCTCAGCTAGTAATCTAATGGAGTTTGATCAAATTTGGGGGGAAAACAGGTCAAAGACATACAATTTTGGAAATCCTGAAGCGGATTTAGAATTTGTGTCTCACTTCCCATTGGGCCAGTGCCTTGGTAAGTAGGGAAAGTAATCAAAGGAGAGGGAGAAAATTTAATTGTATGTTTTGTGTTGGAGTGACTGATGTTTTATCTTGTGAGCATCAAACTTGCGTAACTGTTCAGACCCCAAGTTGTCATCTTTTCCACTCATTTATGAACAGAGTAACAAAGTAGTCAACTGGCTGTACGTACCTTGCATGTACCTTTAAAATTTCCCTATAAAAACATTTTATCAGCAGAATTAAATCAAATGCTTTCAAGTATTCTGTAATTGGTTTACTCAAGACTAAAAAAGTATATAGAATGAACACTTTACCTGCTCAATTGATAATTGAAGCATTTTTTATTTTTAACAGTAAAATGCATTGAAGTATTACACAGTGCACATTATGTGTTTTGGAAAATATGATTTTATCGTCTTCCTTTCCTAAATTCATTGGTAAGCACAGAGCTTTCATTTGTCAGAAATGTGCAAGATATAATGTTTACTATCAAATCAACCACTTCTCTTACTGTTTCATATGTTTGCAATTAAATACTTAGAGTTTTCCCTTTGCCAAATCTTTGTAATTTTTGCACTGAATGAGTTGACAAGTCTAACCTAGGAATAAACACAACACCTGGAATCCTCTAGCTGATTGTGCAATGAGAGCAGAGGCTAAACTGAGGTCTTCATGCAGATATGGACATCCCACAATAGTATATGAGAAAAAAAAAATGCATCAAGAATTCTGTATTTGTACTTGATCTTAGAAAAACATCAAAAATGTGTAGATGCATCATGCAGGACTGTGTGTTAATTAAAATCTTAGGATATGATTTTTCCATTCTTAAAACAGTGTGGAAAATTTAGAGGAGTTGTTTTGGTTTGTCAAGGGTTTTTTCTAAGCCTAAATTCAAATCTTGTGGCTGAAAACTTGAAATCTAAATGCAAGTTATAGGCAGGGCCAGTCATGAAAAGAGTCCCGTCCTGTGGCTGTACAAGACAAGACCCTGCAGTATGCATACTGTCTACCACTAAACAAATGGCAGAAATACATGACTAAAGAATTTATTTGTGTTTTAGTAACCCTGAGATCAAAATAATATAGATGGGTTACAGTGACCAAAGGAAAGTACTACAGTTATCTCTACAAGCAGTAAATCCACTGAACAGAATGACCATGTGAGAACAGCATCTACAGCAGCAACTCTCAGTCCCTGGCAATACACTCACACTGATATTTCATTTCTGGTATTCAAAGTTTCTTGTCTGTGATAAACTCTGCCACTACTGCTCCCTATTCAGTTGTGTATTCAATCTTCCACTGTAATATTGTGACTGCTACAGAGGGTTGGAGAAACTAAGGCTTGTGTTTAGAGCAAAAGTAGCAAGATAAAATTAATACCAGTGCAAGGTTATGGTACTTTGTTTCTCCTGTATGAAATTTTATAGGTGTTAAATTTTCCTCTTTCTTTCTCCCTCCCTTTTTCCTTTCAACTTTCTCACTTTTCTTGTTTCCTTTGAGATTTCTGCTGAGAATGTATATAGATTGAGGAGAATGAGGTTAAAATTTGTTCTGCATGAGCTGATGCTCCTAGTCATCCACCTCCCCTTAGGGATGAAGTACAACATTTGTCAGCTCAGTCACTGTGAAAGTTCACACACAGGTTCCACTCTCATAAACCTTCCAGTTCCCCATCTGTAAGAGGACAGTAGTAGAAGTCAGGAAAATTTTCAAGCTTGAAAATAAATTGGGTATTTGTTTGCAATAATTCAAGCAGATTGGATTGCAGTCCAAGAAGCATTGGAGGATGGATACAAAAGACTGTAAGGTCACCTAGGTCAGGTGTTGAAACCCAGAATACAGTGATCCCCCTGCAATGATGACGTTTTCCCCGTTTTAAGAGGGTTAAGCCCTCTTAAATATTGCACCAAATCACTGAGCACTTTAGAGGCTGTTGGTGAACAGGACTTCGAGATCCAGGATGTAAGGATATGGTCTGTGAATCCTTGGCTGAGCAGATACATCAGCTCTCCAGTTTTCTGGATGGTGTAGAAAATACTCAGGGGGAGCCACCCTGTTTCCTTTTACCTGAGCCCAGGGAAGGCTTTGTTTGGCAGGATACTAAGACTTAGACCCACTGTCTCCTGATAGAGAAAGTGCACTGTAAGCTTTTATAAATCAGCAATTCCTGTATTGCTAACACTTACATACAGATAGAGAGCAGCTCATGTGATAAGCAATGCTACCGGCAAAAAACCTTTAAGAGGAAAAGACATCCCTATTAAAGGCATCACATAAACAGCAAAAAAAGCATTGTAGGTCACAGTGGGAGAAACTTGCATTATGTCTCTCTTTTAGCAGTTCTTAACTTGCAGTAGTAAGGATAAAATTGAACTTTTTTACCTTTTTTTTTTTTTTTTTGAAAGGAATTTTTGCCAAGGAATATGAAGGTGCCTAGGTCACAGAACCCCAGCCATCTTTAGTTCTGATCTGAAAAACACACTTTTGCACATACTAATTTCAATTGTGCACACAGCTTTGGCCACCCATTTCAAGATTTGGACACATGACTAGGATGCATTTTCAAAACTAATAATAAATATTCAGAAGTCTTTTAAAATATGTGTGATGACTAACACATATTCAAAACTACCTGAAAGCAAATTCAGACCGTGAGACACAGGGTCTTGAAATGTCCAGCAGAGAAGTCAAGATTAACTGCATGAAATTCTTCTGTGTAAAAAAAGAGAATGATTATTCTCTTAGTTTTACTTATATTCATGAGTTTTAAGATTATTCTCTTTGTTTTACTTATATTCATGCATTTCTTTTCAGATATATTGCATACTTTATATTGACATTCTGAAGCATTTTACTGTACTCCATAAGAAACTTGGATTTTTTTTCTTAAACTGTTTTATAATTTTTGCATTTTTTTGTTGCAAATGAGGACTGAACCTGCATTCAGCTGTTGCTGTGCCAGTGTAACCCCACCAAAGTAACTGAAGCTTTGTAACTGAGTACAGACTGTAAGTTTGTACATTTTTGCATCTGGAAACTTTGGTGGATCACAGCCAAACCCATAACTCATTGTTATTGCTTTGATTATGTGGTGATTTTATGACATACAATATTCCATTTTCTTAACAGCAATCTTTTAAATGCAAACCTCTGGGAACTGATGTATTTATGTCCCTAACTTTTGTTCATTGCTAGCTTGGGTAAGGATGTTTTATTGGAGACCGGGTAAGATGTATTTGTTTGAATCTACTGCTTGAATATGACAAACTTTTAGCACCTTACATAAACAGTTTAGGCATCTGAGTCAACTTTCAAGACAGGACTGAGGGCATCATAACACATCTGATCTTAAATCAGAAAATAACATGAAGAACCGAGCCATTCATTCACTGTCTGAAAGACTGATATAGTCCCCTGAATAATATAATTTGCCTGGGAACATCAGAGTTCCCATTTGAAATGAGAACATCAGAAAAATTGAATGAAACAAGATGACTTACTTTTTTATACCTCTGGCTGTCTTTCGGAGTGTAAAGACACTTAACAGATATTTGCTGCTTTGAGTATTTGCAGTGTTAACACTAGGTCTGAAGACAGGATCATTTATTTTCTTTTGACAGGTGGGTTTTTTGTACTTAGGGTTTCAGAATCACCAAATTTCACATTTGAATTAGTGCATATAACTAAACATTATATTTTAAAGAATGGGCTAAAGCATAATAGTATTTCAATAGAAGGCATTAAATAGTTTTATTATCTTGGCAAGTTCTACAATAAAATGTGAATAATTCCTTTGGAAGTCAGTTGATGCATGTGTTAATTAGGTTCAGAAATACTTATTCATTGTCCATTCAGGCTTTCAATTTTTCAACCCCTACTTTGATTATCAGATGTCCAAGAAACTTCTTTTGAAGGCTGGTTCAGCATATTGGAATTGAAGCAATTTGGTGAGTTTTTTCTAAAATGAACTTTCAACCCAGAACATCCTTCTGTTTCCTCCACTCTTACCCCAACATAAAAATGAATGTAGCTCCTAGTTTCTTTTTCTTCTGCCTCCAACTCAGTTGTGTCCTATCTTCCTCATTCTTAATGACCTTCTCCAGCTGTTCTCAATCTGCTCCAGGTTCTTCTGTCTATATAACAAAATAGATAGATTATTCCTCAGAAAGCTATTTTCTCTGATGGGAGAGAATAATTTGCTTCCTGGCCAATAGTTTCATTGGTGATATGTCATTAGTGAGGCGAGGTTCAGATGGATGCAAGATGAGTACTGCTATGTCCTCCTCCTGTATGGCTTTGTCCTTCATAAGAAGCATGACACTACCTTAAATAATTGCCCTGCTGATGGTCTTAATGGTTCCTTCTGAATCATATTCCATTGATCATCCTGGATCAAAATATCTGACTAGTCAGTTTTCAGAGAAACTTTCTGTTACTGGTTTATGGAATTCTCCACAGTTCCAAATCAGTATACTTGTCTTAAGGCATCTGTGTCTGTAATTTGATCTCTTATATAGCTTGATGATGGATTGATGTACAGAAAGATGGATCTCTGTCACCTTAAATACTGTGCAAACCTAATTTCCCAATCAAGAAAAAATCCACTAATTTGGGATTGTATCCAAGACAAAATATTTGCACCTGGAAGGTTGTGTTTTGGTCCCCACTACACATAAAAGGGCATGGACAGGCTGGAAATGGTCCAGCACAAAGATGATCAAAGGACTGGGAAGCCTGCCAGATAAGGAAAGGCAGAGACTGCTGAGTTTGTTCAGTCTTGAGAAAAGAAGACTTAGGGGAAGCTTTAGCACCATGTTCCAGTATTTAAAGAGTGGCTACAAAGAAGATGGAGACTCCCTTTTTACAAGGAGTTACATGGAAAAGATGAAGGGTAATGATATAACTTACTCTGAGGGAGATTCCAGTTGGACACAGAAGGAAGTTTTTTCACAATGAGATCAGCTATTGAAACAAACTGCAAAGAAAAGTGGTGGGTTACCCAACATTGGACATCTATGATTCAGTGGACAGGGCACTGGATTGTTTTTTCTAGACTGTGCTTTTGACAAAGAAGTTGGACCAGATGATTCTTGAGGTCCTTTCCAATCTAGTATTCTATGTTTTTATTGTTCTATGGAAATTCAGATTGAGACTCTAAGAAGGAACATCAGACAAAACTGGATTGAGAAAGTTCATTCCAGAATAGGTTAAAACCTTTGACTGGGACATCTTTGGCTAGAGGTGTGTTAAGCAACTGGTGGGATGCACCAGGTCTCTGCTGTACTGCTTTCGGTTGCTGCTGGTCGGCTGTTTGGCACTGCTTCCTCAGCAAACATGCAGTCACTTCTTGTAGAAATTCCCCTACACTGTTTCAAAATAAAATTAACCAGCTTTGCTAAACTGCAGTATGTGGAAGTTGAAATACTTTGGAGCCCTCAATAACTAAGTTACCGAGTTTCTGCCTGCTTTGAGCCTCCTAAAGTCTGTTTAAACCTAAATTATTCTATGAGTCTGAGAGTGTAGAGTCCATGAAAATTAGCTGAATGTGAAGACTGTTGAGAATGCCTCAAGTCCATGGGTTGCTTAACAGTAATAGTAACTCCACCCCATAATATAATATCGTTTCTATTCTTCTTGTACAAAGGAATCACAGGTGAGCTTTTCTCACTTCCTTTGTATGTGTCAGATGGGGGCAAATGGAATATTTCCTCTGCATCTAGCAAAATTTCACCTGTATTTGAAGGTCTGAGTCGACTGTAGCCCTTCCAATTTGCTAAATCCCACAAATAAGACTGTGTGCCTGCCAGCTGGCAATCAGACATACAAGTGGATAGAACTCATTAGCTGGGACTGGTTCTATTTGGAGATGGGACTTGCTGTGTACGTATCCCACACATAGCTGCAACCAGATTCCAACATCTGGACCTTTGGCAGTGTAACGCAGGAGCATCGTCTGCCAAGTCAGACTGCAACTCCCCACTCAGCAAGTTAGAAGCTGTGCCAAAATTGCCTTACCCTGAAGCTAAGTATGATACAAGTTATGTCCTAGTACTCTCATACAAGTTAGTCCACCTGAGAAAGGGGAACACATTCACCAATATTGTTTTCCTACACAGCCATATTTACAGTTTTGCAAAACACTGTTTATTTTCATCACATTCAAATAAAAAAACCCTAATATTGTTTCTCTAATATTACTCTGACATTTTGAAGGAGAGGGTTGATTAAGGTCCAAAGGATGCAGTGTACTCCTTCACATCACATTTAATCAAAAGTTCCACTCAGAAGAATTTGTCTCTTGGTCATATTCACATAAAAGTAACTGGGGTTAGTAATCAGTATCTTAGATGAATTCATATTTTTAATAGTTTTAATTGAAATGGGCATAAATGACCTGGAGTTTTCTGTTAGCAGGATATTTGGTTAAATATCCTTTTTGGTTTAGAATTCTGGATTCACTTTTTTTTGAATCCTTCTTGTGCCTGAAGGAAGACTTGTTCATGCCAGTCTCTTCTGTATTGCACTGTTTTAAGTTAACTTTATAGTTGCAAATCTCTAGAGAACTGCTTTTTGTCCTGTGAATTAATTCCTTTCTACTAATGACTACTTAAAGATTCATCTATGAAGCAAGGGAAGGTCCTATAAAGAAGAAATAGTAGATGTGAAGCAGATATTTGGCAAAGAGCATTACTGCTCATTCCTTTTGCCAATTGCTTTTTCTTAGCATTTCATGAGTGATAGATTATGTGGCTTCTCAGAGACTTTTTAGCTATGTTGTGGAATGCCCTTTACTGGAAGACTTTACGTGAGATTAGTAAAACTGCTGGTACACTTGATCTTGCCTCAGTATGGGAGGATGGACTAAATGACCCTGTGGATTTCTTTGCTGATGGGTTTCTATCCTGCTTTGTGGGTCCAGGATTCTCATAACTCAGATTTTTTTGTAAAAAACTGTGCTATGTTACATCTAGTTAGTCTAAACTGGAAATAAAGTAGGACTGCTAATGATTTTATCCATTTCTATTTCTCATATCTGAGCTAAAGAACTTCTCTTTCCCTTCAGTTTTAAAGAAGTGAAACAAGAGAGAAATATAATTGAGAGACCTTTTATTGGCAGAAATCTTGCTCACAAATTATTTGCTCTGTAAATTTAAGGTCAAGAGGGTTTTAAACCAGGATGTTCCTTGCCAACAGTGCAATTTAGGAAGCAATTATTTGTAGCTAATATGGTTTGGGATGGATGCCATCATTAGAACAATGAGACATTTCCCTTTTTTTTGAACCAGTAAACATTCTGTTATGAAGCTATGTAACCATATATATGGACATTAGGGAAATGAAGGAAACGTTTGAAAAAGGAAATCTCTGAATTGAAGGCAAATGATGATACAGATTTTAACTAAAATTGAAGCTGGGATTGAGAATAAAGGCTTCATTTATGATTGCTGAAGACCTATGAGGTTGTTGGAGGTCAACAGAATTGTGGTGTTACGATTTACATAAAAGTATAAAAGCAAAGCAATTACTTTAATCCATTGTTCAAGGCAAGCTATTGTCTACCTAGTTTAAATTAATAAACCATGATGTGGTAGAAAGCAAAGACGTTTTCAGACATGTTTTGCTTGCTAGCAAAGTAATCTCCAACTACGTATTGCTGCTCTAGCGCTTTTCCAGAAATTCAGCCTAATCACTAATAATTGAATTTTCCAGAATTTTTTTTTCTAAATATTGGCTTCATTAAACCAAGTTGAAAAGGTAGACAAAATTGTTTTGTTTGAAATGCCTTTTTTTATCTGAAGACAGCTGCTTTGCATAATTATGAGAAGTAGTACATGGTCACAAGAGCTAAAGTTCTAACGTAACAATTTTTGCAGCATAGTCATAGGAAACTTCTAACATTTTTTCTGAATTTCTGGTCAACTGTACACAATGAAGAAAAATTATTAATATTTTTCCTAATTTTTCCTCTGGTATTGGTGGTAATTCCAACTGAAAGGAAGGTGCATTTGCTAAACAAACCGTGTTTTAGCCACACAGTTCCTATTGTATCTTCTATTAGAGTGCTGTGGAATGGCCAGCGTCCAAGGACACAGAAAGATGTAAAACATCTGTTCCAACATAAATATGGAAAACTACTTTAGGAGACATTTGTGTCTATTAGCATCAGCTGTGTTACATACGTTAAACTTATACTAAGTTCTAGTGTTCTGAACAAAGCCAGAGTATCTAAAATCCTGTTCTTTTGAAAGAGCAGAATGGAAATAGGACAGAAATGAAACAGTAAAAAAACAGCTGCAAAAAGAAGACCTGTGATCACATGCAAACACTAAATAATGACTTTTTTTCAATTTTAATGATGCTGCACATAGATACCAGAAGAGCTGAACATATCTTGTCAAAAAGTATAATGATTTATTGGATGTAGGATCTATCTGGGTGTTTCTGAAAATAAGACTTGGACTGTGATTGCATACACATCATTAAACAGGAGTATATTAGGCTGCCTTTTTTCCTCTTAAAATCTGTGTTACAGATTTTACCTAAACACACTCCACTCTATTGATGCTTTAATCCAGTGAAGGAAGGCTCAAGGCTTCCATATTTTCAATAAGTAAAAGAACAAACTGTTTCGATTAATGAGATTATGCTTAGTCTATCCAGCAAAAATGCTGACTTTAATTACAAAAATTAACATACACCATATTTTGAGCCTAGATAAGACTTCAGAAATAGCCATATAAATCTAAAAATGTCAACTTTGTTCCTCTGTGTGGGAAGATTCTGCTGGATAATGCTATGGAAGGCAAAAATAGCTGTAGGCTTTATTGTGCAAGTTTGGTGTTTGGTCCGGGTAGGTGAAATCGTGATGTCCCTAGCTAAGGGATGTTTTTGGGGATCTCTGCCAGGCACAAACCCAGAAAAGCAGAGTCAATATATCATCCACACCTTCTTTATTAATTCTTTCCACCAGGGATTATGTTAGGAAATAAACTCTTTATTCCCTGTTGTTTAAGTTTGACAGCGTTTGAATGCCTGACTGGCTAAATTAAGATGAGGCATTGTAGACCAGGCTCTGTGTGAAATGTTAATCAATAAAACCAGAGGCTTCTGCTAGAAAAAATTGCTGTTTCAGAAAAAGAAAATGGAGTATTGTAGTTGTTTTTTTCTACTTCAGTAATTCTGTGTTTCATGGCTGTTTTCAGCAAAGAGCAGATGGAAAACTGTGTTGTGGATCAAAGGTATAACACATTCTATAGGAATTTAATTTTTCTGTTTTACAATAAATTTAACTAATAATCAGAAACTTTAGACAGAAGCACAGATAAATGTGTAAATCCACCAAAAAAGAAATGTGAAAGTGCATTGTCTCCCCAAAATGCATTTTATTGTTCCCTCTGGAAGCAAAATATTGAAAATAGCTTGGCTTCAAACCTCTGTTTTTCAGTATTGTGGCTTATTGCCCACTATTAGCTGTTTCCAAAGCCCATTTGAAGCTCTCGTGTTCTTTGCCTGCTTCTCCTACAGATTGTGAAAGAAATAGCTGCCTGTTGTGGACTGTTAAGTTTTATATGCGGTTTGCTATAGAAAAAAATATTAACAGTATCTTCTGCTGCCTACTCTTCTTACAGTAGGAAAGATGGAGACGGATGTGTGGATTTCCTCTGTGCTTTGTAGCAGCCTTAAAAGACATTTGTTTGATGATGAATTGCCAGAGAACTGACATGGTACCCGAAGAGCTACCATGTGCATTTCTGACAGCTGCTCTTGTAGCTGACAGCTTACATTGACCTTCTGTACCAAATATTTTCCTTGGTCCCTGCTCACTGCAAAAATGAAAATATGACAATGAGATGGAAGTGAAAGTCTTCTGTGACCCAACAATTTTTTCAGTCTGTACACTGTGCATGGGACACATCTTACCTCACTTCTGTTTTCAACAATGCGACCTAGTTCCTTTGGATGCCTATATACTGGGGTGAATTAGCAGTTTTAAGGCACAGTTCTGTTGATCTGTTTTGAATATCTCTTTTAGTTGTCCGAGTGGCTTAGCTATGAAGTTGTAGTGTCTGTATTTCAGCTCCTAATATTTGATCAGATGAAACCTCTCTTCTGTAACTTATATCCTGAGCAATCTGGATAAAATATATTTGACTAATACAAGTCATGCCAGCAAAGTTACAATGAGTCTTGTGTGCAGAGGGTGTAGGGAATGTGGTACAAACTCCTTTAGCAGGGATGTTGATTGCATTCACTAGCACATGAAATTCATGCAGTTCAAACCTGATGTTGTAACTCTTGGTACCACTTTGTGGCCACTGAGTATCTGATGATGGATATTCAGGGCTTGAAGACTTTTGGGGTGCTGAATAGTCTGTATGCATGTACTTGAGCAGAATGAAAGCATTTGATCCTAAGGGATTGGACCTGTTTTGGATCTGGCTCTTCACCCACTGAAAATTCCTAAAATTCTTACAAATACAGGGTCAAATCATTATAGAGGTAACATGATTTTTGCATAAAGGTTTGTTTTGGAAAAGGAAGTGAAAGAAAAGAAAATGGGGCAGGGGTGGGAAAGAAGACTGCAGATGAAGCAAATTGAGCAGAGAAACCACTTTTCCCGTAATAGTTTTATTTGAAAGTATAATTTCATAACCTTTTTTTACTTTATATGGCTTGAGGTTTTACCCTTCATCCAGGGTTTTATCATCTGTTAGGAATTTAATGTATAATTCAAATAAATGATAGAAAAATAAACCCACTAGTGATAAGAATGAAGGCTCTGTCTCTATGAAATAAAAATTCAAAGTGTTCACTTCTCACCTTATAAAGTTATGAAGCTTTGCTCCAGTCACATACTTTTGTGCTTGTTCCCTACCTCTAGGTGTGAAAGTCATTATTAGTTGTCAGAAGCTGTTGAAATATAAAAGACCTGTAAATATTATTTGCTCTTACTATTTTGTAGTAGAATAGTATGAACAGCACAGCAAATTAACATACAGTATAGAATTTCAAAAACGCAGTTTTTATTCTTTCGAGTTTTTTAAGTTCCAGCCTGCCGAAAAGACTCTTCAAAAGTGTCCCTTAATCGTAAATAACAACCTAGAAAGGAAGTAAGGACCATCTGGAAAAGTCTCTTTTGTGGAAAAAACAAAGAAATGTATAGTGTCTAAGTCTTGGTGTAGATATCTGTCAAGATGGAAAGATCAAATCACATACTGTATTTTGGATCTGGTTTTGACCCTTGCACTTGCTGAGCAAATGCTGGACTTTAAGAAGCTTGGAAACTTAATTTATAGTAATAAGGACCTGGTTTAAGTTCATTCTTTTTGACAGGAGCATTGTTTTTGCATCAGCTCTTCATGGAAGCTTTTCTGTTAGGGGGATACTTACAGTAAGCTCCCTCTGTGGCAGGTGGGCACTATCCTGGTTCCTCCAGAAAGCTATTAATTTTGGCACAATCCAAATCAATTTCTGAACTACTACTGTCCGTTCTTTCACTCAAAATGGCTTCAGCTGTTGTGACATAACTTACAGAATATTGTTAAGCTGGAATCAAAGTATCAACTCGCATACCAAGATATGAATGATACAATGCTCTTGTGTCAATAGCTTATCTCAGTCATTATATATTATAGTTCAAAAATTAAAGCAACTTGGGATTTCGTAGTCATCCTAAATATGTCCAGATTTGCTTCAATTTCCCTATGTCTCTAGTGTGTTTGAAGACCCCCTGAATAAAATGGAGGTGTTTATCCCTGTTTAAATGTGAGTGTCTCTCTCAGATGCCTAAGCTAGAGCATTTGTCCTTCAGAGTCCTCTCAGACCACTCAGTAAAGCGAATGGAGAAAAGCAATCCTTCAGGGAGTGAGTTGGAGAACCCAAGAGATGCCATCACAACATTACAGAAAACAGCTCCTCCTTAAGTCAATAGCAACCCTATCCTTCTCCTTCTCAAAGATCAGAGATAAGGATCACTTTTAAAACCAGAATTATAGTTTAGGTGATGGTGGTAAAAAAGACATTCACTGAGCTTGTACTCTGCCTTTCCACAATTTTTGCAAACTGCCTTGCAGCTTCAGAAAAGACCTGTGAGTTTGCTGCATACTTGCTATCTGTGAAAAGGGACTCTTACAATAAAGGTACTACAGAAAGAAGGCTAACACCAGTAACACCAGTTGCTGAAACCAGGAACTGAAGTGGTTGTTCCCATGAGGTGCTGAGTATTTTGTTCTCAAGTCAGCAAAGTACTAATATGAGTGCTCAGCTTTAATCATGTGATCCTAAAACAGGAAAATGTGAATGGGAAACTATGTCTATTTCTCTAATGATGCAAACAGAAGCTGATATAAATGAATACATATTTTGAGCTTTGTATTGCTAAAAATATCTTGTCTTTATAAACCAGAACTGATAACCAGTGACTGATAACCGGCTAATTGTGAACTCCAAGTAAGCGCTGAATTACAGCTCTTTTTTCGGTTGAAGCTGCATAATATCGAAGTAGGATCTAAAATAATAGTAACAACAAATAGAGAACTTGACAATCTTTAAATCATTCAAATAAAACTTCATTGCAACAAGTATAGTGCAGCTGATTAAATAAGGAGTTCTATTTTCATCGCATAGAAAAAAGATTTTTATAGTTTTGTTTTTGGGTTTCTTTAAATATGTGAAACCTAAAGTGGAGCAGAATTCCCAGGCCAGATGAACCTCTACTTCAGAGTTAGTCACTTCTTATCCCATTGGAGACTTTTTTCACTTAAACCACTGACTGAACTCACATCAATCAGTACATAAAGGATTTGAACTTGCATCTCCTACATCTCAGCACTTCTCATGAGAATTATAGAATCATCAGATTGTTAAATTTGGAAAAGACCTCTAAGATTATCAAATCCAGCCATCATCACTGTGTTCACCAATCAGCTGTGCCCTCCAGTGCCATACGCACACGTTTCTTTGGACCCTTCCACAGACCATGACTCCATCACTTCCCTAAGCAGCCTACTCCAATGTTTGACCATTCTTTCTGTGAAGACATTTTTCCTAATACCTATTCTAAACCTCCTCTGGTGCAACTTGAGGCCATTTCCATTAGGCTCTTAGAGATTACAGAGATATTTTAGTTGTGTTTTCCACTGGACTTAGTCTGGCATATCAATTCCCAGGATATTTACTAATCAGCCTTCCCTGACAGAATTAGAGGAATGCCTACTTCTGACTTAAATCTCAGCACCATCAGGTCTCCCATGGGTGTGTGCATGACAAGCTGCACCTTAGGAAGAGCTCAGGGCACATTTGGCCTGCAGCAGTTGCCTTAGGAGGGAAGGCTGAGGGAGATGGTCTGTTTTAACCCAGAATGCACAATGCCTTTTCATTTTGAAATTCTATGATTTGACATTTGAAGTAAGTAATATAATTTATAAAATATGAAGGGTGCTGCAACTGTAACATATAAAACACAGATGAACATACCACAACCTCAAGGTAACCCATTTCTTGGTTTATAAGCCAAAACTACTTGTGAAGATATCATACTATTCCAGAGTGCTACACTGTGCAAACAGATCTCTACTTTTAGTTGACAGATGTGGAGTAAAAATACGTGGTTAGACAATCCCTTAACACTGCACATGTGGATGTTGCAGGCAGCATGTTATTCCAGATAAAATCACGATAAAGCTATGATCAGCTTGCTTCCACTTTGTCATTTTTCTGACAGTATATCTCATGATTTGACACAATATTTTTTTTATACTATTACATCTGTATGAGGAAATCATCAGATTAAGGACCTTGTACTTCAGAAAGAAGGACAAGCAGACTTGAAGAGCTGCTCTGTTGGAAAAAAACTTATTTATGTGAGTTGTATCTAGTAGGGTGCAGACATGAATATTCAGGGAACTTACACTTTGCTTTAGCTCCTGGCATTTGTGACATTCACTATTAAGCTTGATGAAACAATAGAAATTACTTTTGTAACTTGCTGTATTTGCTGTGGAGAGGTACTCGTTAGTCTTGTGGATCTTTGAAATAATTGCACTCAACAGCTGCCACTGAGGTCAATCAGAAGACAGGGAAAAATATCTTGGGAAAAGTCCAACTTCTTGTAAAAACTGGTTATGAGCAGCACACTGCCAGTAGACCACCAGCACTTATATATAATGATAGCACAGCGTTTGTTTGGCTTTAACTCAGAGCCAACTTCACAGCTTCAGTCAATTACTGGAGGGTGAGAAAGGCAGAATAGGACTGAGAGAGCTTTTTTTTACATGAAATGCCTTACACACATTCAAGTCTCATTTAATCATAATCATTAAGGTAGGAAAAGGCCTCCAAGATCATCAAATCCAACCTTCATTTACATGAAGCTTCGCTTTTACATTCTGATACAGTGAAGGGGTTTATGCTGTTTTACCAGGAGGAAGTGGGATCATCCCTAAACCCTTGAACTTGGCAATGTGAGGGCCATTTGGAGCCTCTGTGTGCCTGGGATTTCATAGCTACATTGATGTCATTTGTTGGACCTGTGTACCTTTCCATCCCCCACTATGCTAGATGATGAAGTTCATCAGCCTAGAAGGAGCTTATTTAAGCACCATAATCACTGTATGGTGTTCTATTAAGATCAGTCTTTCTTTGGACATTTTGTAGTGCAAAATGGTAAACCAGATTTAATCTACTACATGTTTTCTTTGAAGTTCTCTCTTTAGTACGAAAATAGCAATGCACTGCTTTCAGACCAGCAGCCAGTCTTGAGCTGTTTCCTCCTATGTTATTCTTTCAACATTGTAGGATAGTAGGTTTAATATTGCCAAACAGAGGTATTTCAAAGTATTTCCAAATTTTTTTTAGCAATTGAAAACAATTATTTAAGCAATTCTATTCAATTGCCATAACACAGCACATCCAGACAGCCATGTGTCCTAAGAAAGCAATTCACTGTTCCTTTAGCCCATATCCTTTTCTTTCACCTTTCCCCTTTATTACCTTCCCTCAAGATTTCTTATTGTCTTTCTCATGTTGGTAATATGAAAAAATAATTGAAAAGAGGCAAGAAGTTCTCAAATATGAATACTTTTCTGTAAGTATCCTCCTCTAACTCAGTCATGCAGAACTGCCATTTTTATGAGAGAAAGGGTTATTAACAGATTAGGGGGAGGATGAGCACAGCAATATTACTCCACATCTGTGTATTCCTAAAAAAAAAGGACTGTAATGTTTATACAATCTCTGCTGTTGTCAGATGATAAAAAGGCTGTAAAAAGGATGTGGAAGGAAGGAATTAAAATGAAGTAAAAGCAAGATGACAATGTCCTTGCACTAATACTTAATTTAACTTTTCTTAAAATACTATCATGTATCATCTAACACAGATTACACTATACAGTATATAATGGAATCTAATGTATGGTTTATCATAATGCACTGTAATCTAATATTGGCTGGAATAGATCCTTTCCATTGTCTCAATCCTTTTGTTGGTAGTAAATCCTCTAAGTCTGATTTAAACTGGAAGTATTTCAGTTTTCTGCAACAGCCTAGTCTGCTGCAAGGCCAGGGTTTCAATGTCCACAGTAAGTTCTTGCAGCTCTTTGCCACATGGAATAGAGCTGGCACAGGAGAGAATCTGGTTGTGTGATTAGTTCAAGATTTGCAGGGCTTTTTGTAGAGCCTTTTTACTACTGGGAAGACACTGCATAAAATTCCTCTTCAAGATAGCCAGTATTTTAGTGAGGAAGAGTAGGAAGATGAAAAATAGATGGTTAAAATCTAAGAGTATGGGCAGGTTGAGGGCAATGCATTAGCTAGACTGTTCATCTGTCTAAGGCAAAAATATTTGAAACAATAAGATAATATTCAATCCATTATTTTAGAGCTGCTCAGGGAGCATTGCTTGTAATCAATTAATCCTTTCAGTCAGAAAAACAATGTGAGTCATAATGTGTGTGGGTTTGCTACAGGATGTGAATGTATCCATGCCTACTCTGCTGAAGGAAAAACTTGTTCTACATCTCCAGAAACCTGAATTTACAGTAATTATTTTATTAGTGGACACAACAAAGTTAAACACTAAATACCTCACAGGCTGACTCAAAATGTATACGAAAGGTGGAGTCCCTAGCTCTATAGAGAGTTATTTCTTTGAAGTGCTCAATCTTGGTGAGTGAGTTTCACCTGGGCTAGGAACATTGCCCAGATCCAAGCGTAGCCTCTGTCCTTACAGGAAAAACAGTAGTTAACATGTTTCTGACATTTAGAGGGAACAACCTGAGTCACTTTGATTCAATTATGTTTGTTGTGCTACACTGGCTGCATTATCTGCCTCCTCTTTGCTCCCCTGACCTGAAGTAAATCACGGAAATCTTCCAGATATCTTCCTATTAGGGAGATTGAATTCCTGGATGAAAGTATTTGTATAGGTCAGGGGAAATTCAATGTTCACTAACCTGAAATTAACTGCCTTAATACCTTGTTGAGGGAGCCTAAATTTTGATTTTTATGGGTTTTTTTTCTATTTCCACTGTCTCTTCTCTGTGCTAATGTGATGTCAGTATTTATCAAAGCAAGACTAGCTCAGCATCACTTACTGTGCCTTGTGCAGTAGAATATAGTCATTAAGCACATTATTCAGTTTTCAGAAGTAGTTGGTTTTTTTGAGGGAGGCTTTGTTCAACTAGTGGCTGCTTGATAACTTTCGGTGAATGAAAAGTACATGTAGTAAATTACTGCAAGAAGGCTGTTGGAGAAAGCAGGGCAAATTCTAACTTCAGCCCGCTCATTTGGCACTAACCACATGCAATCTGTTTCTGTCCATATGTGAGAGATACTTGCATGCAGTCTGCTGTTCAGTAAGCCATCAAGCTGTAAGTCTGCATTTTCAGTCTGCTGTGCACCAGAAGGCAAACCTTTAACCAGTATCTTTTGAAAAAGATCATGGTTAGTAAAAATCCATTAAATTCACTTCTGTGATTATAGCAGCCAGTATGCTGCAAATTTCGACCCCATTAGAGTTTAGAAAATAAATCACTACATTGCTAGATTTTTAGGTGCTCTAGGAAAACAAATTTACCCGTCTTACTCCTGTTTCCCAGCTGTGTATATTAAATGAGTGTCTGGGGATATGTGAAATTTGGTGCTGGTCATAGCTATTAGACATCAATGAAAATATTCTAACTCAAAAGCTCTTTTGAATGAAATACATAATGATTTTCGAAGTCAAATCAGTCCTTCATTACGTCATTTTTTTTATGGTAAGCCACAGTATGGTATAAGGGAAGCATAAATGATAACCAGATTCTGTCTGTAAATATATTTATCTTTTCTGTTTTGATACAGTCTCCCTTACGAGTGTTTTCC
Organism: Orthonyx spaldingii; assembly: GCA_013397795.1. Lineage (NCBI taxonomy): Eukaryota > Metazoa > Chordata > Aves > Passeriformes > Orthonychidae > Orthonyx > Orthonyx spaldingii. Next base: position 1,093,477 of record VZTJ01000801.1, read on the forward strand.
AAGAAACTTTAATGAGTTTCCAAGAAACTCTCAAATGATGTTGATTTCTTTCCTTTCAAGTAATTTTATTTTTACCAAAGCTTTAACTGAAAAGGAAGGAAGGAGAAAAAAAACCCCATCACTTCTTAAATCTTCCCATTGTCTGACTGTCGTCCATACATAAAGTCATAGTCATCCTTCCTGCGCTACCATGGGCTTATACAGCATGTTCTGAATATAGCTGCAATGTAGCTGCAGCTGGAGTTATGCATAGTGTTGAATGGAGACCTATCCGTGCACTGCCCATGTGTCCTGGACATTTGCACAGATACTTTCTCTAGTGTTATTTACACATTCTTAGTTTTAGCCCTCACATTTTGTGGTGTAGGCAATAACGCTCTAAAGTTTATATCAGTAATAGGTTTTTCATAATGTATTTGCTGGTCACGGTTAGAAAGATTTGTGTAAATGCTCTCTGTTTAAAAATGTACGTTCTCAAGGTCTCTTGACTCACTTAGGCAAACAGCCTAATGTCTTAATAAGAGAAGGGTCTGATCTTTGGCCAGAAAAGCCTCAGGGATTGATTCTTTATCAGAGATGGGTCCTTTATGGGAGGTCATTTTAAAAACAGAGCCAAATACAAAAGGATGAGGCAGCTGCTTGCAAGACTGCCAGCACTATGACCTGCCTCCCACTGAGTTGCTGGGAAAGCTGAATGTGTAGGGATCACCCCTGCCCAGAGTGAGGGCATTGCAATGAGCACACATCTGTTTCAGGTACCTCTTTTCTTCCTTGCACCTTTTGGATTAGAAGCAGTAGTGGATGAGCTGGCCTTCCACAGAAAAAAATGTCCCCAGGCCCAAGTGTGACCCAATGGCACTGCCCTGTGTTCCCCTGACTGTCTGTATATAGTTAGGTGATATTTTTCAGTTCATGCTTCAGCAGACAAACCATTTGGAACACTCTCACCAGAGAGCAAGAGTAGGTCCTTTCACCAGGGATATTGTTTTCTGAAGTGGAGGGTGTTTAGCTCTTGGGAATTGACTCAAATAACTTCAGTGTTCAACAAGACAGCTCTGAGGATCTGACCCTGTGTGTTCCCTGAAACACCATTAAAGACAGTCAGCATCAAAGCCCATGGCTGCTCTGCAAGCCTGTGTCAGTGCAGACTGTAAGTGGCAAAGGGAAATACCTCTTGTTGCCCACACATACAACACAAAGGAGGCAAAAGAAACAGAATCAGTGCTCCTATTGAACTGGTCTTGCAGAATTGCATTCTTTTGCATCCTGTCTGGTGGTCACAAGGCTTGCTATTCATGATTAATATGCTGCTGAACAAAAATCTATGTTACATTCCTTTTTTTGATGTTCAGGTAATGTCCAGGAGAATCCAGGGCAATCAGCTGGGGAGAGACAGTGATTTAAGGATCCTGAGATCTAGAGAAACAGGGCTTGTCCAAGCAGAGTAACTAGGCTCCTTATGAACTGTGGAGGGAGTGTTAGTGAGGTAAAGCTTGCAGAGAAAGTTTTAATATTTTTTCTAGTAGAACATCTGATATAATTGCAGGGAAGAAAACACACACATAGACACAAATGTTTGGGTACATACCTTTTTTAAAATTTGAAATAGAGGAGTTCAATTTGTAATCTTGAAAAGATTCTCTACATGCCAGCACAGTGATTAGGGAGTCAGATATATTCCACAACAGATAGTCATATGGAAAGGAAAGTATCTTAGATTTACCTTTCTATGGGAGTTATACATCCAGTCTTAGGTTACAGGAGAACCTGTCCTTCACTTTGAATTGCCACATGATCTCTCAGGGATCTAAGTACCTACTTCAGTCAGTTCTTTCTCACACAGCAGTTATCAGGGACCTAGTGGTGCTCCCTCCATCCAGTTTCAGCCTATGTTCTTTATGCACACCTTATCTATAGACAGAGTGGGTTCAAGGCTCTTTACAAGTCAGCATTTAATCATGTGTACAAAGCAAATGGAACCAGCTTCCTTGGGAGAGCCTGAGACCTAACTGACCAGAATATCCTGTAGCCCCCTGACTGGAGGGTAAACACTGGGAGCTTGAACTGAAATCTCTGCTGCCAGTCAGTTCAAAGGGAGACTTTAAACTGTTTTCTATATCACAAGGAAATGTTCTACCACGGAAATACCAATTAATGCTTTATGCACTGCACGCTCCCAGTAACATGTCCTGAGAACACCTATTAGAACAGGCATTGCTGGCAAAGGGATTTTTAAACTCTGTTAGTGCTGAAGGGGCTGACTTGCATATCTCTGTGAGCTATGGGTGGCTTTGCCTATGCTCAATGCAAGAAAATTAGGCACTTAGGAGGATGGTGGTAACTGAGAGTTTTGAGATGATGTGTTACAAGGGTGAATAGTGTTGGATAGAGCTCCAAGATGCAGAAAATGAGAGCAGGAGTTGTGAATTGGACTCATCCTAAATCTCTCCTTGGAATCCTAACCTCAGTATGCCCCAGGCCCTAAATAAAAACTTAATAGATGTACTTCACCATCTAAAGGATTTTGTGATAGAAATGAGAAAGAACTAGTTTTGGTATGGTATACCCTGAAACCCTGAGTTCATATCTGCAAGCCTTGCTTACTGTGAAAAGCAACTTTAACAGGACTGTTGGCAGATGTATAGCTCATTGGACCAAGCCCCTGGCTAACATGTTTTTTCAATGCATTGCATTCATTGTCACAGTATTTCAATTTCAGAATTCATGAAGAAACAGTAATGCTTTTCAGCTCTTTCTTTCTCTCATCCCTTTTCATACTTTCTGAATTTAGTGATAATTGTTCAGTCAGAGAAGTTCTGTTGTGTTTGTCATGGCTGTGATATAAAAGTCTTAGTATAAAATCAACAGCACAAGGTAAGAGCTCAAGTGCCTTTTGCTCATAGCTTTGAGTATAGATCTCTGTGCAGTGATCTGTGAATGCCATGTATCCTGAGCATGGGCGAGCAGAAATGAATGCTCCTTAAAAAAAAGTCACAAGTCTGTGGGATTTCCCATCTAGTACAGAACATTTTTTACCTAATAACCAGGGAAAACAGTCAGGGTCACATCAGCACTTTATTGAGACAACCAAAAATACATAATAATTCCCTTGGTTATCACTTCAAACATTTACATTTCACACGGTTGAAGCACATGGTTTTCTCAAGCTATTCTCCATAATCAGATAGTGGACTTGGCAAAATTCAAGTCAGTTCACATTCAGAGCTTGCACTTAAAAAGATGGATGTAAAGAAGAGGACTAAATAGGAATCAAAAACTGGTACAGCTCTTAAAGTCTCCAGGTCTACATTACCATATCACTTTTTAAACTAAAAAAACACCAGAACATAAACAGCAAAATGCCTCTCTTTATCTGCTATTCTTTGCTCCTGTTTTATCTTCCTTTTTAGGGAGGAAGTAATACTAAATTATTTTAATTCCTTCTTTTTTCTTGCTTTGTGTACTTTGTTTATAAAGCATATGAGCTGCAAATCATCACTATTCTTGCTTTGGAAAAATATCATTAGCTTCAGGAGGAAAACATGTTTGCTAGGAAAGTACTTGAAAAATCCATGCAGATGTTAGCTACAAATACTGAAAAACACCCCTTCTGTAATTATAATTAGGTACATTTTGAAACATTTTCCAAAATTTAAGTTTATAATATTCTGTTCTTAACGGACTTGGAGACGGATTTCACATTCAGTTGTCTCAGTTCAACTAATCCTGCTGGGTCTCTGAGCTGTTCAGAATGATAATTCACAAGACTTTGCTAGATTAAGAGTCATGCTTTTTAGGTCTTACGTGAATATTTTTGTTCTATGGCTCACAAATGCAGCACTTTGAACTGTTTGGGAGCAGGAAGGCAGATAGGGTCTAACTAATATTATGTGCATATAAAATGGAATTGAATCGAAATCCTTTATAGATTAAAAGTATTCTTTTATATTCCCCATGCACATAAAATATATCTAAACTAAAGATACCATACACTAAACTAGTGGTATGAAACTTGTAATATTTTCTCAAAACATTTTCGTAGCTTTCTGTGAGGTTGGCATTCTCAGTGCAGAGGAAGATGCTGCATCTGCAGTAGTGTCAGGATTAAATTTATTTGTCCATATAAACAGTACGTGCTTTAAGTATTTGTGGAGAGGCACCTACTGGGATTTTCAGAAGTTCTTTAGCAGTTAGTAAAGGTACTGTGTAGTTATGACAATCCTCAGTCACTGCTTAAAGCATGTGATATTATTCTCAAAGAAATTTTATATGCAGAAATTCGTGACTGGGAAAAATCATGCAATTTAGGGTATGCTTCTATTCTTATGAAACAGTAATATTAATTATAGCAACAACATGAATAGCACAATTAAGAACTTAAAAACAATTTAGACTGGTGGCTGTACTTTGTCCACGTATCAAACTGTTCTCTGATGCCCTGACAACATGGCCAGTATCTCAGCTTTTCATATCATTCCTGGACTCCTACTGATGTCTGTGCACTACATTTTCCAACCCAGGAGTGCCCAGACTCCTTTTCTAAAGTGTTTTTATGGCCCCTACCAGATCTGTGTGAAACTGAACATCCCATAGTCTTTTAATGTGTTATTTGTGACAGTCTTTGGCGACATTGGGGAACTATTATTCTGCATTTGTAGATAGAACTTATTAGGTTCCTTAAAAAAATACTGTAGTGACAGTTTCTTTCCTTTGAAACATAACTGCAGCACAATGACTCATTACTCCATCAGTTCATCCCATAAATCCTATATTCTCTGTTTAATGGATTTATGTGTCTTTTGATGTAGGCAATGTCTTTATCTATGTCTTAAGACAGTGCTTGATGGCTAATAATAGTCATTGTTTCCCATCCGACAGCAGCAGTGAACTGAAATTTCTTGGGAGAATGCCTCTCCTTATGACAGGTCTGTAGACTTATTTTGTACACACACAAGTTTCAGTTCAATCTAGTCAATTTGGGTGTTGAACTGCACTGGCCTAAACCTCTGGATCTTTGGAGGTTCATCTATCACTGGATGATGCAGCTGGACAGAGGGAGACAGTTGAATAGAGGTCAATATGCCAACTGTTCCTTCATTTATTCCTGCCATATTAAGAAAGTTGATAGAGTAGAGCTAATCCATCTGCTCACAATTTATTCCCAAGCAATAAGATACAGTTTCACTATTTCATGAGCTCACTCTTTGACTAATTTTATTAGAAATCCTTCCATAGCATCATTTTTAATCACTTTTCATGCAGTTTTAGTTATGTGTAAAATAGTAGAAAAAGATGGACTAAAGTGACATGAAAGGATTTCATGAGAAACTCAGGTCATCTTAAATAGAAACAGATCAAATAACGTTCAGTTAGTGAACCTACAAAGACCAACAGAAAAGTGTTCTAAATTACCTCTTTCACATGAAGCTTTATTCTGTCATGTCTAAAGTGCAGTCAAAAGGAATCAGACAGTCCTGGCAGCACTATGAGAGGAGGCAGGGCTGCAGTGCCTGGAGGAGGTGGCTGGGTGACCTGTCAGACTGGTGGGCAATGCTGACCCAGGGACCACAGGGTCAGAGCTGACAGGTGGAGGAGTCTCCTGCCTTCTTTACCAAGAACACTCAATGAGGTTTATCTCATCCACTACTTCTCAGACATGCATTGGTTCTGGATGCAGGATTTTGACTACATATTGATTGTATGCAACACTGAAAGGAATTCCTGTGATCTTAGTTATGTTTCTCTTGTTATTTAGTTTAAAAAATTTGGATATACTGATACTTTATTACACTGGTAGGGATAGCCTTCAGTGATCTGGGCTGGGTATAATTTCAGAATATATATTGTGGTTATTGAAAGGTGAGCTAAACAAAAAAATTCTTATTACATTAGGCACCCAGACTATAAATAAATAAAATACCATGAATTAGTAGCCCCAGATATATTGGAGGTAATAATTAAGAAAACTCAGTAAAGTAACAGGCTTGAAAATCTGTTTAATCTCTTCAAGGCTAAAACATTATGAAGAATCAAGTTCACTGTAGTGTGATCTGAAAGAGACAAGAAAATTGTCATTTCACATAGCAGATGGACTCCAGAAATGTTCACTCTCTAAGTATCAACTGATGCTGATTAAAAGCTATGTAGATGTACAGAAGAAAGCTTTATTCCTCTTTTATTTGCTAGTGTCCAGAAAATCTTCCATAAAGATAAAAGAAAGTTTACTAGCGAAAAGCCACACCAATCTTATAGTCAATTCTAAATGTGCACTAAAGTACATCATGCAGGGGAATTTTTCTTTTGATTCTAATCCAGACATTACAAGGGCTTTTTTGTATCTCCCTTCTAAAAATGAAGGTTTGCAGGAAGAACAGACACAGAGCAACAACTTTCATTTAAGTTTACATGTCTGGCTCTCATCTTTGCTATGAGTGATCTATTGTAAACATACTTAAGATCACAAGATGTTTCATCTTTGGACAAGGCAAGAAGAATATCGTGTCACTGGAGCACCTGAAGAAAACAATAAAAAATCTACATGCAGTTAGAAAAGTCCTCAATGTCCCGTACATTTATGGAGCTGCAGTAAATTTGTAGCTGCCACAGATTCATTTTGCATATTATATTAAATACGTCAATGATGGTAAAGGGTTAGTCTTCTACAAAGGTAAAAATGAAACAAGTCTTGTTCAGGGATTCACAATCTCTCATGACATGATAGTTTAGATGTGAATTACATGTTAAATGCAAGCAGTGTCCTTTACTCTGGAAACATAACGAAGTCAAAGAGAATCAGTTACCTAGTTCCCTGCATATGAGTTGTAATTAGTAATAAACCAACCACGTGAAATTGTTGTTAATGGTATTGCCCAAGAAATGTGATTAAAATAAAATTTTGTTTTCTTAAACATGTACCCTGGGCAGACGTATGAACAAGAAAATCCCTGTTAAGTTTTTTTTATGGCATTCTGTTGAGGGCAATGGCAACACATTCAGGAATTTGGGGCGTTCTTGTGAAGTCCTGTGCAAATTCTTTTACTGCAAGGTAGGAACTTTCTGATGTTAATGTCAGTTGAAGTAATACTGTCAAATAGCCCTACAGAGGTCTGTGTCCAGACCCAGAGACTCCAGAACACGGTTTAATACTAGAAGATACCATGTCATTCATTTTGTCATAACAGCTTTCCTTAGTTAAGCAGAGAACAGGACAACCCACACATAACCACTATTTTGTTGTCTATTTATGCACAGATATTACCCTAATCTTTTGAAGTCTGGGAAGATTTTTTTTTTTAACTTTTTTTCATCACCATGGACTTTAATGAGCTCGCAATAACTGTGAGACAACTATTTCACTTTGCTTTTTGATTGCATTATCAAGAACCACCAGTATTTACAAAATTCCAAGATGTGTTGATATTGCTATCTATATCAGTGGCACATATTCTAGTAACTCAGCACCTTTACCCTATTAGGACTTAATCGTCTTTTGTTCATTGGTGCAATTTAGGCATAGCATCCTAGATGTAGCATTATTTCATGGCAACAGGGAATGATATTATATAACAATTGCAAAATTAATTTTAATCTCATTTTAGAAAATAGAAATCCATGCTTCAGTAAAAAAACCCCAATTAAATATATTTTTCTTTTTGGTGAAATTGCATTTTAATATTCTCTGTGTTTCAAGAATAGTTCTTCTTTAAACGAACACACTCCAGCACAAGTGTCTTTCCATTTGTGTAGTTTGCAACTGATCAGTAGTACTAAGCATGTGTAATTCTGTAAAAAGGCAAATTTTTAGTTATTTATCAATACCATTCCATTTAGCCAGAAAGCGCCACAACTGTATTTTTCATGCAGTGCTTAAAAATAAAAGCACATTAAGTAATTATTCCCATGATTAAATTTTCATATTCTCTTCTTTTGTCATGATACAATCCTTTTCACTATTTTAAATTCCAGTTTCACAGATTTAGGTTTTGGTGAAAAAAAAATTCATCATTATGTTCCAGTAAGTTTATCACAATACCGAAATGAGTGTGAGACAATGGAATATGAGATAGTAACCACTATTTCTTAAGCTAACACTGACCTCAGAATGGTCCTAACTTCTTATGAAACAACAGTAGCATCAATTTGGGCAAGCAGTGTAGAGGATGAGTATTTTGCAAAGTAATGTGAAGAGAGATTCGTGTGAACTAATGCAGATACACTGAATTGCTCTAGAGTTGTTACAGGTAGGAAGAAAAGCCTTTTTAGGATATGATTCATTTTATCCTGAAATGCAGACCTAAAACACATTTAAAATGTGTCCCAGGAATGCTATTTCTCTGCAGAAATGTTATAGGAGACCTAGAATAAACAACTTATGTTATGATAAAGACTGTAGATCTTTTAGGTTTACCGAAAGAATTGCCCAAACTCATAGATGCTCTGATGTTATTTATACCATGCACTGAAGTCTCAAACATTCTAACTGTAAGGCACAAAGTTGGTATAACTATTCATAACAATATAAGAATCCACATGTGCTAAAATTTATGGTAAGGACTCACTATTTATCTGGATAATTTTTCTGAAACTTTTGGGAACTGGCATCACCTTCCGTATAGAATAATCTTCAAGTTTTCTAAAAGCCAACCCTTGTCTCTTGCAAATTTCAAGAAAGTTAATTTCAAATGGATTGATTGGTATTGCAGCTTGTTACTATTAATTTTTTATACATCTCATTTTTATTTCTGCTAATTCTCATACAATTTATCAGAAATAACCCAAATGTGAGAAAGTCAGCTTTTTATGAAGTGCTTACAGTGTATCTCATTGCAGTAGCAGCAACTAAAACATGAAAATGTCAGATTATTTTCTGTGAAGAAAATTAATCAAAGGTGAATGTTTTTAAACATAAATTTGTTCATTATTTTTGTTAGCCTTGTGGGAGTGTCTGAGATTTACTATGGATTACATCTCACATGAAGACTCATATGCAGATTATATTTATAGTTCTATTAAATCCTTTCTTTCAGTACCCCTAATAAGTTTTTGTAACCACTTCATAGCGCAAACATTTTCCTCTTGAAATGTTTCTTTTTTCTTTCTCTTTTTATTTAAGCACCTGTGTCTCCTGAAGCTAATTTGGGGCATTTCATCACAGAAATGGATCCCATATGACTACAAAAAGGCATAAAAAATTCCTAAGGGCAAATAGGTAGAGATTATACAATATGTAGAGACAACATGATGTTACATGAAAGTTATATATGTTTGCCTTAATAAATTTTTTTATATCTTTAGCAAATGTAATATCCTGTATGTTTACTGTTGATTGGGATAATTTATTGCAAAACCTTCATCTGAATGGAAAAAGGATTCTAAATTTCATATTAAACTATATATTGAAGATCTAAGGATGAATTAATTGCAGAACCACCGCAAATAACTTTCTTTCCCTTGAAGAGGGTTTCAAGGTGATGTGGATGGGCACAGTGCTGTCATTTTCACAGATTGTATTTTAATTCAGGACTGTGGTTCCAAAATTCGCCCAGAAGAGTCCTGTGGCTTGCAGCCTCTCTCTCATGAATACCTCTCAGCAATTTCACAGACAGTGTTTAAGACCTGTGAAGCTGGAGACACAAAAGGTTTGTACTTTATCCCTCTTTTTTCTGAAAATTAACTCATGCACCTCATCAAAGAAAAACTAGAAACAGTATTAACTGCTTTATAGGCATGCACTAACCTACGCACAATAAATTGAACTAATCAGTAACAGTTACTGATTTTTAAAATCAGGTTAATTAGTTTATGTGAGAATTTTTTGTTCAATAATTTTCTAATCAGTGATCCACCACTGCATGTGTTATTGTCATGTAGTCTTTAAAATGCATTGGAATATTTCATCAAAACCACTTAAAATAAAAGTGCTTTATCCCAAATAGAAGGGATTTTCTACTCAAAAATTAACTTTAGAAAAAGAGCACAACACTTTGATTAGTTTGAATTTTATATTTCCACTGCTATATTAGAAACACAAAACTAGTTTTTAATTTTACATGTATTTATACCTTAAAACACAATATGGACAAATCAAACATTATACAACAACCAATACAATCAAGACAAGTCTTTGGTTTAGTGAGAACTCAGATTACAACTGATTGTTAGGCAGGTACTCGTGAAAGTCACAGTTGCATGAAGATTTATTCAAGTGTACTTTAAGTACTCAGGTATGGGGTCTTATTCATAATTATGTTGTTGCTGTATTAGTAAGTAGTTTTGTTCAATTCTTTATTAGAGAAATGAAAAATAAGCCAACAGTCCTCTATGGTCTACTGACACAACTTTTCTTTATCTTGCCATAGACAGAGCAGCCCCTCACAGCAGTAAATTTGCACAAACCCATTGAATAATCAATAAAAAGTAAGAGGAATGTGGGAACTGCCTTAATGCATCACTTCATGTGAAACAGAGGCATATATAAATTTGTGTTATAATGGAGTGAATGCACAAAAGAGTCACTGTTGTTCCTAGCAGCGTATTTTAATAATACAAGTTGTGAATCATCCTCTGCAACAATATTAGGACATAAAGTTCGAAACTATAAAGCCCAAATCAAATCCACTGAGTCCTTTCTTGGGCACACAATCTCTTTCTCCTGATAGACAGTATACTCCTTTTGAATACTGAATCTAGGTAAGTGAGGCTGAATATAGTATCTTTTACAGCCTTATTGTGAATAATATACACAATTAAAGTTCAAACAAGCTTCAGGAGATGTATACTCAAAGGACAAGTATATTAAACAGGAAATAATTTGTGTTTATAAATTAAATATTGCCAACAGGTGTCTAATGAGCCTAGAATGGGAGTTTGCAGTATTTGGCAACAAGTGGCTCTATAGTTTTAATGTGTCTCAGCTTCCAGCTGGAACTGGAAAGCATAGCTTTGTGTGGAAAATCATTCCAAATTTGTAACAGCCAAATGATATACCAGTCCTGGCAATGAACAACGGCAAATGGCAAATTCCCTGCTAAAGCAGGAACATTTCTTAAATAAGCTAAATTTTCAGAGAAGCCAAGCAATGTCATTTCCCCACTGAAATCAACTCAAAATTTCTGCAGAAGCAAGGTGGTGTCATACACTGTTCTCATGCTAGGAAACAGTTTTATAGGGACACTGAGGTTCTACCACAGCAAAATATATCTATGCTGAGAAAAGCTTGTGTTTGTGCATTCCTGGACAGAGGCTGAAGTGGAGCAGCAGAGATAGAGAAGAAACCTTACTTCTTCTGACATTAGTGGTAAAATTTAGAAGGCTGTTTTATAGTTCAGTTCAACCAGGATTTCATGACTCATTTCTAATCCTTTGATGTAGAGCAGAGACAGTAATTCAGGGTCTAACCAAAGGCAGAAGTGACTTCCTCCTCTCCTAGTCACCATGGCACTATTATTTGGAGGAAGCTCAACACCTTACCAAATAGACACTTAATTTACAGTTTTTCTCTCTCTCTGTCCCCTCTTTTAATCAATAAATACAACTTGCAGTATACAACAGGGGAATTCTCTTTCCTTCATGTTTACATCATGGAATGAAATTGCGATTTTTATACCAAAAAAACCTTTTTTCTTTCAGAAGTTCTCCATTGATTCACATGCAGTTTGAACCAGGCTGTCATATGAAAATTAGCTCTTTGTTCAATATTGTTGCATTATCAACAATACAGAAGTCAGCAAACATTAACCATGTGTTTGCCTTCTCAGAGGAAGAGAGAGAGAAAACTGATAGAGACCATGAGAACCCCAATTTGTGCTAAATTCCTGCAGGTGAATCAGATTACTGCAGTCTGTAGAAATGTGGTTTGTAGACAATTACAAAGTCTGGTAGGTAATATATCACAGGCTCATTTGGAATTTTCTTTTGCTGTGATATGTATGTTTTAATTATATCCCACTTTGTATTCTTCCTACAACTGTTCCCAGTTTAAAATAATTCTATGTGATCTCTCTCTGCATTCAACACCTGTCTGGATTTGGGTCCAGCAGAGACATAAATTGATGTCCAACAAAATTAATGTCTCCTTTGGTTACAAGGAGTAAATCTCAGTTTGGACATAAGTCCACAGGCCTAAGGCTATTTATTCTGTAGCAAATCATGTCCTTTTAAAAATAGTTTTTACTTTTGTGTTTCATAAATATGTCTAGAACAAAAGGAAAAATATTTTCACAGCCTATTCACAGAGAAAAAGCTTTTTAAAGGTCTTAGGGTACCAAATAAACACCAAATGTAAAAGTAAACTAGTCATAAATCACAAATTAGTATCAGTGTAGGTTAAATATTTAGATTTTGAATTATCAAGTTAGAATACTATTTTCTCTTTTTATGGATGATTGTTCAGCACTATAGAAAAAGCTTGATTTTAAATTTGAAAGCAAAATATGTGTATTTGTGGCTATGACAATGTAAAAGGATGAATAAAAATAAAAGAGGCTGAAAGAAAAAGCCAAACTATCAAATTAAGTGTACAGCTGTTATGGGTTAAAACTTTCAATTTTAAGCTAATGTTTTTAAAATAGAAAGTAAACAATTCTAACTAATTATTTTGAAACTATATTTTTTTTCATGCCATTTTATGAGAACAGTTTTAGGGAGTACTGGCAATGTTTAATCTCATATTTTAAACAGAAGACTTATGTGTGCAACTGATAACTACTCTAACGAGCCAAAAATCCAGCTTTGTATCATTCTTCCTGTGGAAACCTCCTACTTACAGGTTTCACAAAACTTTGATTATGCCAGTTTTTAATTTGTGAAGAAACTAACAGCGTCTCTCTCTTGCTCTCATTCACTTAATTGTTGGTAAACTTGTTCTTGCCTGGTAGAGCCAATGCTAATGCTGTTACCTGATGCACCACAAAATGCTACTTGAATGAAATGGTGCTGAAAGCTGCATTATGTGCTGCTAACTTATATAAGTGAGGAAAGAGCTACTTAAAATTGCCATAGAATATATGCCTAATTTCCAAACTAATGTTGTTTGCAGTTTTTCACTATTGTCTTCTTCTTTTTTATGAGATTAATTTTATCTTTTAACATAATCCTATTTTTGAAAGTTAAGAATGCACTGATCAACTGTTGTGCTATTGCAACAGGAAAAGTTCATAACAGTTGGATTTAAAATGCATAAGTTTACATGCATCATTTAAAAAATCTATGTAAATATAAAAATGGGAATTATTCTGTTAGCATTAAATGCTAGTGTTTCTTATAAATATGAATTTATCTCTATATATCCATGTTCTCAAATCTTTTTACATTTGTCACTAACCTTTAGCATATGCCAAAAATTGATCTACCTTTTCATTAATATGCCTAGGGAGCTATTGAATATAAACCAAACTATTTAAAAGAAGTTTTTCAAAAGTTACTTATCACTTTTAGTTGCCAAATTTTAAACTTTTATTGTTCCGATATTTTGGCTCCTCAATATTCATTTTATATAGTTCTACTTTTCTAGTTTATTACCTGAAACCAGATCAGCTCTTAAAAGTATGGGAAGTTAAAAAGAAAATTCCATAAAATGAGGGATCTCATATGTTGCAGACATTGCCAGAACTTTTATATATTTGGGTTGAAAGAAAAAATGCAACATCAGGAAAAAAACCCCGAGTTTTCATATAATTTTAAAATATAGGGCACTGCCTGAAACATCTCTCAGATCATTTATTAATACCTCTAGAGCAGTGTCAGGGTCTGAGTCCAGACTTCAAGCCAACCAACCGTTCTGTCCCTGCTCTATTACTCAAAAGGTACAAAGTAGTAAAAGTTGTTTGCATGGCACCTATTGCTGGGTTATCGAAGACCTAGCACTTTTCAATCTCCTCATGAGACTGCTGTGAAGCTCAGAATGACCATTTAGGCATGGATTGCAAAGTGGGAGCCAACAGCAAGATCTACAAGTGAAAATAGAAATCTTGGAGAGTCAAAGTATTCCTGGCCCCAGTGGTGGCCGGGAGACCACAGCCTGGAAAAAGGGATCTCAAAGCCAAGGGAGGGTCAGCATGAGTAAGGGACTCACAACAGCCAGCACTGGGAGGCTACAGTAAGAGAAATAGTCTAAATTCAGCTTTTGGTGTCCCAGCTAAGCAGCGTATTCATTTGGAAGAGGACACCCTGCTCCAAAACCTGATTATCCACTTTCTCACTTTAGATAAAGATTCAATTTAACCCCTTGATAAAAATTCAACATAGGATCTTGCTCAGGAACCAAAGTTCAGATATCTCTTTTCACACAAAAATTATCAGGTTACAAGCATGCTATTTTCCTGTCTGTCGTGGTTTCGGCCGCGGCCGTGCTGCTGCACTCCCCCTGAAGGGGAGAATGAATTTTGAACTTTAAAGTGGTCCTTAAATGAATGGGGAATGTTTTTCCTAACAGCTGCATGATTAGGATGCAGAAACTCCTCTGAGCAAGAAGCATGGGGTATCTCTATCGTCCTGCTTGCACCCTACCACCATGGTCCTGAGCGCCCCTCCTTCCTTTCTTCCCTCCATGCTGTGAACTGGGCTGCTTGCCCAGCACGGCCTCCATGAGGCACCCACGCCCATGGGAACAGGGGAAGCTTGGTTATGCTCACGGAACCACAGTGTGCCCAAAGCCAGTGTCCAGGGTATTGTTTAGGTTCAGTCTGCTATAATTTGCTCCGCATCATCTGCAAGTGCACCTGAGGGTGGTGTGAGCATGTTCTGCACAGGGCAGAAATAGGGGAAGTCCTGCAGGGTACACAGCAACTGGTATTGCATGGTTGTGGCACTGTGGAATGTATTCATCCATTAGATATACCTGTGTGGGCTCCCATACAAAAAAAATTCTTGCTGCTTTTATTTAGAAGGACTTCTTTATCTGCTAAGACAACTCACCCTGCTACTTACCAAAACAATCACTTGGACTTTTGCCTAAGTGCAAGCACAGTCTGCCTCCCTGGAAATTCCCTTGCTCCTGAGGTAGCAGCTGACTCTCCCAAGGCCGCTGTGATCCTTCAGGGTTTCTTCTCTCAGCCTCCCCCTCAGTCCCTGGCCAGATGAAATGTCAATAGGCAGCCTTGGTTTTCTTACTGTGGCTTCCTATGCAGCAGCAATCCATCACACACAGCTGGCTGCTGAGCTGCTGCCTGGTAGCAGTGGTGGGGACAAACTCTAAGGTCAGGTTTCTCCAAACATTTGACATTGGAGCTGTTTTCCGGGCTGTCATGACACCCGTCTGTGGTAGCGAGGCCTATAGCATTGACACAAGAACCTTAGGCCTCTTCTTCTTTGTGTAATGCCTTTAAGAAGAACAAAAGTAGAGTTTGCTGGCAATTACATAGGCATCGGGAGAGACTGTCAGCACTGTGGACTTATAAGAGCTAGAAAAAGTGTTCTTTTGTTCATCTGAATATAAAAGCAACTCAAAAGTTTTTTCTTCCTTCAGAAATTAAATTTTGGAAAGAAATAGTTTCAGAAAACCAAAATAACAAAACCATTTAACCTTAGATAAGGGATTACTAAAACCCACTGATTTTTAGTAATCCCACTTTATGCTCCTAATCTTGAAAATCATTTTTGTAAATAAACGCTAATAAATCACGTGTGTTATTCATTTCATCTTACTGTCATCTTCTGAAATGTATTTGTATAGTCTGGGACAGTCCTCTGAATCCTTACAAGTTAAAAAATTAGTGCTTTGGAAAGAAAGTCTTAATTTTGCTTCATTTTTATATCAAGTGCTCTCAACCAGCCACCCAACCTTTAAAAATTTTTTTGTAGATGAGAATGAATCTTCAGACATGTCTGAATGTGAATATTTTCTTTTTGCGTTCACCCTCCTCACCCCTTTTCTCTTTCTCATAACTCTTCTGTTGAGAAAGGACAAGCTGCTACAAGAAAGGCAACATAGACTGAGAAATGAACCCATAAATGGATGTTAAATTTGAGCATTTGCAGCTCCTTCAGGGAAAGGAAAAAACTCCCAATGAAAATGATAAATGAAAAGAGCATAACACAGTGAAAGGAAATAGTCTCTCCAAGGGGTTGGAGGGCATTTAATTTAGGAGAAACTCCCGTGTGAAGTTTTTTTACTCATATATGAGTAAAATGCTCAAAAATATCTTGCTTCCAGTGTAATAAAACTACTCAGAAAAATACAGGGAAGGTGCTGACATTCATTGCTGTTTTCCAGGCCAGTGGATTGTCCCTTGCCTCAGCTGCTCTGACAACAGGACCTGTGACTGGAGAGAAATAACCTGGCAGCCCCACGGCTGCCGATACTCCGTCCTGGCCAAGCCCGAGCTCCAGCGCTGCACAGAGGGCAGAAGGGTATGTAAGGGCTTTACATTTTAATTCATTCTTATTACCTGGATATTTAGTGCCCTGAAGCTTTCAAAATATTTTTAAGATTAATATATGAGAAAAATCCCTTTTTATTATAACTAGAAAAATATTTGGGTGAAAAATTCAGAGGGATGAAAACCAACCATTGTCCATAATTTAGCCTCATATGCAGACACAGTTGTCTGCTGCCATTTCACACAGGATCTGAGGTCACACCACTGGGGTTTCAACACCCATGGTGTATGTGATTACCAGTCAGACCTGCAGTAAGTATACAAGGGAAGCAAATGGAGGATGTGTTTGCATTGTTGTCACAGTTTTGTCTCACATGCAAGTTGGTTTTCTTCTGCTGCATACCTAATGCATGGCATTGCTTGTGCGTACTAATCTTACCAAGTCTTCTTGCACATTCTTTTCTTTTAGTGAAGCTTCTAAAGTGATTGCTTGGAAATACAAGGTCTCCTTAATAAGCATGCTATGACTGTTATACTGTTGAGAGAGAGCTCTGATCTGAGGCTCAGGTACCTTACTGAGGATACAAGTATCCAGAAAGTAAGTAATTAATTGTTATAAAGCTCTTTAAAGTGTATTGCCTAGGTAAGAAAATAGTAACTAAAAGTGGCATTTTGATAAAATCCGAGAGGATTTCTGTGTAGACAAATACAAAAATAATAGTCTTTCAATTAACATTTTCTCCTTCATTTCAGATAAATTTCTTGCTGTGCACAAAGTACTTTTTTGCAATTTTTCTTTATTTATGCTTGTGGTTTTCTCTGTTACTACAGAACTGTGGGTTACTCCTAGAATATATCTCTAAAAAAATATTGCTTTTTATGACAGAGGAGAAGTTTGATTTGCTCCTCATGTACAAAACAAGCACTTCTGGATTGACCACAGGAAAAATATTCAAGAATTTGATTGCTTTGCTTTGGTCTTTAATTTTGATGGACATCAGGCTGCTTTGACAAGCAACCACCCTTTGGTCAGGTAATTGAAGGACAGCAGAAGAATAATATGCCACTATGGAAGTGGATTGCCAGGGTATTGCTGAGAGGATTTGCTGACATTTCCACATCCCGAATCTGGCCACTCACATTCACAAGTGTCAAAAACAGGACAGCATTTTTAAAGGGTCCATTAAACCAAGTATATGAAATGAGAGCCTGTGAAGCTTTATTTCTTAATTCAAATTTCATGATGTTCTAACTCTCTTAGGTCACTGATCTATTCTAGTGGCAGATGACAGCCAGATCCTATGTGAGCTACATTAACACCTTGATAGAAAAATCTCTGTAAAACTAATAGCACTTGTTTCCCATTCTGCATTTTTTACAGAAGTCTCCTGATATTGTCTGATAACCTTTGCTGCTCTGCACAAATCTGCTGCATTACCCCTTTTACCTTTGCACAGATGTCCATTTAACTGGTTTATTCTTTTAAAGTCATCACTCTAAAGCATGTTTCCCTTTTGGTATATTTCTGCTATCTCTTTTCCTCAGATGCTATTTTTGTCATAACTTCATAGTGATTTTAACTTTGTGTGACGTTTTGCAATAGCATTTTTGCTTCTTTTACCAAATAAATAAATGTAGAGCCTGGATCAACTCCTTTATTTCAATACAACTTAAGAACTAAGAGAGACTTTCTTCATATCAAAGTCAGATGAATAAAAGCGGTTCTCTTCTTGGCTGATAAGATTCTGATTCTGCCTTTGATAAGTCAAACTTTGGAATTACTTTACACTGCCCAAACGATGTAGTAGAAAAAGAATTTTTTTTCATTTGTCTACTGAAAAAGACTTCTGTCTGTGTTATATAAAACCTGAACCTTTTATAAAGGAGCTACTGAGTATCAGGAAGATATAATTCTTGTGAACAAATACATGTTTATTTCAAAAGAGATTTTGATAACCATCTAGAAATATTTGTATTTCCTCAACTGGGATTTTAGTTTTGATTTATTATATACCTTGTGTCTAAGTATTACAGAGATCTCTGACATCTGAAACTCAAGATATCATAGTTTCAGTAATAAAATAAGCAGAAGGTTTCAATGCTGGAAACAAAGGCAGATGTCAAAAAAAGAATGAGTGCCAAATGAAAGGGCAAAAATCATCAATCCAAGTGAGGACACTGAGGTGATCTGCAATGCTGTTTGATTTACATTGTTTTTTGCTGAAGTTAGCTAAGAACAACAGAACTCATCCATGTGTCCACTCAAAATGAGCTCAGCTAACCCCTGTGCCTCTGTATTCAGGGGTTTTGAATACTCAACTTGTGAACTTTGGTCTCTGAAGTTCAAAATCCCTTACAAAGGACATCTTTTCTGTTGACATGGACAGAGGAATTGAGTGCACCCTCAGCAAGTTTGCTGACACCACCAAGCTGTGTGGTGCAGTTGGCTTGCTGAAGGGAATGGATGCCATCCAGAGGGACCTTGACAGGCTTGAGAGGTGAGCCTCTGTGAACCTCATGAAGTTCAACAAGGCCAAGGGTGAGGCCCTGCACCTGTGTCAGGGCAGTCCCAATCACAAATACAGGCTGGGCAGAGAATGGACTGAAAGCAGCCCTGGTGAGAAGGACTTGGGGGTGTTTGTGGACAAAAGGCTTAACATGAGCCAGCAGTGTGCACTCACAGCACAGAAAGCCAACCATACCCTGGGCTGCATCAGAAACAGTGTGGGCAGCAGGCTGAAGGAAGTGATTTTCTCCCCCTGCTCTGGTGAGACCCTGCCTGGAATACTGTGTCCAGCTCTGGGGTCCTCAGCAAAAGAAAAATGCTGACTGATGGAATGAGTCCAGAGGAATGCCCATGAGTGGATCACTGGGCTGGGGCACCTCTCCTGTGAAGACAGACTCAGAGAGTTGGGGCTATTTAGTCTGGAGTAGAGAAGGCTTCAGGGGAGACCTTAGAGCAGCCTTCCAGTATCTGAAGGGATCTGCTAGAGAGGTGGAGAGAGACATTTTACAAGGGCATATAGTGATAGGACAAAGGGGAATGGCCTTGAGCTGAGAGAGGGTAGGTTTAGATATTAGGAAGAAATTCTTTAAGGATTGTGAGGCTGTGGCAGAGGTTCCCCAGAGAAGTTGTGAACTTGCCATCCTTAGAAGTGTTTAAGACCAGACTGGATGGGGTTCTGAGCAACCTGGACTAGTGGAAGGTTCCCTGCACACGTCAGGGGGTTGTAGCTAGATGATCTTTAAGGTCCCTTCCAACCCAAATCATTCCATGATTCTGTGATCATGCTAAGATATAAACAGCATAAGTCTGTGATTACATCTTTTAATTTAAATAGGAGGTGTTAATCTCTATACTGTTGTCAGATTTCAACTTTCTTAGCTGGAGGCTGTTTTCATGTGCTTCTCTGTTAGTTTTATATGGCAGGGAAAAAAAGAGATAAAAAAAGCCCACTTATCTTTCTACTTTTAATGAATGTGAAGGGACACGTGCAACAATTAACCACTGCTGTGCTGTGTCCCTGATTTGTAGTCACTTCAGCAAGTGATGAATAAAGATGTAATGTCAATGCTCTTTTTGACTGAAATGCAGCACATGGAGGACCAACTGTGTCTTTAAGTGCAGTCCTTCTGTTTTTCTCATGTTTCATAGAACAACAATAAAATGCAGCAGATATCTCTTGATCACTAATTTATTGTATTCATTTTTCAATGTTTCTGAAATACATTTATGGTCACCCAAACAGAGTACTTCTTTCTTACCTGCATCATAATTAAGCCTTCAAAAATGCTTTCTAATTTGCTTTCTAACTCCAGGCTACTTTTATTTCTTATATTAAAATTGATTTGTTTTCCAAAATTATAATCTTTCTTTATAACAGAAATCCATTTCCCTAGCTATGAGTTCCAATTGATTTCACATCATCATTAACTGCTGTTTTATTTATATGCATATAAAACTGTTTGAACCAAGTTGTTTCTGTGTGTTGTAGTTTAACCTGGCAGGCAGCTGAACACCATACAACCATTTGCCCACTTGCCCACAGGGATGAGGGAGAGAATCAGAAAATAGGTAAAACTTGTGGGTTCAGAAAAAGACAATTTAGTAGAATGGAAGAGGAAGGTAAATTATTATTATTATTGGTAGTAGTAGTAATAATAATAGTAAAAAATATACCAAGGAAGTAATGCACAATACAATTTCTCAACACCCACTGACAGATGACCATGCCATCCCAGAGCAGCAGCTGCTGGCCCCCAACCAATTTCCCCCAGTTTTATTGTTTAGCATGGTGCCATATGGTTTGGAATATCCCTTTGGCCAGTTGAGGTCAGCTGTCCTGGCTGTGTCCCCTTCCAGCTTCTTGTACTGGCAGGGAAGAATGAGAAGCTGAAAAGTCCTTGACTTAGTGTAAGTGCTGCTCATTAACAATGAAACCATCAGTATGTTACCAACATTATTCTTATCCTGAATCTAAACCACAGCACTGTACCAGCTACTAGGCAGAAAATTAATTCTATCCCACCCAAAACCAGGACACTTGGTTTCATAAAAACATAAGACCACCTGTAGTGAAACAGTAACACTTGAACTGGTGGAGACAAGAGAAAGTATGTACATGCACAAAACCAGTTTTATGAGGCCTTATTTTGCTTTATGATGTGTTAGCAAGAATAGTCAGTCATATGGTTATATTTCATACATGGTAAACAGGAAAATTTTGAAATGCTGAGGTAAAGGTGGTTCTATTTGGGTAGACTTTCCTTCAGTCCACTTTTAATATCAGCAGTCTTTTTTCTCCTCCGCTTTAAACTCTAAAGGTAATGAGATGCAGACTGTGTCATTCTTAGGGAACTCCATATATGTATGTCCTAATTGAATCAAATAAATTGTTCATCCTAATAAAACATTATATCTATGTTATGCCGGCTCAGCAAAATTCTCTGTAGCTGTGGTTAATGACTTTTTACTGTAAGACATATACAAATGCATTAAGACAATGCTTTGATTTTTGTACAAGATTGATTTTGTACGTGTAAAAATGGGTGAAGGAAAAAGGGTTCCAACAGGTTATTATTTATCCAATTAGCAGTATATAGAAAGTTGGCTTCAATAGCAGGAGGGATATATATTTTGCTTATCATTGAGAAATACTACCCAGAGTTTAGTTTTATAATAAAGTACCATTGAGTCGTGTGTAATTAAGAACAGGAAATATGAAAAGGCAATATTTGCTGAAGTACTTAAAATTCAGCTGTTAAAACAGGAATTTTAACTTATAATTTCTTAATAATATTTTAAGTTAAGTAGTGTTTTAAACTTACAGGTGTTTAAATTTCCTAAGTGTGGTTAATTTTTAATGATAGGTCTGGTTAAGAAGTGAATTCCACTATGCTTAGACAATCTTTCAAAGCCTTTAAGCTATAATGGAATTTTTCACACAAAATATTTGCAACAGAAGACAGTGAAAACATCTGTCTGTGTGGAAGTGTTGTTCATCATCTGGTAAAATTATAACCTTATGTATGTCTGATCATTTAGTCATCCTACAGAAAAATGCCCTATCAGTTTGAGCAGTACTTGATTGTCTTGTGCCACACTTGTAAAAAAAATAAGATATGGCTTACTCTACCCACCAAAGCCATCATGTTTCTTATTATTATCATAGAGATAAATACAGAATCAGCCCTGGAGCCTTTTGTTCAAATAATATTAACCGCTACATTACACATGCAACTACAATGAGTTCATCTAACTATAGAAAGAAATGTGGCTATAATTACCATACATTCAATTATATTGAAAGACTATTTAAATTCATCAGAACTCTTGAGTTAAGTTGAAGGACATAGGTTTTCTTCCTGGGTCTAAACACTACTTATTTTAACCTTTGAGTCCTCCAAGCATTTGCTGAAAATGAAGCTGACTTGCAAAAGGTGGACTTCTAAAGATGCTTTCTGGTGGCTTGCAGGAATCTGCTCTGACTCCTGTCACCTATTTCACGTTCTCAGAACATCAGGACAACAACAATAGTAATACACTAAGGCCCACCTGATATTTTCCTATGGTGCCCAGCATTGTGGCATTTCCAGGCTAGAGTTGCCACTTTAAGACATGATCACATCTAACTTGTTTCTTCTGGTAGTGGTTTACTAAATGACTGCATAGTTCCCTTCCATCTCCAGACCTGGCCAGCAAGGTACCCCAGGGCAGACTTGAAGATTTGTTCATGGGTCCACTGTATATATGTACGTACCTGTGTAGGTATAGAAAAATTGCAAAGCCCTAAAATGCTCAATCATTTAATAGTGGAGTTTGGGGTGTGTGTAGGTGTTTTGCTCTAATTTTGACATAACAAAAAAATGGAAAAGAGATCTTTGATGTTCTGCAGTGTTTGAGACTTTGGAAACGCTTGGCATGACTCTTCACACCTGAATTGGTAGTGAATACACAGTGCTGGCAAAAAAGACATCTGTGCATCATGTTCATTGCCATTGGCCATGGTTCTTTTCTCCTTTTTTTCCATTAAAGTTGTTGTCCTGCTATTTGAAATCAGTAGCAGATGAGATTAGATCAAATAGTTATGAGAAAACAACTATGAGAATTCTAGTCACACTAGAAAGAGATAAAAATGTCCCATCTGCCAATTTAGTGTAATCAATAGCTGAATATGCTCCTTTGCAATTCCCATGTGTTGTGATAACAAAATGGTGTCATATGTTACTAGAAGTAGAAGAGAAGCAGTCTTGTATGTTCTACCAGCTGCTGTATGTGTGTAACTTGGTAGGGCCTGTTTGTTATTCTGCTAATGATGTGTTGGGTTTTCATAGAAATGTTCTCACCCACATTACAAGCTAATGATGTCCTTGCCTGCAAATGTCTGAGAACTGCTTTTTAAATAGATATGCATCAAGATACTACAGTGATGGGTTTATGAAATGGAGATTAAAGTGACATGAATATAGTCAGACTGGAGAGATTAGGAGATTTTGCAACCTAGAAGAATTGTTGCTTAAAACCTCAAGTTAACCTACTTTAGAATTAGGACATATTCTAAACATGGACTGTCTTCCTAATTGTAAATAGTTTTCTGCATGTGTGTGTCTGTCAGAGAGGGAGAGAGAGAGAATACCAACCATCCTTTCATTGATCCAAGGATCCTTGACTTCTGTGAGTCATATTATGCTTGATTTAAAGAGGTTTCTTCTGACATGATGTGAAAAGCTGGAAACCCCCTTGCATGTGAGAGAAATGCTTGTGCAATACAAGCATGAACAGCAGCTGTGTAAGAATTTCCTCTTTGAAGCAGCTTTGAGAGGTCCAGGACAGGAGTTAGAAGAGCCTCTATGAGCTCAGTGCTAGTTTTAATTTGGTTGCTACCATACATAAGAGCTTCTCTGCAACCAACAATGGGCAAGACATAGGAAGTTGAAGGCATTGTCATGCCTGTTCTTGGCCCTAACACTGGATCAGGGTATGCTCATCTGAAATTCCTTCTCTTCTGTGGGAATTATCATTGGTGCACTGTGGTGGCTTATTTTTAATCACAATAGGTTAGTAGTGGGAAGTGGAATCAGATTTTAAAACTGTGACATTCCTGAAGGGAATAAATAAATAGATAAATAGATAAATAGGTAAATAGGTAAATAGATAAATGTGTTAGATGAGTGTAGTCAAATGCCTCTACCACATAAAATCTCTAAAAAAAGGCTTTGGAAATATATCCTTAAATGTGTCATCTTGTGCAGTCTGAATTTTATTTGCATAATCAAATATTCAAGGTGTAAGTGGTAAAACATCAAACTCCAAATCAAATTAAGAAATGAAACAACAAAATCACATCTTACAGGATCCCAACTATCCTGAGTGCCACAGGAGGTAGGAGAAGCTGAGTACTGCTGTGCAGAGAACAGGTCTGTTACTGTATGATGGCTCTATGCGGTTTCTTAATCCCAATTTTACATTTTTGCTCCCCATTGTGGATTTCAGGCTGAGGTGATTGGGTTCTGCACACGGTTTTATTGGCAGACCACAGTGAACCTGGGTTCTCCTACTCTCTGGACTTGTCTTCTATTACCTGCTTCATCAGAAGGAAATGCTAGTCCTATTCAGTCAAAATAGGGCAATAGCATTAAAAAAACCCACAAAACCAAAACAACCCAACACTTTAAGTTCTGTCGTCTCCACATACAGAGATGTTTGCTTTTTCAGAGGAATCTACAGAATGAATAGGAGGAAACCCAAATTTGACTTCTCTATTCATTTGCAAGTTCAGGGTAGCCCAGCAGAGACTGCTATACTTCAAGTACTTCTGTCGTCCTGGCAGGATTTCTAACTCCCTTCAGGCCATGATACTTCCTGGTGGTCACATCACACGACAGGACTCTATTCAGATTATCCTCCACCCAAATAACCCCCTTTTCTTTCCCCTCTGAAACTGCAGAAAGGCCATCTCTCTACAAATAAGGCAGCAGCTGCATCCTTTGTGGGGGATGTGTGTGTGTTACTTCGGTGTAAATTCTAATGAATCCCATTTATGGAAGACCAATGCATGCTGTGTAGGAAGAAACCACATGAAAAACGGAAGGAAAAAAAAGCTGCAAGCAATCATGAGAGCAATTGTGTACTAGCGACTGGAAGTAAATATAAATTTAAGCAAAAGAAATTATCACCAAGGATGAAAAATGCAGGGCTAATTTTGCAGCTGTAGCCATCTATAACCTGTACTTTTTGTCTTCAAAATACATAATACAGCTTTTTATTAATCAAATCAGATTTTGCTAAGGAAGAAATTTAGTATTAAGATGCCAGGGTACTGGCAGTTCACAAAGCTAATTCTGGAACATTATGAGAAACGTTTAAAAACCTCCCAGCCAGCTGTATTCTTTTCTTAGCTTTTGGTGTCTGGATTGTACAACTTCTAAGCCATATCTTTTTCCATCTGAAGATTCTTTTTATAGGTGACTCAACTAACAGAGGGATGATGTATTATCTAATAGAAAGAGTGAATAAGACTCTTCAGGAATGGCAGAAGACTCATGATGTTAAATGTTATCACAATATCAATGAGGGGAAAACATTTATCAGTTACTCCTACTACCCCCAGTTCTGGATGAATGCAAACCAGAGACCGACTTTTGAAAAAGCACTAGAACAGCTGCTGCAGAGGTACTGTACAAACTCTGTATCTCCCTTGTTTGTATTATCATTTTATTCACAAATGTGTTTAACACATTTTACAATTAAAGTCAGTAAACAATAAAACATAACGTGCACAGACCATATTGTGTGGTTAAAAAATAGCTGAAAATTACATCAGGCCTCTGATCAGCGTGCCAGATACAGTTCAGTGAAATGCAAAGCAATGTAGTTAAAATGTTTGCCATCTGTTTAAAGCAACATGTGTTGTTTTTCTTCTCTGGGTTTCAGATCACGTCCCCTGGAGAACACAGACCAGACCGTATTAATTGTAGGTGGTGTTCAGTGGCTTAATTCCAATCACCTGCAAATTATCCAAAAGGTGTTGAACAGGTAATGTTATGTACTTGGTGTTATTCCAATTTTTGATATGATAAATTATGAGAAACAACAAAAAATTTTAAATACAAACGTTTCATTTGTTTTTTTTATAGGTGTGTACTTAAGTGACTTTGAAAAAATAAAACATACATTGTCTTTTGTTGTATCTGTTAAGTAAAAAGTGTGTCCTTGGTTTTTTTTCTTCAATTTGCAAAACAGGGAAAATCTATCAAATATCCTGGTGATTGTCAAATCCATAGGGATGGGCTTTCACCTTCCAGTGGATGGAATCCATTCTCTATCACAGGTAAGCTACAGTACATTTTTGAGTGCATTTTCATGGAAGACTTGTCATTTCACCATTAATTTTGCTGTCTGGTCAAAATAAGTTACAACTGCTGCTGAGCATGTTTTAAGTGGATCAAAGGAAGATTAATGTTTGTATTTGCTCATACTGCTTACTAAGAGGGATTCAATCCAGTTTCCTTATTGCATGCATACTGTTACAATTAGAGAGCCATTTGAGATGCCATGCTTGGTCAACTGTCCCAAGAACCAGAAGAAGGTCCAATATTAATCCTGCTGCCAAAACTGAGAAGTCATGTTGGGGATAAGCAGATTGCTCCTCATACCACATTGCACATAGGCCCTCCCCAGGCTTCCTCCATGGTTACTGCTCAATCCAATTCACTTGTCTGGCTTACACAACTCTCAGTAAATCTATCTTAACCCACCTATGAAGCCAGAACATTACAGAGCAGCTGGAAGGTACTGGTGAATCCAGCCTGTTATTTGCATGTTAATCGGCTGTTACAGTCAGTTCAAATAATATCCAAGACTCTCAGAGTAACAAATGTGCTCATTTCAATGCGCTGTATAACTCACTCAATTCACTATTTTTATTTACAATTGGGACAGTGATTCTCTATTGAACACACATAAAATACATGGAAGAGAAGCACTGGAAGGCAGAATGGAGTAAATGATGCCTACCAGTGCTGTGTGTCATGCTCCAGCTATTCCCAGGTGTTGAAAAGAGAAAATTATTACCTTTCACAGATTACGTACAGCACTCCTTGTGCACTGGGGACTGGCGCCCACGTCTTTCGCAACCATAACACACTGCTGTATTCAGCGTGAGACTTCCTGCTACTCACCCTTCTCTTTGCTACAGAGACTGCCCTGTCTGATTTTGCCCATTATTTCTGTCTAAGTTGGTACTGCCTATCTGCCTTGTCTCTACTGAATGTCTTCTTAAGGATTCAAACCATTTTCTTAATTTATCTGGATGACCTAAATAGAATAAAGTAAGGACAACCTTTTTCTTTTTCTTACTCAATAAATTTACAAAACTCCAGAAATCAACTACAGTGCATAACCAACATTCTTTTCCCTTTCAATATTGGAATCATATGCCAAATTACCCCTGTGGTTTGTATGCTTTAGCCTTCGGACTATCCCAGCTACTCTCAAAGGCCTTTTGTCTGCTGTGTCAAATCCACTGCCTTGCCAACTTTATGGCTTTCTTCCTATTCTTGGTCTTCCTGAAGTATATTCAGAAATAATAATCTGTTCTTCAGTATAACCATATTTAAGATACCCATGGCCCTATAATCCCTTTTAAGCAACTGCCTCAATAAATTTGATTTGAAGCTGAATTTTTATTTAAAGAAGCAGTTTTACCATTTATTACAGACAACTTTACAATTGGAATTTTTTTCTGAATTACACCTCGTGTTAGCTAAATACATGTTTAAAACCATTACCCAGTGTCGTGGGTTTACCCAGGAAGGGTCAGTCTTTCAAGTGAACGAACGAACTCAAACCACTACACCCAGGAATTATATTTTAAACAATCGTGAATCTTCCTGTAAAGGAAGCTGCACATCCACTGAAGAGTAATTATAATTTCTCGGAAAAAACCCTACATCCGTCTTGGAGTAGTAACTATTTTCAAGAGTGAATTTATAGTAGTTCATGTCTGCAGTACAACATAACTGCTTATTCAAAATGCAGTTTTGCTATTTATTTCTATGGCACAATAACCTCTAAACAGTCCTTCTGACAAGACATTTCAACATTTTATCTGGAATGCAGGCAGAAGTGCAGAACTTGTGGAATGAAAACTTGATTATTCTGGATACAGCAAAAAATTTGGGCTATGAAGTGGTTGACACCTTTGTCATCACCATGGGACGTTACAAAGAATTCCTGCAAGGGAAGTGCGGCTGCCATTTCCATGAGGTAATAGTTTACACTTATATCATTCCCAGTTATATAAGATATTTTAACTGTCAGATCTTAGAAACAAAAAGGTATGTGGTGAGGTTAGCATCTGTCACTCAAAGTTAGGCCTGAATACAAATCATGGGGAAAGCAATTTGTACGGTGGCACTTGTCCCTCACTGCTCAGAGTGCAAGGCCACCCAAGGACATGCTGAACTGCTAGCATGGTGGTTCCTTGAAGTAAAAATAAACATGCCCTTCTGCAAAGGTAACTCGTATAAAAGGATGTTGCACAGTTTCCAGGTTCTTATATTATTTGTTATGTGTTATGTATCTCTGCTGCTTCTGCGTGGACTCAGTTTCTCTTTTTACTCAGTCTCACAGGTTTTTGACTGATGAAGTCCTAACTGAGCAGTTCAGCACACTCACATCAAACCCTAAGTACAATTAAAATGGAACTTAAAACTGAAGGACCAATCTTACTGTGTGTATCTGTTTTCTGATGTCTGAGAAAAAATAATCTGGGATAGTTACAGGGACCAATTGTACAAACAGAAGTGTAAATTGCTTGTTCTCACTCACACCCATAGTTGTGCTTTCTTGTCTAAAATTATAGAACTTTTGTCTTCTCTTTTACAACTACTAGATTGGTAAAACAGGGACATGGTAAAACAGATAATTAAGTCAGTTGAGAACATATTAATTTTAAGGTCTGGCAAGGAATCTTCAGAATATGTTACAAATGACAGGAATGTATTGAATAAGTCAAAAATGAACAAGAAAACACATGAGTGTATCTAGGCACAAAATCAGCTCAGAGTCCACCAAACCAGTGAAAGTGAAAAGTTTGAAAAATGAGATATTTAAAGCTTTTCTGGTTTTCTTTAAGATGTGTTTTGAGTATGCGGTATACTTTTTATACTGAGTGCTTTTCTCCATCAGTAAAGGAGGGATCTCTATTATTTTGGGATTTCTTGTACCTTATATATAGCAAATAAGTAGTGCATCCCCAGTTTAATGCAGGCAACCTTGAATGAAAAGAGTATAATTTCTGAGTACTCAAGTAGGCAAGTACCCTTCACCACAGGCTGGTGGCACTCATTTTTCATATTATAGTTATAGAACTGTCACCAAGGCCACCAGACTATCCCTGTAGCTTCCAACCAAGCCCTTCCTATGTCATTATTTGGCCTTAAGAAAACCCATGAATATTACATTACTCACGTTGGAAATCAGAATTTTGAGGAATAAATTTGAGGAATAAAGGAGGTTTATATCTTTTCAGCTTCTGATTCCAAATAAAAAATATTTCTTTAGTGAAAACTGGTATTATGCACTCAGGCCTCATCAGTGACCTCATTCATTGTTGCGTATAAGGACAGAGAAGCTTCTGATACATCTAGAGATCAAGTCATGTTTAGCACAGTGAAAAATTGTCTGTGATGCTACAGGGTTCTTCATTCTTATGAACTGAATCTGGTTTGCTTAACAAAAGATTAGGAAACACGATTTATTTGGCTAAAATCTGTTTAGCCAAAAGACTGGTACTTTCATATCTTTCAGGAAGATTTCATTTTCTCTGAGTGATCAAAAGAGAGATGACAGCTACAAGTTTTCATAGAACAAAATACCAGACAAGCAGAAATTGTTACTGAAATGTTAAAACTGGAGGAAAAAGAAATATAGCAAAGAACTCTTAGAAACCAAGAGTCAATGATTTTGTGGTGTTTCACAGGCAGCTGGGGGCTTTAAGCCAATAAGAAGCTCCTAGTTGGAAGAAAACTTGAAAGTTTGGTTACTGACTAGAACAAAGACACAAGTAATTTGATGTGTCATTTAAAATATAAAACTCCACAATTTAATCCTTACAGAAAAAATTCTAGAACTTTTCTTTTTTATTAGGCATAAATATTAAAAAAGGCTAGAACCCACACAAGTCAAATACTAGTATTTTTCCAGCATTCATTTAGGAATGTGTTTTCTGTCAAAACAAAACAAGTAAGAGAGACCACAAACATTTTCTGAATTTCTTGAGAGAAGGATAAACCCCTTTGGCTTATTTTGCCAAGTCATGCCTATTTTTCTGTAAGCTTCACTCTTGATCAAACCTGTTCCCCCAGGACCTGAAAGTGTGCAGGATTAGCACAGAAGTCCTGTGGAGCCTAGCAGGTACAAAGGTAGGCTGTGACACCAGGAATGAAGTGGAGGTACTAATTTTTGCTATGAAGAAACATCAGGACAGTTATGATGTATTTTCTTTAAAGATCCAGAAAAAGTAAAGATCTAAAAATAAGTTCCTTCATCTGATACCCACAGTGTACACTAGAAAACAAAATATCCTGTGATAATTACACCTAGGAGTAGTTTAAACCAAGCAAACTGAAATTCAGTGGTGATGATAGTAAAATTTAAGCATAGGGTTCAGAGTGTATTTGTAGTGTCTGCTGGCCAAGAACTAACATAGAAAGCGTATTTTCTTGTGGCCAGTGGTTTATATTTCATTCTCTCAGCCACGGCAGAATAAAACAATTAATAACTATAAGGTTAAATACACAGGTAGAGATATAATATCAGACAGTCTACCAGACAGCAAATGAATTTCTGAAAGAGTCTGGGGAGGCAATCAGCTGGCACTGGTTGGGTCTCTGCTCCAGGGTGAGGCTCCCTGGGACAGAGCACAAGTTTGGGAGTTATCAGACTCACGTGAGCTCATATGCCATGTGTCATCCTCACAGCTGATTTCCACCTCAGGCTTCACAGCAGCTCAGGTGTTTTCAGGCCAGTGCCATGGCCTCTGTGCTGCTTTGTGGCAAACCCCAGCAGGAGTGGTTAGTTAACCAGTCCTTTAATCTACTCTGCTCAATACATGAAAGGCACAAGCACAGGTCAGTCCAAATGAAGCTGGAAAAGAGGGAGTAAGTCACAGAGTAGATATTTATGTGATTGATAAATAGTCCCATGGAGCAAATGTCTCCCTCCATTTTACCCAGACAGCTGTACTGACCCTTTTTTATCTAGAACCCAGATGTTGAAGTTTTCATGGGTCACTGCTGACGTTTGCCATTTCCACAGATCTTATGAGTGAAAGAGAGCTTCAAAATTAAGTATTTCAAATGCTTTATATGGAACTGGGTGGAAAAACATCAGGGCGTGATCAGTCATCAGCATTTTTCATGCACTCCTCCATCATTTTGTATGAGCTCATGTGCAGATTTGGTCTTGCTTCTCTGCTGAAGGAATCTCAATAGAGTATGTGTTTCTGGGGAGGATCAGGGGAGAATTTGGCTCACAGAGCTGTTATTAATGAGGCTCGAGAGGTCATTGTGCCTGAAAGAGCCATAGATCTGCCCAGTAGAATCCATCATACACAAAAACTCAGACTTGATCCTTGAGGAAAGCAAAAAGAAAGTCCTTGAGTTCTTTTGATACTTCATTAGTTTTAATAGTTTTGTCATCAACTTATTTCTGCATCCTAGCAAGTGGAGTTTCATTAGGTGCTGAAGCAGTTTGCACTAGGAAAATGGCATTTTGCCCCCAAGGACGGAGCCAAGAACACTGTGTAAAACCCCAGCACTTCTCATGTTTTCTGAAACCAAATGAGACAGATTAAATCTTGTGCTTTGTACTTTCACTTTCTTTCTCCTAAAAACTGACTTTCCTAAAGTCTCATAAGATGGCACCCCTCTGTAAATGCCATCTGAGCTAAAGTATGACTGTGCAGGAGTGGAGGACTGCCCATTCTGTGCAGTCAGAAAACAAAAACTGAAATGCCTTCAGCAGTTCTCGTTTAGTTCCCATTAGCTGGGTGAAGAGAAAGCTATTTCCCCTGAATGGCCTGGAAAATTATTTGAGTTCCCACCAACCCACTTCAGAGGGTCTCAGGTGACCCTGATAGCATAGAAATCTCCATCTCTGTAGACTTTACAATCTTTGCTCAGATTTCTAAGGGATCTGGACTTTCAAAATGATTATACTGAGCGGGGACAAAATATCTTGCATAACCCTGACACTTACTGCCTAAACATACTTCTGGTTCTATGCACATATGAAAACTTGATTTTTTATTTACCTCATTCTTTGAAAATGCTTATGGAGATTGGTCAGCACTATAAAATTATTATAGAAGCTATTTTTTAGTTCAGATTTATTTTCTATTTTAATGGCAGTGAAATCATAATCACAACATAGAAATTTGCAACCTTGGGATTTTTGTATCTTAATCAGTGGTTGGCTGCTGGATGAACATGAGATTGCATTCCTGGGAGATTATGCCTAACAGGAATGCAGTTTGGGTGGTTGGTTCAAGGTGGCATCATTTTGAAATAGTTGTAAGATCTAAGGGACTAATTTAGAAAAATGAACCTACAGTAATTGCATGAAAACAAATAATGTGCATGGTTGTATTCCATGCGAGTTGAACACAATAATCCCAGAGCTTTATACATATTTCAGGGGCCAAGGTGGAGCATTCTTCAGCACTAAGTTACTGAATCATGTTGTGGTTATGTCAGTGTGGTGTCCTGGGGAGAGGAATGTTAAATTGCACCGTAACTCCCATCTTCTTGGAGAAACACGACATATAAGGGTTTCATCTCAACCTGGGGCTGAGCCAGGTGTGCGTCAAGACCTCAGAGTGAGGCATTCTCACAGGGCTCATAGCTGAGACATGTTATATGTGCCTCAACTGCTTGGTGTCAGAGGAAGATTTAAACCTTTCTGCAATTTGAAGCAGTCCTTTTTTTTTTTACATGCTAAAAATATGCAAATAAGCTGTTGAGTATGTATTTTATTGCTTTAGGTAAATTGTCTCTAGTGAAGAGAACAGAGTCTAATACACAAAGGCATTACAGAGTCAAGCAACTGAGTATAATGGGCCTTTGCATGTAGATTTCAAAACTTAAGATCTTGCACTTTACCTAGTTTGTAACATAACAAATTGGGCATTAAAATACTGCTTATGAACAACTTGCACCTCAAGTTAAGAGTATCAGGACTCGCTTCATGGACAACTGCCTCCGCATTTCTGCACACACAGCTGTGTATCTGTCTTTCTAGGTGCAGGCAGAAAGCACTCACATATGTCATTTCTTTTGCAGGTGGTGAAATCCAATCCCTCTGAAGAAAGGCCACACATAACAATGACGTTATCGAGGCACTACACGCTGGGGAAATATTTCAGCAGTCAAAGCAAACCATCGCAACTGCAGGACTATGCAACAAATTCTCAGTCCCCGTATCATGTCCGAGGTCCAATAAATCAAGTTTATTCTGAAATCCTTCTCAGCAGGCTCTGTGCAAGTAAGAGGGAGTTTGTCAGCACATAGCCTCTCTTGGATATAGCACCAAGACTAGAGAAGTTCCACTGCCTGAGTGACAATTGAAGGATCACAGTGGATTTGTGATATGCTTCCTTGATGTACTGCACGCACACGTGGAGAGTTTGGGATGTGGTATTTTTCCAAAACCTTATGAAATTAAGATATGCCCTGGTGACTCTGTTGTGTGAAAATGGAAGCTGGAGGGTTGCAAAGGAGAGAAGAGGGGAAGCTACTTGAACTGTTGCCAAAGACTAGAACAGCTGTACTTCAAGCAAGTGTATATTATTGATAGTAAGAAGAGACCTATATATTCACTTGAATATTTGGAAAGGGCTGCTTTAGGTCTTCAGCACTATCTAGTTTTCTATTTACAGAGGCACTGTAATATTTGAATGTATTTAGAAATTGACTACATTCCATTTCAAAGAGTTTTATTTTATGTGGACAGGTTTCCCTTCCGTATCAAACCTTTTCTGTTTAGACACTTGGTTTATAGAATCTGAAAAAGTCTATTATCATTTTAGTGGTGACGCTGAGTTTTGAACTCTAGTGTTTTTAGTGAAAACACATCTCTTCTTTGTATCTTAGATGGAACAGATACCTACTCTATTTTTTTGCATGTTCTGAAGCTAATAGGGAGATAGGGTACCTACACCTGAGTGATTGTAACTGTCTCAATGGAACATGTAAATATAGTGAATTTGTTAACATAACTTTATTTATGGTCCCAATTTAGAAGAGTGCCCTTTTGCAGGAAGAATTCTTAGATAAGTGCTTCAGTGTCTACCTTGGCCTGTAAGTCAAGCAAGTATTTTTCCTGCATGAAAGTGCCATTTCTTTAATGATTTTTTATAAAATGCTCGCCAATGTGTGAAGCCAGTACCACAAACATAAGAAAAATTCCCCTTGCAAGCACACATGAGAATTTCAGGATTTGGTAATTAATCTGTCATAAGAAGTGTGTGATGTGATGGAAGCAGAATATACTGCCAGCATCTCTTGCTTGGCAGGAGCAAGACCTTCTCTGAATGCCAGTTTCAGTTCAGATCATCTCTGAACTGCAGTTTGATGCTG
The DNA here is from genome assembly GCA_013397795.1 of Orthonyx spaldingii. NCBI lineage: Eukaryota > Metazoa > Chordata > Aves > Passeriformes > Orthonychidae > Orthonyx > Orthonyx spaldingii. Next base: position 1,127,934 of record VZTJ01000801.1, read on the forward strand.
TAAGCCAGCTACATCCCCAGTGTTTGCAGACCTTCTGTGGGTGACACCCCAGGGAGAGGCTGTGTGGTGGTCCCTGCCACAGAGCTGGCAGCCCACTCATTCACACTTGCGGTGCCCAATGGCAAACCACCCACAGTCCAGGATTAGCAGCTGGGTGACAGGTTAGTGGCAACCCATAAGACTGTTGTCCCTACAAATTATCCAGTTATGGATTTTTATTCATCCAGTCATGCAGCTGGCAATCAAGGCACCACTCTCCCACCATGCATTAGAGAAGGGAGTTTTAACCAGGCAGGTGCAAGTCTAACAAGGGATGTGCTGAGCTCTGTGTCATGATTCCCAGTCACAGTTTTACATATACTCCTCCATTAGCTTCTGCTTTGGGAAAGGAAGCTACAAACAATATCAGGGAATAAACACATTATAGCAAGGAACTAATCATCTTATTTGCCTTAGTAGCACACAGAGGGGCTGTCCTATACAGAAGTAGAGCTAGCAATTCATGACACAACATTTGATATTTGCCTAAGATCCTTAAACTCAACAGTCTGTATGTCCAGCTATAGTTTTGTGAAATTGTGCTCCTTCAGGTAAGATATGTAAAGATATAATAGGAAATTATCATGCAATGTGGAGTTTGGCATCCTAGGTGGTAGAGAGTGTCCTCCAAAATAGGATCTGGCATGCCTAATTTAAGACACCTTTCACTATATTGAAAAAGTTCCTAATTTAGACAGTGACTTAAAATTAGTGAGATGGTATGATTATCTCTGTTTCTGTATAATATGCTGCTGATTACTTACACTAAATATCCCCAAATTTCAATGTAGGATTTTCCCTGGCATAGAGATCTACATGAAAGATGGGTCAGGAGTTGTGCATAAATACTGAAAATGCCAGCATTTGGTTTTGAGTAATATGATTATCTAAAGAACATACTTGTATGCAAATGATATATTATATTCTCTTGGGTCTGGAAATCCAGGGCTGCACAACCTTAGAGCTGAAGGATATAATATCATCATTAATATTAGTAGATGCAAAATACAGCCAGATGTCTTAGGTATTAAGACGATCGATGATAAGTGTATTACAGTTCTGCTTCTGATAAGATTTTTTTTTTTTGTAGATCATTTAAATCCACATGCTGTTACTGTTATTGTTCTGTACACAAACGTTTTTAAGGCATTAACTGGGTTTTTATGTTTGGTTTTTTTAGCCAAAACCTATTGCTGAAGCATCAGCTTAGTGATGAAAAGGAAAGAGCTGACTTTGTTATACTGTAGTGGATATCAGTGAATGTGCAATTCATCAGTTCTGGTTTCACCACAAAATGGTTTACATGTGCTGTACACCCAGATGTCTTAATGTTTTCCAAATCTTAATATTTTTCAAATGTATTAAGTGTATATTTTCCTGTGTGTTTTCTATTTTTTACATGTCTGTGTACATTAGTATGTCTGTACAAAGTCATTGGTACAATTTGCAAATTGATCTTTATTTAAACGAGTTCTTTGAATAAGCTTTTCCCAACACTATGTTTGATCCACGTAGTCTTAGGAATAAACAAAGGATACTAAGCTACATTTTTGTTATTTAACTTTAAAATATATCTAGTATCTCTAGGTATGTGAAAGATGAGAGTTGAGACTGACGTGCAAGGATTGCTTGCTCATACACAATAAAATTTATGGATTAAGACAATTAAAGAATTACTGTGTCTGAATTCCACGGTTTAATATCTATGGTTTACTCTAGAATTATTATTTCTGCTGTGACATTTTGCCTGAATAAACTTAAAGTGTTCCTATAGTCCATATATTTACTTTAGTCCCATTACTTACCACTAAAATAGCAAAGGACCTAGTTGTCGAGTTCCACCTCCTAATACAGACATGAGTGGCCCTGGAATTAGTGGTAGGATTGAAATACTCAGGCTGGGGAACAAGTACTCTGAGAAGTGGAGTTTCCTGCTCAATGTCTGCCCAGCAGCATGTGGAGCTTAGAATAGGATATACTTTAAGCTGCAGGTAGAAAAAGGATGGAACTGTGTTGCAAAATAAATACTCTGACATACAGAGCAGTAGTCTCAGTTATGATTGCATCCCTTTAGCTGAAGCTGGAGCATGATTTACCAGTGTCCAATGAGTTGCAGCTCCTCACCTCTCATATAATTCCATAGATGTTGAACAGTGAACTGGGTTAGAGCCTTGCAAGGTACCTGACCACTACAATCAAGTCCATCCTGATAAATATCTTTGGAATAACTGACTGACTTCGGAATAAAAAATATTTCCCTTTTTGTAAGGAAATGCCTTGACAAGTTGTCTCTGTCATCAGACTTGCTAGATTTCAGGGAGCTGAAAGGATGGACTACAAATACCATATTTAGTCTTAGTAATCATTTGAAAATTATAATCTTTAGAATAATCACTTTCACACTGTTAAATACAAGGCCTTTATTTTTCTCTTCTGTGACATATTAAAGGGACATCAAAGTAAGTTTATTTGCTTAGTGGGTGGGGTAGCAAGGCATCAAATTACCTCAAGGTTGAAATAACCACTAATAATTATGCTTCTGTTGCTATGTTGAGCCAAAGAGAATGCTTTGAAGATGCAGATATGTGTGATATTAAGTTGACTGCAGTCCAGGGATCTTTCAGATTACTCTTTTAGAGTAAAGCAATTTTTAGAGGTGCAGTGAACTATTTGGCATAGACTCAAACTGCTAAACAAGTCTCTGTTGGGTCACATGAAAAATATGGTCTTACCTTCTTGTTTGCCTGCCTGCTAGCTTTGCATCTGGCTTGTTTTACCTCACTGACTATCTGTACCTGCTCTACTCCACGTCAGCCTTTCTTTCAGATGGCCTTAGAAATTTGTGTTTTGTCAGACTAGCAACTCCTGGAAATCTGAGATATAATTGTTGCAAAAACTTCAATGGTCAAGATGAGCCTGTGGGGTCACAACAGGGTCTCCTGCAGCACAAGTTTCTGTTGTGATGGACTTCTCTCTTTTCTGGTTTTTCATCTGACTGTTTAGCCAGCTCTCGGCACATGTGGGCAGCCCTTCCTGCAGTCCCTCAAGCATGTTCAACAGCCTTGGCAAGGGACACCACATTATGCAGCCCTCAACTGAAGATCAAGCATATGTTTAAATGAAATCTGAACTGAGGTCTTTAGGAAACACAGCATCTATTAAGCATCACCCTCATTTCCTCTAGTTCCTCTGGACTTCCCTAATGAGGAGCAGGATTCACTCCCTTTCAGCTGAAACTCAAATACCAAGGTGTTTTCCCAGCTTTTGACAAACTTTTTTCCCACTGCTTGCTTACATGAAATGAAGGGAGGGAACTGCTCTGCCTGCTCCGTCCTAACAGAGTGAAGTGAGCTGTTTTCACACACTCACTGCAGTGGGCATTTCCCTCCCGTACCTCATTGTGGGGACAACATTCCCACAGTAGATGGTGTTTTCAATATTGTGATATTTTAATCTGTTTTGGGCAGTGACAGGCTATGTGGTTAAAACAGACAGCTCAGTGTCTGCCACCACCGCCTGCCCTAGTGCCACTCTAAGGATGCTGGGTAGATTCGGGGTGAAGACAAGACTGTCGAACTAAAATCCTTGAGTGAGGAATAAAAATTACTCAGATACCTCTTGACAAAGTCAGGGCAGTTATGAAGAGTTCATTGCAGATAAAGCAGGTGAAATTAAAATTGTCAAGGGCCTTTTAAAGTTAGTAAATTATAAGGATTATTGTCAGAGTTTGAAGACCAGATCTGTGTTTGGCAGAGTTTTTCACTTGCCATGTTCCAAAAACATCTTTTATATTTTCTTTTGTTCTTGTCACTATCAGCTTCCATATTTCTGCTATGATTCTATTGGACTATCTACTCTGCCTGATAATGACTGTGCAGCCTCCCCAGATGGTAGTCAAGTCATCTAACAGGTCAGAGAAATTTTATTATTTCTGAAGGTTTTTTTTCCTTTATTTCCATATGCCAGCTCCAAAGTTTCTTTATATTTACAGAAAGCTTTAGTTACGATATCTCTAATGCCTCCAATGCATTCAAAGAAACCTGTCAAGCCCTATTTATCCTAACAGGATGGAAAACACTTTAAGACTTGAAAACCTGACCTTGCAAGCCATTAGATAATGCAGCACCCAGCATGATTTAGCCCACAAATCATGGCTTCCTTTGAAATAGAGAATCATAGTTGTGTTCTACTAAAGTTTTCACTGGGGTGATTACAATTTAAACATGATTTGTGTGAACTGATAGGTGTGTTTTTTTCAGCTCAGGGCCTTTGTTGAGCTCTCTTTACAGCAAATGGTATCTATTAGCTACTGTAAAATGCTGTTTCAACATCCTTTGACACTGTGTCCTGCCCAGTTCTTATAAAACACGTACCCTTGTATAAGGAGATTTACTGCTGATGGCAAAAGGTTAAATCATAACAGGTCTTAGTGCTCCACCCATTACTGTTCCCTGAATTCTACACTGCATCATTTCTGTAGCCCTGATGGAGTTATCAAAATAACACACCTTCAGCTGTGAAATGCAAACAACAGAGCCTGCAGACATAATCAAAACTCACCCGTTGGATCAAGGCCAGCCTCAAAGTCAAGGACGACAGCTTCTAGAGACTATTTTCAGGCACCAAAACCTGGTTTCCTCTTTAACTCTACATATTTAACAGAAGCATTGTAATTATGATTGTGGTCACACTAGGGTTCTTTGTAATCGTCACAGAAAGACCAAAATCTGAATTATTCTCTAGAGGTGTCTATTATTTCTACAGTATTGCTTACTCTAAAGCAGGGATTCATGATGCAGATAAGAGATGTTTTTACATCCCCCTTCTGCTCCTTTACTGCAGGAACTTGATCACAAGCCCACCACCACCATCACCAGGACATGCTTTCCAGCATGGATAATGTGGAACATTCTCAACATCTGCTCCTGGAGCTGCTTGGATGTTTAACAGTGCACTGGATCAGAAGGCATTCAGTCCTGCAGATGAGTAGAACTTTTCATGGCAGTATGGGATTTACAGGTTTAAGACCGTTCATTTGGGTAAATGAAGAACAGATCTCCACCTACTGCCTTACAAGAGGGCTAGGTGAATGTCTCTGTTTCTGCGAGAAAAGCCAAGCTGACAGGCACCTAACTCCAGAAAACAATAGAGATTCTTTTTCAAGTTAAAAGGTCATATCACAGATGGGTACCTGAGTGGTATCTGAGGGCCCCATCTTCTAGCAATTATTTCTGTACCAGGAGTGCATGGTGAGCCCAAGCAACTTAGGGACTGCTGACCATTGTGCAGGAAAAATGTCTAATAGGCATTAAAAAAAGAACCTACCCTTGGCCACGTTCCCCATTTTGCCTCTATAGAGAACTTAGTGCCCTGAGCATCTCTCCACACCTCACACACAAATACACCCCCAACATTACCGCTCTGTGTGTAGCTTATAGCTGTTCATGTAATTGCTCTCTACCTCAATTCAAAACAACACAGTGTGGGAGAGACCTCTTTGAACTGTAGTGTGTAAACTAACTTGTGCAATTTCAGATGGTTTGACTGGGGCAGTTGTGAGATAGCAGTTATGACAGGGGGTGAATGGTACCATCCCTGAAGACATAGAGGGGAAAGGCAAATGGAGAGCTGGAGCCAGGAAGGAGCTGACAACCTCTCCACGAGTTAGATGCAGACAAACCACATCCTTCCCCACTGAAGTGCTGTTGGTGGACTTGTCCTCATCTCCTGGAGTTTAAATGCCTGGCTTCAAAGTAATGTTCTTAATGTGAATAAATATCTGCTACAAATACAAGTTTGTCAGAAGCAGGGACTTCTAAATGTTTGGTAACTATATCTAACTGTGTCTAGGGAGCCCAAGAGACTATAACGGATCTATAAAACCAGTTAGCACCTGCTCTTCACACTTCTGTTAAATAAAATTCAGTATAGATGCAAGTCATTTAAATGAGTGATCTGTCACTCCACAGGAGCCAGTCTGGAGTGGAGTGTCTGTCCAGACAACACTGCAATTACCACATTTTGTGTCTGGTATGCCATCTTCCATGCTCCTCCAGCCTGGGCACTTGGGTTATTTCCTAGGGTATGAAGAACAGAATATCAGCCCTCAAGTTCACAGTCATTTCTAGTTTTGACTAAAACTCCAGACAACCTGTTTTGATAGTGGGGAGGTAAATACAGGTGCCGAGTGGCCTGTAAGCTTTCAACCTCCGAATAATAGCACCATCATCTCAACATTACAGAATATGGTCCTGAAGTTACTGGAAGAGAGTCAGTGCAGCAGCACAGCCCAGTCTTTGGCAAGCAAAGTGATTGCCATATACCAGACAAGGGCAGCACTTGTACACCTAGCAAGACTTCTCTTGTTCAGAAGAGACGCTTCCTGATGTGGATTTGCTTCAGATTTTTCCACTTGGGAATGTAAGGTCTAGCCTTGGTCTGTCCACCATAACAAGGTCTCTGCCTCTTCTTGGGGCTTGAGGAAGCTGGGATGGTCCTGTCCCTTTCCATCCTCCTGGGATCCATTTTCTGGGATGTTTCTAAGTGAAAACACCACACTGACTGTTGCCTGGTTCAAGGTGGTCGTTGCCTCTGCTGAGCAAAGGATTTCTACACAGAGTGTAGAAGGTCTAAGGAGAAAAGTCCTATGGAACATTTAAAGGTTTGACAGTAATTCAGCCACAGACAAGTTGCTGAAGTGAAAAGTATGGCTCATGTCCAAGTGGCAGCGCACTGCAATATAAAATGAAAGAAAAATCAAGGCTTGATTTACAAGGGCTCTGGTAAAAACCTATGACACAACACTGGTAGATTTTAAATAGGGATTTGTGTCTTCAAATCTTTCACCAAGTAATATTGAGGGACTTAGACTCTTTTATTTTGTTTCAGATGGAATATTTGTGCCTTTTTTCTCATCACACAACAATATTGATGGCAATGCAAGCTGAAATAGGAATCTGAGGTCCAATCTTGGCTTGTTCGTGGATGATATAACTTTGAAGAAAATAGAGATAACCAGCAGAAATTCTCAGTATCTTTCCAGGTTATTTTTGACAGGTTTAGAGACAATTACTATGAAAGCATCTAAGACAATGTCCTGTAATGGTCACATATTCAACTGCAATCAATGCATCTGCTTTCTGGATCCATAATTATTTTATGGCCATCTAACCAAGAATGCAGATAATGTTGTGTCTTGCACATAGGTACAATATGTGGACCAGCTACCTGTTCATGTCGAGACTCCTTTCTCCAACTGGTTACATTTTTGTTTGAAAAGATCACCAAAACAGGTCCTCCAGATGGCCAGAAAATGACAAGCCTCTGAATCCCAAAGTTCTTCAGGTTTGCTCATGCTTTACTTAGACCCACATGTTTTATGAACATGACTGCATGCAAGGAATTCATGGGTTCTCCTGGCACACAAGTAATTGTCATCCCCTTAAAAAAGTATTCCCAGTCTTTTCCTTTTCCTGCCTTTCACTGAATATTCTTTACTAAAATCTTTCAGCCTTTCTTTTCCACTTCCATCATTTTTCCTTACTTCTTCATCTCCCCTTCCACCTCCCCTGTCTATGAACAAATGACCAACCTAATTTTTCCAATCTCCACATGTCACCTTAGCCTGCTGACTAGTGTCCAGTTCTCAGCTGGTGAAGCTGTGGTCTCCATCAGCTTTATTTTGGACAAGTGGTGAAGGCTTTGTGGGCAATACAATGTGCCTGTGTTTACAACTGGAGCCCACTGCATAAATAAAAGCTGTTAGAAGAAAAGTTCAAGAAGTCGAAAATTAAAATAAGGTTGGAATGCATTCAGTTTTTCATTTTCTCATATAAGATCCATCTCTTCCTTCATCTCCCTCATTTTATTCTCCAGCTAATTAATTTCATCAAATTCCTATTTTCATAGAAATCTGTTCTACCTATTTATCTTCCATCCCCTGTGTGGGCAAAATTCAATGGTGTATTTACACAGCCATGTTCTCCCTTTTAGCTAGTTCTAATACAGGGACAGTGTACTAAAGGAAGGAAAGTTTTTTTTTGTTGAGGTGGAGACCCCTGATTTAAATAGGTGGAGCTGTATTCCCATAACATGACAGATTTGGGATTTGGTGAGTAAATTGCACCAACTCTCACACTCACACATGCATAAGTGGTCTCAGGAGTCGTACTGTAAAGCAGTCCCCTTGTAACACATCACCTCAGCATACAGCTTTAAGAGTCTTAAAGCTTACTTCTATAAAAAAGTTGTTTCCACAGTTCCTGGCCACTTTCTGAAAGTGACAGATTCTGTAGCTTGGGAGTAGTTTTACATCTGATTATATACTTTTTTAAGCCTATTTGCTTATTTTTGTAAGGCAGGTAAATTTAAAGTTAATATACAGCCCTTCTATAGGCACAAATAATACAATGAATCTTTGTCCTTCAATATTGCTGCAGGGATCTGATCCAGTAGACACTTACTGTTAAGTTTATATGACATAAATATAGTCTGATACAGCTTGATTCAGCAGACATTTATTTTTCTGCTTTATTTACACTATAAATACAGATAGTGCCATTTATTCATTGAAAGTAACAACAGATATAAAATAGAGACCATACGGAATATTTGCAAGCTCTGAAGTTTTTTATCATCAGATCTGAGAATATGTTTCCTTACATTTTTAATACATATGATTCACTTAATATTTTGTATTTAGGCTTGCCTTTGAGCTATGCTACATTAGTTTTTGCCATCACTGGTTTCTACAACAGTAAAAGTAATTTTTATTGGTAAAGATAAGTGATCAGTATTTATTCTGTGTCCTTTAATTCACCTTATATTTTTGTTTTGTCTTTGTAAGTATATTCTTAACTTTCAATTTTTACATTTACTGTAAGGAGACTTTAGTGCTGACATTACTAAGAATATCATCTTCAATCTCAAATGTAAAAATAAAAATAGTACATCAGTTCTTCATAATTGTGATAAGATAAAATTTGTGACAGCTGCAATGAAACAAAAAAACTAAGTTCTCTTCTATGTATTTTTACACCTGAATCACACACTCAAGCTCCCTATACAATCATGAAAGCTTTTAATCACTTGTGCCCACTAGGCTGTACTTCAAAAGCACAAGTTAAGTATCACCAAGTTGGTCTAAAAATCTTTCCTGTTGAATTCCCTATATTATTGGCCACCATGCTGTGCTATCCTGTATAGCCTGAGGATGAGATAAATAGGAAGAGCAAAGAGATACTGTATTTGCATGTTAACCAAGTCAGCTGTGTGATAATAAAGATAGAAAGCCCCTATGGCTCTCTTCCCCTTTGTTTCAACAGATATTGAAGTCTAACAAGACTTGGAAAACACAAGATGATGTAAAGATCTAAAGATCGTAATTTCTGGAAAACAGGCTTATTATCCCTTATTTTGGTGTGGACCAGGCCTGTTGTATATCATCATGACGTTTGTCCATGACCAAATGGACAGTTTTGGATCTTTGCAGATAACACCTCCCAGAGTGCAGCTGAAGAGGATGTATGTTCCATTAAAATATAGATAATGGGATGTCTGGCACTGGAAAACAATTCTGAGGAATAACATATGGCTTATGCTTCAAGTTCATTATCCCAAAAATATTTCCTAATCACTTCTGTAGTAATAGCCATAGATATTAAAAGAAAAATCAGTGACAGCAATGAAGCACCTGTCAGACTCTCACATGTGAAAGTACCAAGCACAGCCGGGGTGGAGCAATCAGCACAATTAAATTCTAATGCAGCTGTTGAGGATAGTTACAAAACAAAATAGATTATATTTAGACAAATGACAAATTAAGGGACTCGATGGTCCTGCCTGTTGTCCTTCACTACCTAAAGGGCAGGAAAAATTTGAATCACAACATAAATGAATTTTCTGAGCAATAACAAAGGTTGAAAGCATTTGCTGTGAGTGTATTGAGACTATAGAAACATGCTTATTTCTAGACAAAAGATGTCATTAACTTGGTTTGAGGCTGTAAATAAATTGTTCATTCAAGAGGGAAACTTAATACTGTGTGCGCTATTAAAAACAGATATTTATGGCACTGCAGCACTTAATTTTACAGCTGTGTTTGTGAGCTCCTTTACACTTCATCTGGGGAATCTTTCACATATCCTAGAAACTGCAACAAGCAAGAGATTCCAGGCATCTGGGCAGCAGCCCTGTCTCTGCAGGATGGTGAAGAAAGGCAAAGACAAATTGCCAATATCCACTCACGGAGTCAGGATTAACCACTGCACTTTTAAGGCACTGAGACGCTTCCATCAGAGGTGTTTATGGAGTCCTGGCATCACCCGGACACTCCAGGGCAATACTGGGCCATGTGCCTCATGCTTGCCTCTTCCAGCAAAGACAACCTGGCTGTACTGTCTCCTGAAAAGGGTTGGGATGCAGGGTGCCCTGCCCTACTCTCCAGGATGAATCCCAAAGCACGATCACTACTGCCTGTGCCATGTTAAGGAGTACTGATCTCTCCTCACAGGAGTAGGAGAAATTGTAGGTGCTCAAGCTCCACACTGACCCCATTTTCACTGGTGGTCACTGGAGGTTTTTGAGGTTGTTGAGCTGCTCAAACATCTCAGAATACAGGAGTAAAAGGAAGTTTGCAAATAAATACTTATAAGCACAATAGGAAACTACCAGTAGGAAAGGCATGAAAATACAAAAAAAATCCCCAAACAATTCAAACTATTCCCTTTTACCCCATGGCCTTAACTTTTGCATGACTTAGATCAGAGCTATTACAAGGTTGCTGAGATGTCAAACCCCAGCTACTCTGATAACTTGCCAGTTTAGCAGAGTTCAATTAGTTGGGGACAACTTAAACCCTGTAGACTTTGGCATCTTGCCCATGGCTACACACATTTTAAACCACAACTACCCTGCCTTATGCAACAGTGGAGAAATATCACAGCTGCAGGGATATAATAAGGGTAAGGTTTCCAAAGCTGAAAGGCTTTCTTTGACAACGGTGTTAAAAAGTTTAAGTGGGTTCAGATACTCCAGTGCCAGGCCCAGTCAAAAAACCAAAATTGTTAGAAAGAGAGAAGGGGGTCACTGAGGAGAGGAAATAAGGAAGTGGCTCAGGAAACAGGTAACATGTAACAGTGACTTGAAAGATTTTGTAAGATTCAAAGAAGGATTTGATGCTTATTATCTAACCCAATCAAAAATTTGGACAGTCTTATAAAACCTGCTAGTGTAAGGCATCCTGTAACCATTTGATGTTAAAATGAATGTTTATGAAGGAACAGATTGCTTTCTACAAGATTCCTACATCTTAGAAGCCTTTACTGCACTCCCTTGATGAAAATTACTTAATACTGGTATGCTGAAAATATCTCTCTAGAGTACCTCTAGAAAATACCTACATTTAGACTCTTCATGTCAGAGAACAGAATTTGCCAGCAGCACTTCAGAAGAAACTCATACCTACTTCCAGGATCCCCCCAAAAATCAGCAATTCTCAAGTGCTCATGTAAATTTTGGCAAGCCCAGGACACTGCCTCCAGATTTGTGACCACACAGGGAACAGCAGACTCTCAAGTCAGACTGAGTCCTCTCTTCCTAAGCCCCAGTTTCTGGCAGCACATGACCAGCAGATGTAGATTGCCAGAAGACCTGCTCAGCAACTATCTGGAGTTACAGGCTCCAGAAAGCTTAGTTTTCTTCTGGATTCTTTGGCAAAGACAGAAGGGATTGTGAGAGGCATGCATGTACATTCCTCACCTTCCAGGTGCTACTTCTCCCTTTTTACACATCCATGCACATGGAAAATGTGGTTCTGTATACTGTGTTGTGCAGCTATTGTAAGCATAATATTCAGGGGTAGCTTTGGAACCATTACATGTTTGTGAGGTCTGTTTGTGAAATCTCCATCTGACAACACGTTGCTACTGGATGCACTTTAATTGCTGTTCCAGTCATTTGTGAACTCAGCATGCTAGGTCTGAATCAGCAACAGCGTGTACTTTCAGGTATAAATATTAAAATGAATAATACACTGATAACAATAATGTTAAACCTCTGGACAAGAGGCAGAGGGAACTTGGAGGGCTATGGAGTGGAGAAGGGGCACATCTGTTTTCCTCTTTTAACTTCCCTTCTACTGCCAGCCTGACCCCTGACCTTATTGAAGTCCTGAGACTTGTCCACAGACATCCCCTCACAGAGATGCTGCACTGTGAGGCAGCACTGTACCAAGAGCATGAGGACCCCTGCCCTGAAGTCCAATCCAGTCCAGTCCACTGCACATCTCTCCTTATGTCCCTTCTTACTGAGGTTACAGTACTCTCACAATGCCCGAGGTGCAAGGGCTCTTCTTGGGTACCACTATTCTGCCAACAAGATTCCAGTTCCTTCAATACAAAGACTTGGCATGTCCACAGTTCCCAGAGTGATGGCACATCATGCAGCCAAGCACTGAGGGGGCTTGAAAGTGTGCTTTTGTGTTAGAAGTACAGATTTTGAGCCTGGTCACCACCACACATGATAAATGTCACAGCTGAAGGGATAACCTGATATAGGTTTTCCTCTGCTCATCTTTATAAGATAAGGGGATAATGACCCATTGTATGTACAGGTAGGATAATGCAGTTTGTTTTGTCATATTCATGTCTCTGATAGACATCAGAAGTTCCAGGAGAAGGAAAATAATTTGAACAAAGCTTTCAAAAGGGGTGACTTGTTTAGGCGAAGTTAACTTTGTATGTAGTTACATCTAATAAGATGACAAACCCTGATTATAGTGAAAGCACGATCCACTATCTTTTTAAAGAGATAATTGGTCTATCTCTGAAGCACGTCATCTGTGAAGTGAAGCTTATTCACACAGATTCTGTGCAACAGAGTGTTTATTTATGTAACTGAATCATATATATATATATGTAACTGACTGTCAGGATCACATTAATGTTCATTAAATATTAAGTTAATAAATGTTCAGTCAGGAAATACAAATCTGCTTAGACACATTTCATTTTTTTTTATCAACATTTGATTGTCTTCGTTTTAAAATAAAAAAATGTGGACAATTTAGTATGAATGGCCAGAGATAACCTCACCATGGCCAGAGAAAGCAAGATAAGCAGCAAGTCAAATTTATCTGCCCTGATTTATAGTAAATTTTGTTCACTGAAGCTTGGCGCTTGACCTTGGCTTGGATTCTGCTTCATTGTCTCTGCATCCCACTCGTGTTGCTGTCTGTGATGGAGTGAATGGTCTTCCAGCACAGAGAGCTCTGAGGCATCAGTGAATTAGAATTACAGGCTTCAGAAACATTTGGCAAATTACCATAAATTTTGGTAGATCAGCAAGGCATGTCTACATTATTTCCCTTTGCAGGCTTGCAAAGCACATAATGTGCAAAGTGTTTGCCCTCCCATTCTCAGTAGCCAACCGACCTACACGCAGACACAGAGTTCTAGACTAACAGAAATAGTACTGGATGTGCCCTTTGCCTGGGGAAGAGAATATAGCTGGAGGGAATAAATCAGAGAGATTGTGTAAATAGCAGGCAGGATGCTAAAAGGCAGGAGAAGGGCAGCGGATGGGGATCTGGTGGGGAATCCAACTGTGACAGCAACAGGGGAGTGGTTGTAAGGGAAACAGATGGGAAGAAAGGCAGATGGGAGATTAGGATTCAAACACGTAGTAACCCAAACTTCTTCAAATCAGATGGTCACGGAAAAACGTAGTTTGCTTCCAGTCACTGCTAGAGATTGAACTGGATGATCTCAAGAAGTCCCTTACAATTAATATTATTTTCTGTTTAGCATCAGCCCTCCAAATTGCTTCACTTTACAGGGTATATGATCAAAGGGTTTCCTTAACTAGATAAAGATGATTGTAGCAAAAAATGTATACAAAATCAGATCCCCATGGGAACCCAACAGAAGGGTAATTTATTTATTTATGGGGCCATATATTAAATTATACAAATAGGATTGGAATTTTTGAAATCACTATTTTTCTAATTTAAATCTTACATTGCTATTAGCATATAAGGTTCTGTAGCTACTATAGAAAAATTCACATATAAGAATTTAGAACCAAAAGATCCATATTAACTTTAAAAAAAAAAAATAAAAACAAAGAGCAACAACAAGACCAAAACAAACAAACAACCACAGAGAAGAACTCTGTTTAAAGAACCTGCAGGAAAAAATAATTTCAGAGTGGATGATAAATGCATAGAGCAGATAAAGGAGCACATAAGGAATCCACGTCTGCTAGACCAAGGCTTTGAATCAACTTTAGAAGATGGAGCCAGGAAGCAGCAACGAGGATAAAACGAACCATGTGTCCTGGAATAATTAGATAATTCTCTGACACAGCCCACACATTTTGGCTGGTGCAGGCCTGTTTCATGGCTGGTTCCCTGTGTTCCAATGTCCTTCACCCATTTCCCTCACTCTGGCCTAAGTTCCTCTGCAACCACAAGCAGATGTTTTCTAGGCAAAAATTCAGAACAGAGCAAACAAGTTATAGTGAAAGGTTTAAATAGCTAGTGGGGTCATTAGCAATCTGCCCAGAGTCGGTGATGCTTTGGAGACCCTTTGAGAGCAGATACATGAGCATGAAGTAGAAAGGAGACATTTTATAGATCTAAATATACCGCTGATTTTGCTCTTAGAACATCTCAGCACATCCATGAGGAAAAAAGGCAGGGAAAATAGCACATCTACGTGATTATTTCCCAACATGTTGTATTCTCAAAAACGTTCATTTGTCATTGAGATGATTTATTGTGCTCTTCACTTGGAGCTATTGTCAGTCAACAAGAGCTATTTCACTAATTTACAACTGTGTCAAATCAAAGTTTTACAGATCTGCCATTTTATCCAGATTATTTTTAGTGCAGGTGTTTTGCTTACACAGAAGGAAGCAGCAATATATTGTGATCAAAGAGGACTTGAAAGTCCAGAGTGCCAGCTCTCCATCAGGTGCTGGTTGACTCATTGGCTTTTAATGTGTAACTAACGACTAACAACCGAGGTAGCAGCTGATAAGACTGTCTCACTGAAGTTAACAGGAATGAACAAATGCTGTCCTAATGGACAGTGATGCTGACTCAGTTAATACAGCTAAAGCACTAGAAAATTTGAATTAAAAGTGTAGGGAATGTTATGATCTATTAACATAATCTCATTTCTGTGGATTAAATCACTGCAGACCTACGGGTTCCTTTACCCGCGGTTCCGCTCTGCCGCACCCGGACCCCGCTGCACCCCTCGCAGCCGCTCTCGGCGCCTCACAGCCTAAGAGGCAGCACCGCAGAGGCGCGGAGCGGTAAGGAGCGGTGCGGAGCGGATCCGTGCGGAGCAGCGCTTTGCAGAGCGGAGCGGAGCCCCCGCCGCGCCCCCGCCCGGCCCGCCCCGGCCCGCCCCGGCCCCCGGGCGGCCAATGCACGGGCGGGGAGGCACAGCCGGGGAAGGAGCTGGGGAAAACATCAATCCCAACTTTCTCACCTTGACGGGAACCGAGCGCTCCTGATGTGTCCCCTCCTGCCGCCCTCCCTGCCAGCCCAGCCTGCCCTGGAGGGCCGTCCGACGGCCCGGGCTCGCCGCGCCAGCTGCCCCCGGTCCCTCCAGGGAGAGAAACCCGAGTAGGGGGCTGCCCCTGGGTACGGTCCCCGTCGGTCCCAGCTGCGCGGCGGGGCTTGATGCGGCTGCCATGGGGCGCGGGGCTCCCCTCGGACCGCTCCTGCTGCGGGCGCTGCTGCTGCTCGCCCTCTGCCCCGCCGCAGGCAGCACATGGATGTGAGTAGCGGGGCTGGGTCGGGGCGGGAGGGCTGCGCGGAGCCCGTCCCCTGTGTCCGTCGGGGCCCGGCGCTGACGGGGGCTGCCTCTGCAGGTGGCTGGGCATCGCCGCCGCCGGCGGCCCCGAGAAGCCGGGCTGCGCCAGCCCTCCGCTGAGCCGCCGGCAGCAGGACCTGTGTGAGCAGAAGCCGGAGCTGGTGCCCGCGATCCGGGAGGGAGCGCGCCTGGGCCTCCAGGAGTGCCGCAGCCAGTTCCGACACGAGCGCTGGGACTGCCGCTCGCCGCCCGCCGCCCGCCGCGGCACCGCCGCCGCCCCCGGGCAGCAGCTCAGCAGCGGTGAGTGACCGCCGCCGGCACGGCGGGGCGGGGGCCGGGGCTGCCCGGGTGTTCTGGGTTTGCGTGGCCAGGAGCCCCGCGGGGACCGTCCGTGCGCGCCGTCGGCAGAGCCGGGCGGAGCCGGGAAGGGCGGTCACCGCCGCCGTCCCGGGAGGTACCGCGGGCACACGAAATGCACCGAGCAGACCTAACCTGCTCTTGTCTTTGCAACGTTGTTGTTGCTTCTTGTAATTCTTGCGTAGTACGTGCGTGGATGACACTGCCCGTAGGTAGATCCACTTAATTGTGTTTAAATGTTGTTGTTCTTAGACTTATGCTGAGTTTATCCCCTTGTGTCATAGTAACTAAATGAGTGGGCTTGTGAATTTCAAACAGGTCACTTGCAGGTAAAAAAATCTGCTCAGGGCACCACTAAATACAATGTGAAATGCTTTAAAATGTATCGTTTGTGCTCAGTTATGTGGTATTGATCAGCACAGCGAAACCAAAGCTGCTTTTCTTTGCATAAAATAATTATGGAATTGCTAGAATTTCCGCTGTAAAAAAGGATGGGTTTTTTGTATCAAATGTCGCACCAAAGCTTTCCTGCAAGTTGCAAGGATCCTGCAACCTTTTTTTTTTCAGCTCCCTGGTCACTGATCGTGAGATGGATGTGATTTTAAGTATTGTGGTACTTCACTGGGTGTTCACGCAATCTTCACTTTGTACTGAAACAGTGTAAAACCCCCAAGCATTAATCATGAAAACATAAAGTGAGGAATAAAAAGTGATGCATATTCCAAAAAGGAAAGGGAAAAAAAGAAAATGAGAGAAGTTTTCTCCACTGTATGGAGGCATATGTATTGTATATTAGTCCTTCTCCTCAACAGGAAGGACTGCTCCTGAAGAGCCATGAGTGGCACTGCTCACCCACAAAGCTTCACTAGTTTGTGCTGTGGAAGCCTTTTATGGTGGTACCAGCACCACAGACTAATACAAACAGGAGAAACAAAGAGGAACTTTACTGCCCATGAGCAGAGACTTGGGAGACTGGAAATAAACCATTTTTATGACAGTGAAAATTGGCCCATTCCAGTAAAATTTCAACTACTTTTATTGACCATTCATTGATTTTCAATTTGCTTAGAGTATGCCTTGCTTAACGCAGTTTAAACCTGTGTGCCACATTGTGCCAGAAACCTCAGAGAATAGGACTGGCTTAAGAAGCCCATGCAGGTCCCTCCATGATTCTTCTGAGATACAGTCTAACAAGTAAAGGCCTTTCATGCTGCTGTCTTTCCCATGGCCAGCTTATTCTAGAAAAGTACACGGCCTAAATATCCTCATGCCATTCCGATTTCTGCCTGGTTTAAGATTTTTGGGGCTCTTTGCAACCTTTGTGAATTGGAACAACATCAATGTTTGCTAAATTAGCATGAGGTAAGTTTTGGCCCTGTACCAAAGTAACCTGGGATCATGACAGCTTCTTTGAGATTTAAACTAACCTTTTCTTCTTCAAATCAGTATGAATAGTGAAAAGCAGAGTGGAGAGTAACGGGTTTGGAATGTGGTTTTGGGTTTGGTTTTTTATTTATTATTGAAACTTAATTGACTTGAAAATTTCTGTGGCAAAGAAAGTTCTTGATCAGATTTAGAAAGAAGTTACCAAAAATTGCATGGTACAAGTAGCAAGAAATGGCACCACAAATAGCATGGTCATATGAATAGGCCCTGAAGTCATTTTGGGTTATGAACATCCACTGCTTTGAACAAGTTAATGCTACAGACCAAGCTGTGATGACTTTCAACTTGTAACTGTTCCTGTTTAATAATCATCTGGCTTGTAAAGTCACTGTCTCCAGCCCAGCCAGGAAGGTAACCTGAGGGAGTTCCAGAGTAACGTGTCCATGCCTTGCTGTGTAGGCACGAAGGAGACCGCGTTCGTCTCGGCGGTGACGGCGGCGGGGCTGGTGCACTCGGTGACACGGTCCTGCAGCGCGGGGAACATGACCGAGTGCTCCTGCGACCTCACCCTGCGCCACGGCGGCTCGGCCAGCGAGGGCTGGCACTGGGGCGGCTGCTCCGATGACATCCACTACGGAATGTCCTTCAGCAGAAAGTTCCTGGACGTGCCTTTCAAGAACATAACAGGCAAGGGTGGGAGCGGGTTGGTGGCGATGAACCTGCACAACAACGAGGCTGGGAGGCAGGTAGGTGCCGTTCAGATGTGGCAGCAACTGCTTGAACACCTTCGTTGACAAAATGGCATCAGCCAAAGGAGGCGGGTCCTTGGCTGCTGGTATTCATGGGGCCAGTGGCAAGAACAGCACTAACACCACCAAAGAAAGCATGTACAAACTCGGAATCACAGCTGGTTTTAACTAACTAAACTCTGTATGTTAAAATAAAATCCACAAAATAAGTAATAGATCTGCAGTGCTTAAACAGTAAATTTAGCTTAATTAGATATTTGATATTCAGTTGCAAACTTGAAATAGTCCTGTTATCAGCATAATACAATATGATTTTTGTCACTGATTATTCTGTTACTATCATGACCTGCATTTTTAATTCTCTCTAATACTGAATGAGAAGGCCAACTGGACACAAGGCCACATTACTCATCTACAGTCTGCAGTTCACACCTGAGAGTGCAAGTCTCTCATTGTTTAGAGGGGAAATCAAGAATTAATATTTTCTTTTAAGACATGTGATAGAAATGACACCTCCAAAGTCGCTCATTGGTTAGGAAGTGCAGCAAAGAAATGAAAGGAGACTATCTTTAGATGGCTTTTTTTCAGCCCAAAGAGCTTCCAACTCAGGGTTGCAGAGGAAATGTGTGTATTTGGGTATGTGACATTGGATTCATCTTCCTAGCCTGCAGAGGATTTAAAATGGGGGCAGAAATAGCCTATACAGGGAGATGTGAGCCTGTAATCTAGTGCTTGGAGCTTACATCTGGAATGGCAGAGATTTGGATTCTGATTTTTCCTTTAAAATTACTTTCTCTGCTTTACCTTGGAGTTTTTAACTTTATCTTTAATGGCTCTCTCTGGGCCCATAATACTTTAAATCTGTTCTGCTCAGCTTTAACTAAAGGAAAAAAGAAGAAAGGGAAAACCTCTGGTTTTGACTACACATATTGATGGACTTCATTTTAACTCTGAAATTTCCTGTAGCCAGAAGCAGCATCAGTGGGTTTTACTGTAATCAACTTTCCTATCTGCCATAGACAAGGAATATTGTAAGTAAGTAGTAAGCCATCATAAGAGCCATGGTGGTATAATTGAAAATTACTTTAATTTAAAGTAATTTCTACAGGTAGTATGTGTTATTTCATTTAAGCTATGTAGTTGGAAAAGCAGAAAATTTTTCAGGTGCCTTCCAACCCAAACCATTCCATGATTCTATGGCACTATGACATAGACCCTATTCATAACTGAACTAGATGAAGCAAACTTCAAACCTAAGTAAATGCTGAGAACAGTCACTGTGAGTTTAATTAGATACCAGCCAGCTAAATCATCTCCAAGGAAAGGTGATTGGTATCTTGTAGTAGGAGAGGAGTAAGAGGAACAGAAGATTAAATTATTATTTCCTTAAGGAAAGAGCAAAGGGTTGTTTATCATGTTTGTAGAGCAAGATAGTTAAGGAAGAAGTATATAGTCGACTTTCATGCATAAATATTTTGTAATTTGATGGCAAAATGTAGGATAAAGTAAGTATTTTGATTACTGTCCAGAATGAAAAAGAATGTTTATTGATGGTACTTGGGATTTCCAGCAGCAATATTATCTGAAGTAAAGTTTAGCATAACTCTTCCTATTTGTATTTTCATATCTTAACTAGGAGATGCTGGAAAATGTTGACCTTCATGTTTTGAGGCTTACAAGAAGGATGTTTTGATATCTTATGACCTTTTGTAATAAATACTATCATGTATAGTTTGGTGTCTTGCAAGAGCAGTCTTCCAGGGACAATACTTCTGTGTTTGTTTGGAGTTAGTAATAGAACTGGTATGTGCAGAATTCTCTTGTTTCTTTCCTATTTCAGTACAAAATGTTATTTTACATTTCCACATCTCATAGTTATCATAGAAACATATAAACATTTTAAAATTATGTGTTTTGAGTTGTCCACTAATCTGAATCTCAGAAAATTCAGATTGCATCCTTATTCTGCTACAAGATAAATGTTCATCATCTTTTAGCCTAGCAATTTTCAGTGTATTTAGATGTGCATATGTGAGTTGAGCTCTTCTGCTCCTTATACAAAAGGATGTGGGGAGTCAGGTACTATGGGTTGACTATCATTGCATTGGTATTATTTTACTGCTGGAAAAATTCTGGTCGCTTTTCCACTTGTGGAAATTTATTTGATGTGGGACTTGTGTTCTCACATTGAAAAAGCCTGGCTCCTCGGAGAGTTTGTTTTTACTGATACTTATGGATTGGTAAGAGACTCACCAACAGTTTGGAACTGTTCTTATGTGCTGCCCCTTTGGTAGGACACGTGCTTTTCTTCATGAATAATCATATTAGTTCTACCAGTGGCTGAAACTGGGACGTTTGATTACAGGCATCGGTTCCTGTTACAAAACAAGTACTGGCAATCCTTGTCTCACAGCTGAGAACAGTGCCTGCAAACAAAAGGCTTAACTTCAAGATAGTAAGAATTAACTGGCATTAAAGGGTATGCAAACTGTGATGGCATTGACACTCTTCTTTGTTGCAAATCAATCTCTGCTTTCTGCCCACCTGTCTGTTCTAGCCACAGATTCCCACCCTGTGCTGCTCCCTCTGTTAATAGCATAGGATCAGTTAAAGGAAGACAGCTTAAAAACGATCTTTCTCTCAGGTTTAGTTTTTAAAAAGAGCAGTGTTCATCCCTGTTCATCACTTAACCCTGCACTCCTGATGTTCTCCTACCACCAAGGCTGAGTGGCAATAGGGGCAAGAGGAACTGCTCAGATGGACTTGTGGATGACCACAATGCTTGTGGACCCAGCTCAGTTCCACACAGATCATTTCTTACAATCTATCAGTCAGTTCCATAACCCACCTAAGAAAGCCCGTCCCAGCTTGCTCAGAGTGACACATCTATCCACTTGGTTTCTGTAACAGTGCTTCTCTGAAGTTCTCTGTGGAATTTTGTTTTGTAGGGAGAAGCTTCTCACTCTTTCATGAATATCTGAATAGATTCACCAAATGAATCTGAAGTGTGAAACTGAACACTGGTTGTGGAGTCAGTCTGGAAGTCGTGGTCCCAGTAACTCTGCATCCCAGTCACTGTGCACTGCTGAGACACAGGTGTGTGCTGCAGCTGTGTAGCACCAGAAGGCCACGTTGGCTCTATAGACACCATCTTAGGTTTGCTTGCAACATCAGGAGAAGATGCCTAGTTCCTAAATTTTGCCAGATGTTCAATTATGGGAGCTTTTTCTTGAAGTTCACGTGGCAGACTGAGATCCAGTAGCATGTTCTGTGATCAGACAAAGCGGAATGTCACCTCCCCGTGCTGGCAACCCAAAGTATATTGGAGTCCAGGCTGAAAATTTGCACATCCTAGCAGCTGGGAAACAACACTGAATCACATTTGTAGTTCTTGCCTTCATCTGCTCATCTGTACACTGCTAATGTATGCTGCATTTTTATATTTTGATATCAGTCTAAGACTTCAACATCAGTGTCTTCTCCTGTTTTGAAACTCTGTCTCCCTCTATTTTTCTTTAATTCATCCTCAGAGAAAGACTCTGAGTGGCATCTGCTGGGCTTCTTGCCCACACAGAAGTAACTCACCCTTAGCACCTAGCAGATATGTCCAGAGCTTCCTCTGACAATTTCTGGATCCTTCTGCCCTTAGTAAGTACCTTATCATACTGCAGTGGAAACAAGGATTATTACATCTGTAACCTTATCAATCTAGTAGCACAATATGATTTAAAACTACTTTGAAATTCTAGTTACTTGATGAAAATAACTAGTCATTCAAAATTAGAAAAATACTATTAAATCCTCTCTATTTTTAAGTTGTGTGTAAAATTTCTTTTGATATTGTGTTTCTCTTTTCCTTCACATTTTTATTAGGTCATCTGTCTTCTGACAGACTTTTTGTCCTTTTTTAATTCTCATCTGCCTCAATCACTGTTATATCTTAATGATTAATATTCTGACTACCCAGTGATTTCCTTATTGACAGATTCTTGAGATAAGAGCACAAGGTCAAGTCTTCCTATTAAAGAGAAACTAGTGTGTGTAGAAGAGATGATAAGTATCTACCAGTATTAACTAGCAGTTATTTGCCACTGAGTCTGTGTGTGTTCTGGGGTGAGAGTTTGCTTGTTGCAATGTTCTTATTTCTTCCAGTAGTGCAGAAAAATCTCCAATTGCAAAAGCAGCCCACAGCATGTGGAAGTATCTCCTGTACAGGTGCATCTCTTCACCAGGTTTAGTTTGCAAAAGCTGTTCTAGGTCAGGGCATATGCCAGCTCTTTCTTGCTAGTGTTTTTTGCGAATGTTTTGCATATTTGGCTTCCATAGTAACCTCCACAAACAAATAGGTCCTGTTTATTCACCAAAGATGTGACTTCAAGCAAAAACTTCGATCACATGCTTTTTTAATGATTGTAGAGTTTTATGCAAATGCCAGCTCAGGCTTGTGTCAATACCTTTGGGGCAGAATATGTCAGGAGACCTCAGTGCCCACTGAAATCAATGGAATAACCATGCTGGACTCATCCCAGGCTTCGGTGACCACAGTCACTATGATGAAAAGTCCCAGTTTAGCACATAGGTTAGAAATAGCTCATTTGATTTGCCCTATGCCTTGACTGGTTTTGGAACTTTGAGGCTGGCATTTGTGCTGCCTGAGCTACTAATACGGGGTTTGGGACTTGAGTTTATTTCTGTTACTGCATAGGGCCAATGGGGCTCGGTAAGATTTCAGGTCTCAGATCTCACTGCAGAATCAAGGCTTAGGAACTGGCACAAATGAAACTACTTTCTCAGGGGCAACCAGAGGAGGGCGTTAGGTTTGTCTTCTGTTTTTTTAATTCAGTTTGAGAAAGACATAGATTGACAGCAGTTAATATTTGTGGAGGCTCTGGGATAAGCGATGGCTTACAATGAAATTTAATAAACATCGTGTAGTTGGGGTGTTGGGGTTTTTTTGTTTTCCCCATGTTTTGGTAAATAGTGGTTCCTCCAATGAGGATTAATTTCAATATGCATTGGCCCAGATGCATGAGAACTTCAAGACAAACTTACTATGAGTTAATTTAAAACCCACACTTACTGTTACATTTTGCAATTGTTTTGATTGTGAAAATTAAGTCTGGGGGGAAAGGTTAGTAAAATGGAAGATGGCAACATGGGCTTTCCACTGTTAACCAATGGCCCATATGACTCTACAGGATGGCTCCAGAAGGTACATTAATGGAAATATACTAACCAAAAGTTATGATATCTTGTCCTTGCGCTACATCTGTAGAGGTGTGATTTTCAGTGCCTTTTTCAAACTCTAATGTGAGAGTTGTCACAAGACTATTTGTGTGATTTTATACTATCACTATTAGGTGTTAGAGCAGGAAGTATTGTATTGATTGTCTGCTGAGTATTTGAGTCACAGTCTCACATAAAGGAAGCTATTAGTTGTTTATAGATTTCAGTTATTTGAGGCTAGATCGCCTATAAACTGAACGAAAATTGTTGTGTGTTACAAAAGCTTAACATAGGCTTCAGATTCCCCTTGTTGGTCAGACAATTACTATTCAGCCCAGCCCTTGCTTCAGCATGGGCATGGAAAAGTAACTCATGTAAGAGTATTTTAGTGTTGGCAATAACTGTGGAAACCTTGCTAAAACATTGACAGTTATAAAAGTAATATGAATGCAACTATCTAATTGTGTTAAATAGAGCCATTACGAAACTGGAAACACTAGAAACCTATACTAGAACTAGTATGCCTAAATTAAAAGAACAGGGCTTAAAGACTGTAAGTGAGAAGCACCTAAGATTTACTACAGAATACCCGAGCTGAAGACACCTCTGCTGAGCCACAATGGGTCTTTTGATAGACTTTCTGTGAAGCTCAGAGATGTGGGCATCCTCCTGCACTTCCAGGAGAGTGTGCCCCGAGGTGCCTCCAGGCTGCACTGCTTCAGGTGCTGAGCCACACTGGTTACCCAGGCACTGCTGTGTGACCTCAGCCACTCCTGTGGCCTTAGTTATGTGAATGTTTAATGATCTTCATGGTAGCTGTAAAGTACCCTTAAACGGCAACATAACTGGGCACTTACTTGCCCAGTAAGTGCCTTCCAGCATAGGAAGGGTGCTATGACCTGCCCTATCCCTGCTTTCCCCTTCTGCTATTCCCCACTAGACCCTTTCACCCACAACAGCCTTTTGCATTCCAGCAGTGGGAGGAGCAACGCAGGACATGTCATTTCAGGTATTTAGGATCCTTCAGAATGAAAATCATCCAGAACTCACAGCTTTCATTGTTGTGATTCAATATTGCTACATTATGGCCCTTGCAAACTGCAAATGAAGAGCACATCTGAAGATCATGCCTCTCACAGTGGGAGTCCAGGATTGGAAACCTGGTTCCTAGCACGTGCTCTGACTTCCCTGTTACGGAAATGGCAATGGCAGCTGTAATATTAAATACTTTGAGACCTCTATGTTACTGATGTCAGCATTCCTAATGAATGAAAGACCACATCCAAATGTTTTTCTCCCTTTGCTTTCAGGCTGTAGCAAAGCTGATGTCTGTGGATTGCCGTTGTCATGGTGTTTCTGGGTCCTGTGCTGTGAAAACATGTTGGAAAACCATGTCATCCTTTGAAAAGATTGGCCGGTTTTTAAAGGATAAGTATGAAAACAGCATACAAATATCAGACAGACTGAAAAAAAAGCTACGCAGGAAAGAGAAAAGCCAGAGAAAAATACCAATTGGGAAGGAGGACCTGCTTTACGTGAACAAATCACCCAATTACTGTGTCGAAGACCAAAAGCTGGGGATCCCTGGAACTCAGGGAAGAGAATGTAACCGCACCTCGCAGGGACCTGACGGCTGTAACCTGCTGTGCTGTGGGCGTGGGTACAACACCCACGTTGTCAGGCACGTGGAGAGGTGCGAGTGCAAGTTTGTCTGGTGCTGCTACGTGCGCTGCAGGAGGTGTGAGACCATGACTGACGTGCACACCTGCAAGTAAGATGAAGTACAGGAAACATGGCCAAACCATCCACCCTGTGTGGTGCACACAGCTGCCATGGGGGCAGCAATCACTGTTGCCATGTGGGATTTCAGAGGGATCGGCCTCTGGGGGAACAGGTACTGCCAGACAACGGGTAATCCAAGCATGCCACAACTGAAACGACAGCTGAGTAAACATCAGACTGCACGCAGGGACATCTTAAACAGCAAAAAGGACTCCTGATGACACATTCGAATGTGTTACTCCATGAGCAGGGACAGATGCTAAACTTTTCAAGTATTTAATAGACACAACATCCTGAAGATCCATGTGGCCACTACGTACAGTGGGGAAATCTCAAGATCTCATTAGCCAGTGACTGAAGCGTTAAGAGAGTTTGTAAGACACATTAGATGTGTCTGCACTTTTAAAACTGCGATCCACTAGATAGTTCATTTCTGCAGACTTCAGAAAAACCCACAAAGATAGGGGAGAAAGTTCAGCTGTTGACCACAAAGCATTTGCTTTGCAGCCGTTCAAAAAACCTGCCTTCTGCATAATGTGCAGAAAAGCGTCCAGGACTGAGGAACGTGTGTGACTGCAGAGAGCTCAGCAGTGTCTGCCTGGAAAAGGAGGGTCAAGCTGTGTCCAGGGGAGAGAGGCAAGAGCACAGCTTGGTGAATGTGAACAGGGTACTAAATAGCAGCCTTGGGATTTTTAACAGGTTGTCCTTCAAACACACAAGGGACAGGTCTGAGAAGGGACAGAAATGCAGTTTGATATTTGAAGGAAATAAAACCTCTTGCAGGCATTTCCTCAGTATCTGAGCACACATTTTCGGAGTCAGCTGGTCGTCACCCCACTGTTGCATTCTATGCAATAACGTGCCACATTCAGCCATCTCACTGGTGGTTCACCATCATTAATAAAATTAACCACATGGGATTTAGCCCAAAGGAATCTGCCATAAGGCAAAGGATTTTTTAAAACATATTCTCTTTATAGAATCAGCAGCTAGAATTTTTCATTAGGTTGCATTCTCAGTAAGTTCAATGCACAATATAATTTATGGATTGGCTCACACCACTAAAATATTTAAGCTGTTAATGATAACATTTTCTCTGCCTCCATATGTTGGCCTAATTTTATTTTACATCTGTGAAAGGTTGTTTATTTTTATGCAGTGATTTAATGCCTGGCTTAAAAAGCATCATGTGAAAGGATTACTGTTGTTTAATTGTGCAAAGAACTATTTTTGATAAGACAGGAAAGTTTATATTTTGTAAATATTTAAATTATGCAAGTTATGTAAAAGGTTTCCAAAACTAATGTGATAAGACTACAGCCCTTGAGATTTGTTGGTTAGATATTTGTTAATATTGTGGTAGCCTTTGATTGATTTTTATTTGCGTGTGCTGGGGGAAATTAGTCAGAGAACTGCATAAATGTTGGAGGTTTTTTACCATCAGGGTGGTTATAATTATTGCAGTTAATACACACTGAAGAAAAACACTATGATTTTCTAAATGGTCAGTTAATTAGTATTCTGCATACTTTGTTTTTTATTATTCTCTTAAATGCATTTTGCAAACCCTGAAATCTCAGCTCCAGCAGTAAGTACTCCCACTGAAATCAAGGGTTTGCAGTCCCTTAATTTCTTTCATATTAACAGCCAGTTTTTAGAAACTTGGACAGTTTGGCTGAGGCTTTCAAAGTTACTTTGAAGAATTCATTTCCTAGTTGTCAATTATTTTCCCAGGAAAGATGGTGACCAGATTCTGAACTGCCACTCTTTATTGGATGTGTAGGTCAGGAAGAAGGAAACAAGATCTTCTGTGTTGTGGTATTTCACTGCCTTATATGGATTATCTTAGGAACATCAGTTCAGCAACAACAAAGTCTTTTATCTGCTGGTTCTTTTGGGACCTTTACTCCAGATTTAGCCAGTCCATCTCCATTGGCCTGACCAAATTATTATCTTGAGACCACAAAATCTGCTGTCTCAGCATGCTAGTTGCTCAGCATGCCAGTAAAGCACTGTCACAGGACATTTCAACACCTTCTCTGTGAAAACTTGGACAGGGAGGCCACATCACGGTGGAAGATCCTGAAGAGACAGTTGTGACCCCACGTTGTTCAGTCTTCCAGCAGTGACAGTAAACCCACAGGTTCTCCAGGCTGTGCCACACTGGATGGGAGATGACTAAACAGTACTAAGTCCAGACAGAACAGTCTCATACTCTCTGCTGAGAACATACGTGGGAGAATACAATTCTGACTACTTAAATAACCTTGAAATATTACTTGAGTTCAGTAGTTTGTTGTTTTGGGGGTTTTTTTCCCCTGTCCACTGATTGTTCCATAAATGCCATGCTAAGAAACACACTAAATCTCTTGCATTGTAGTGCAAGATCAGCAAGAGAAACAGAATTAACTAGCTGGTTTGGCTGCCTCCAGGGATCAGAAACTTCCCAGAGGATGGAGTGATTTCTGTGCATTTTACATAGCAGACAATTTGGTTGGACTATTATGGTGCTCTGTACTGATCCCTACCTCTCTCCATTCTAATGCCCTGAAACAAAGTTTTCATATCTGCCTACTTCAAATGATAATAAACAAAGTGTTCATTTTATTAACTAATATACTACAAAACATAACAAAAGGTGTAGTTATCTACATGATGGGTTAGGTCCTTTAGAGGTATCTATGAGGACTAAGATATAAAAGTCATAAATCCACAAAGTTTTTCAATGGGATGATTCAGCTGCCAATATCTGCGAACTTGAGGCTGTACTGATAAAAACAATGCTGAAATATTCAAGGCTGAAAAGGATAATTAGAGAATTATTTATATATAATTCCACTGCCATCCATCAAGCTCAAAGAGGAGACACGATTCCTCCTCAAATTGGAGTACCTTTTTTCACATTTTTGCATGAGCCTGTAGCTACATCATGCTATGGGCAACACCCCAAGAAAGGAACAGACCTTTCTGAAGCAACAGGTGTTTACAGATTTAGAGATTATAGCAATTGAAATGCAAGATTAAGGGAACTGGTTTGCATGTTCTAGAGAGGAGAACATAGGGCCAGGATGAATGTAAAAGGTACCTAAGTGAAGAGTCATCAATTTTTACTCTGCAAAAAAGTAATTGTTAATTTTCAGTATGAAGATTTGAATGGCACACGAGGCAACCTACCTAGATGAACAGTTAAGCATAGGAAGAGATATCTGAGGAATATTTTAACCTGACTCTATGAAGGATGCCTTAGATCTTTGTCACATTGAAAGAGAAAACTACAGAGGCAGCAAGGAGGAACCAACAGTGGCTTTAAACTAATGTTATCAGCCTTAAAAGGTTTCTTCAATTTTCTTTAGCAGGCCCATTGTATTAAGGCTGGGGTATGGCCTTACAGCCATAAAACTGAAGAGGATTTCATCAATAAAAAGTCCTTTGCTTCGTATCCAGCTTAGTCATGACCCAAGTCAGCTAGGGAGGGACTGCAGCCCTTCCCATCTTTACACAGGAAAGTCAGTCAGCACTTAAGGTGGCAGTATTATTTCCCCTTCTGAAATTACCCACCTGGCCTCTTATTTTATTAATACACTTATTCTTGAAAAACACTCAGACGGCAGAAAAGCCAAATAGTTCCGGAGACATTACATACACATTGAGCATTTAGCAGTCACTTCAATGTTTGAGGAAACTAAGCGCCACAGCAAGACACCTGGAAAGCAAAACATGCTGAGCAAAATAAAGCTTTTTCCAAACTGGCAATCAGGAAACTAGAGGCTGTAAAAGGGTCTGCTTTTTCCAGATGAAAAAAAAAAGCTGGATCATGAAAGACACTAGGGGTAGGTCCACAGGGTACATCAAGGCAGAGGACCCCCTTCAGTTTCTTTCTTAGGACTCCTGTTAATCCATACAAAGCACCACCAGTAAAGCAGTTGAGAACTGTGGTTTACATTGAGGTCATCTTCAGGTGCCTTGAATCCCACCTGGGTGTTTCTAATTAAGTTGAAACTTTCTTGTGTCCTTCCCCCTCTCTTCTCATGGCTCTACCTTTTAAGGTAGACTACTACCCCACAACCTTTCTCTTCCCTTCCCTTGCTGCTCTGTTCTCAATAAATCTGCAAGATGCTACAAATGGTCCCATCACCTTATACAGGAAAATATGGATCCTGGAGCTTCGTCACACACAGGTATTCATGCACTGTACAAATGCCTCGTCTTTGCAACTGATTTCCTACCACCAGCTGGAGAGAGGCCAGAATAGTCATCTTTATGCTTGGCAACTCAAGTAAAACGCAGACAGATTACCAGAAAGTCTCACTGGTAAGATTGAGAGTTCACCTCAGCAGTAGGGTACTGTAACTTGCCCACTCAAGGCAGAGAGTGCATGACCAGATCTTGCAGCAAGTCAATAGACCATGATGATGGACAAAAGCAAGGAGACCCCATTTGTGTGGCCACTCCAGTACAACTTCTAAATATTTGATGAGAGTCTTATTAAATATGATACCAAACAGCTGTGAGGACATGGATTAGAGAGTGAGGAAGATTTCCATCAAAATTTTAAGAATCAAATTATTTAAGATGTAACAAAAATAATCCTACCATTTTATTGTTTTAAAATGCATTTGTTTAAAAGGTTTGTTGCAGGTACAATTTTAAGGGGTTAAGAGAATCATGATATATTTACTCAACTTGGATTGCTAATAAAGGCACACAGTCTCCATTAAATTTTGTAGAGAAAATTTGAACTTTTTAATTTGAAGAAAAATAAAATATTCATTGGCATTCAAAGCCAAAAGAATGAAGACAAGTGTAGCCCAGGGAAACTACTAATGCAGCCAAATAAGGTTTCTTTCTCTTAAGCCCCTGCTGAGTAACTTCAAAATTATTTTTATATTATTCTGGATAGCAGCATAGCCAATACTGGCATATACACAAACAGAAATGTATTTCCATGAAAGTTCCAGGATTTAAACAATTAGTTTTTCACAACAGCCTTAAGTAATGAAATAAAATGTCAAACTGATTAGAAAAGGGGATTTTACTTCAATGAAAAAATACATATTATTTTAACACATCCTCCTACACAGGAAAATCTGGAAGATTTAACAAAAGCAGTTTCACTGTGTCAGGTGCATTTATAGCTGTTTTAGTTAGTATTGAGAGAAACCCACATTATTAAAAAAGCTACTTAAACATAGAGAACAACTCAGAATCCAGTCTTACTCTGGTATCAGAGATTATTTATTTTTCTTACAAGGTAATTCTCAATATTGCTTGAAATTTTTAGTGCACAGAATTTATCTCAGAAAACATCAACAATAATACTATTTCTAATGCCTCTGTGTGGGTTCCTGAAAAATCCTTTGTGGCTTTTGCCCCATAGTACTAGCTTGAAGTTTTTGAAGAATATACCATACTCATGACACACAGCTCCAAGAGATTACAGCCAGTTCTATGTCAGCTCTAATTTTGTGAATATGGACACAGTCAGTTAAATCATACTAACTTAGTTTCATGAAAAGTTCAAGCTGGCCCTACTTGAAAGAAACAGACATTTAAAAATAAAGCAAGGTCTTCTCACAGCTCTGGTATAAGCTAAATAAGGCCACTTAAACTTGGTCCTTTTTTTTCCATTAAGAAAAAGGTTGAAGGAAACATCGTCACTTAAGTTTACAAGTCACACATTGCATAACCCAAGACACAAATGCTCCAACATTCCACTGGAAGAAGAGATTGCCTCAGCTCATGTGAAGTAATGTAGGTGGTAAAGGTGCACAACTGTGTACTCTGAAACAACTCTCACTAGAAGGCAGACTGCTTTCTAGCAGGCTCTTGGTCATGGGAAATTTATTTCTGATGTTAGAACTAAAAGAGGAAGCTCTTCCATTATGCACATTCACTGCGTGACCAGCCACTGCAGCTGAACAGCCATAGGGAGGACCAACAGTTAAGCAGCAGTACAAAAACTGCAATAAAAAATGAACAAATTAGCCACAGTACTGCTGCTTAACATGCCAAGTCCCTTCTGTAAACACTTCCAAGTTAAGTACAAATTCTTCCAAGCTGCTTTTAAATATCACATATACTATTTATATATTTACTTTAGTTCATCCCCTAAAGATAAGAAGAAAAAAAAATTCTATTGTGCTTTTCATGGCATATCTGTGTTATACTACCATGTAGTCTTCCTTTGCTGATTATTCAGTTTTGATGGGGGACTACAAAATAAATTTTTGGAGCACTTGGTATTAGAATAACCAAATAGTTTAATAAAAATTGATGCTGCCATTAAAAAGGCAGAGGATAAAAAATTAAAGCTCCTTATTAACATATTACTAAAATCTACAATATTCCACTAAGTTTACGTAGTCACAGCAACATTGCACTGTTAAGAGGACAGTACATTTGTCAGGATGTGTTTATTGTCCACATATGTAATTTATTAGCCAGTTACCTACAAGTATTATTTACCACAGGCAAACTAAATACTGTGCTTTTAAGAAACCTGCATAGAAATGATTGGATGTTTCTTTTATTTTGAACATATTTACAAAAAGAATTTCTATGTGTGTTAGCAATAAATAATCCCAATATTCAAAATGTCAGTGCTCATGCACACACTGACAAGATGGCTGCATGCTTTAAAAATATTATTTACAGTACAGTCTCCTTCATAGCCCTCTCTCTAATAATAGCAGAAAGTGCATTTTCTTCCATATTCTTTCTCCTTTTCTTCCGTTTTCATTTAGTCTTGCTTCTGAGGGATACAGCCTTCCATCTCAACAACTTCTGGCCAGCCTTCATACTTGTTTGTGTCCTTGTTATTCTTTATATGCTATAAATGGAAAATATCAATCTGCCATTAACGTGAAGTCATTTATCCTTTTGCTTTAACTCACAGCTTTAAGACGTACTTATTTTCAGGCCATGGACAAAGAAAAAAAATCATTATTAACTTCTTGTACTTTGAATCAAATATAACAATCTGCCAGTATTCATCATTTAAAGTAACTGGCTCAGAGAAGTGTATGGTAAAAACAGTTAAGCCATACTGGGAAAGCAATTTAAAATTTTATTATAGATGTGTGCTTAGGAAGAGAGAAGCAAGGAAAGGACCAACTACATTAAAGCATGAACCACCAGGTAAAAATAAACAAGGATACTAAATTTACAAGGCAATGAAAACAAATAGTGAGATTTTAAAGAACATTTTATTTTTCCACCAAGCAACCATCTGCAGTCCAGTAAGACATTATCGCCTCCAAGAGTCTGCCACCGTTTCTGCACTTAGTTTCCCCTCCCTTGCAAAGCTCGCAGAAGAAAACACATCTTCCTTACTCTCCTAGTACAAAGCTACTTTTACCAGTAATTAAAGGCAACACTGGCACATGCTGAATTGTAACAGCTGGAGTATGGGAATATATTCTATTTCATGAATTTTGCTATGGCAGCAATTTGAGAGAAGAGCAAAGCTAACAACTGGGAACACCAACACCTTAACCACCCACTTATCTCTTGGAAGTTCACTATTCTTAGTGCATCTAAAATACAAGTCAGGTAGAAAGTTTTGAATTCTTCAGTTTAATTTGATTCATTAAAAAGATAAATGATCTAGTTACTGGCATAGTAAGAACTATACAATATAAGATTTTTTTTCTTATTTATGAGTCGATCAAGAAGCCTTTTTTGTATGCTTAAAAGGAGGAGGCTATACAAGTAAAAAACCTGAAAGTAACACTGTGTGCCAGTACTGCAATAGATACCCATCTTGAACAAATGCATGGCATTTATAAAACATGCTATGCCGCTATTAATGCAAGCTGTTAAATTCCAGGAAGTTATAGAATCACAAACCTGTTCAAATGGACTTTTAGTCTTAATTCCTTTTCCACCACAGAAGACCCAGTTGTCTCTGAAGCCAAGGTTAGTAATGGATGTGCTTCCTAATTCAGCGATCAGTTTCCGTGCTTCCTCATTGAGCCTTGAAAAAAACAGAGAAGTTCAGTGTGTGAACAGAATACACACCCTTACAGCTTTCACTGCTCAGTGCACCAGTCTGCTTTGATCTTATTAAATATAGTTTAAGTCAGTCAATACTGGGCAAGATCTATCTTTGAAAATCAGATAAGGCTGGTTCTGAAACCACCTGATGCAATGAGCAATGCTCTTTCATACTATTATCTCAAGGAACCAGGATATAAGCCTACCACTACACCAACAAAAGCCAACAACCCTCTCCTGTGAGAATTTATACATACATCTCAAGTCCTGTTAGCAATTCTCCAAGCAACTGAAAAAGTCAGCCTTTAAAGTAAACATTGTTTGCAGGCTCAAGATGAAGTCTAGGTAAAGTAAAAGCTATTTTAGATTAGAAGAATGAAATGGATATCAGAAAGAAGTTGTCATCTGCTTGGGGCAGTTAAGTCAAAATTCAGAATTCTGCCTCACAGCATGGTTCAGTGCCTGTAAATCCAACTAGGATAATTTTAGTATCGAAAGGAAAACAATTCTCTAGGATAAGTTATCATTCCAAAATCTCCAAAGAGCAGCTCTTTATTTCTTCCTTTAAGTTACTAAATGTGCCTGATTACCAAACAAGACACAAACCTTCTGAGCACTACCACCTATTGAGATATAGCTGTATGACTCACTTTGGCCAAAATTATGAAAATTATTAAATACTGTGGAGGTTATTTGCACAACCCAACTTTCTCAAGCATTAGGACTGCTTGATTCCTCACAATTTTGTTTCCAAGAACTGGCATTTATATTTACAGTCAACTACCAATGGCAGTTGCAGTATTGTCATTAAGCAGTAGCTCCTGTTTATCAGCATGACAAGGCCAAATACCACTTCTTGTTTAGCTGTATTCTATCTACATACAAACTTTCAAAAATGTCAGCTGTAACATGATTATTAAAGCAGAACTAACCCTACTTATTATCTAAAACATCAAAGAAGAAAGGGAAAAGGGTAAAATGTAAAGCAACAAAACAAGTGAACAAAACAACAGAGAGAAGATCCATTCTTGGCTAAAACCCCAGTAAATTACTTTATTTTTTCCTAAAAGCAATGAATGTAAAGACACTTGACTATTTGCTGTAAAGACTGCACACTGCAAAGTCAGGACTTAGCCACAGGGAAGCTGCTTCCATATCAAAAATACAGACAAGTTGTGGATAACAAGTTGAACCAAAAGAGGAAAAAAAAATGTACAAACCACATTAACAAAAAAGTGTTATTAGTAAAACAACAGAGGAAAAGGAAAGAAGTTTCAATTTTCACTGTGAAAAGCAATCCTTTGGATAGGATGACTTAAGTGAGGAGTAGATTACAATACATATTCTACAGTAACTTTTAGTATCTATTGAAACTGACCTAAGTTGTGAAAGTTGGAAGATAATGCTTCAAGAGACCTCAACCCCTTGGGCTACACCTAAATTAATAAATTGAACAGCTTTAGGGTGGAACAGTAAAACACTGAGACCAAAAACGTGCAAGGCTCACACTAGCAACCTCTGAGACTTTAAATGTAAGGATAGAGGCAAGGCTTGTTGGGAATGGTCTCTGTGCCATCCTGTAACCACCAAACTCTTTCTTGGAGTTGATCTGAAGAAAGTGCTGGATGGAACAGATTACCTTCCACCAAAGTATGTTCTCATAACCATGTTCCCATGTCTGGACTTACCTGAATTTACTAGCCTAAGACAGAATGAGCTATCAGCAACACAAAAATCAGCACACCTACATCTGCTTAGTTTTAGTTTGATCTTTGCTGTGCCCAAATCACATCTGCATTATAGAACTAACGAACTGAAAGTATAGTTTCAAATCTGTCACCTTGGAAGAACAAAACCTTATTAAAAATGATTGTGTGATAATGTATGTTTTTCAATATAAAACAGCATGTAAAAATTCAAGCAACATTTTCTATTTAAAAATCAATTACATACTTGGTTGCACCATCATCATATGTTGCCATTAACACAATCGTTCCATCCTGGATGGACTTCAGAAATTCAATAAAAGGTGCCACATCTGAAAAGAAAGAGAACATAAAACTGTTTAATAACAAGCAACATTTCTGTATTTAAACATCTGCATGTCTTTCTGCAAAGACATTCCTTTTCAGAATATTTGTAAGTATAATATGTATAATATTTACATATATATATAAATATATAATATTTGTAAATATATCTTCATAAAAAGATGCTGAGAGAAGGATAAAATGCATCAGAGAACTCTTATTTTATAGAAAGAGTTTGATCCATATTGTGTAAAGACATAACCAGTAGTGAGAACTACTCTGGAGAACAAGTCTGTCTGATTAACCACACTTCCCTCCCACCTCAACTACTTCTGTTCCTTTAAAGTTGCACTCTCCTCACAATACAAAGGTAGAGGTGAAGCATTCCCTTAACTGTCACCTTAAATCACCCCAGCAAATGGAGTCTGGACAAGAAGGAGGGAAAAAAGCACATTTGTTGTTTCCCTCTCACCAGTGTCATTGCACCTACCTCCTCCCCACATGTCGAAGAACTTAGTATCTAATAATTCTCCTGTTTTACCTGAAAGAAAAGAGAAAAAGAAACATTTGATGCCATCAAATATAACCAAAATTATCTTATAGATAACATGCCCAACTCCTCTTATACTCTTTCAGACAAGTGCTGCAGAAGACACTAGATAAATGAATTATAGTCACTTTTATTTTACGAAAACAGTGTAGTGGTTTGTGAAAAAGTGCAGGAAAAAGTAAGAGGAGAAAAGTGAGAAGATGCACAAAAGTGTTGGAGGCCAGGCCAGATGCAGCTTTAGTGCAAGTTGTCCCTGCCCATGGCAGGGGGGTTGGAACTGGGTGATCTTTAAGGTCCCTTGAAGCACAGACCATTCTATGATTCTAGGCAAAATTCTGATTTTGTTTCAAGTGGAATCTAAAATAAATGAAAACCCCCACAGGTTCTAAAACCAATATAGAATAGAGTATTCCGTTCATATATCTGCCTTTTTTTAAAAGTTGGTTTTGCAAAAAATAGACAGTACAGCTATAGACTGCCTTTTGTGCTACATGGGAAGTCAGAAAGATTAAAATTACACTGCATGTTTTGCTATAGACTGGAAATGGTAAGTAGATTTAAACATCCAGAATAAATAGAAAAAAGTCGACAATATAGTATATTTCATTACCTTTTTTTATTATGCTGTCTACAAAGGAGTATTTGATGGAAGGTGGACATTTTTTTAATATATACATTCATTTAAAGTTTGGAAGACAGAGAAAGACTGGAGCTATAAAATACAAAGATAGGTATTTTGGTTTTGAACAGATTGAGACAATTTAGGAAAGCAACACAGGATTAGGAAGTATTGTTCAAGTCATGCTTTAGATGATGTAAACCTGAGTACAATCCACAAATAATAAGAATTTATATTGTAGTGAAATGACAAAGAGCTATCTCAGTGCTACACATTAAGGACAAATGTGCCAGTACTGACATTCAGTTTAGCTTTCAAGGTAACACACAGTTAAATTTGATTTTAATGAAAATTACGAACCCTGAACACAATTACCTAACATGATGTATTTAGGGACAAGATCTATAGACCAAATATACTGATTCAAGCAAGGAAATAATGAGCTGGTCTTTCCATGTAATAACAAAACTGCTATAGAAGCTAAAGAAGTTTCACTGAAAACAGAGCAACACAAGAATACAGTCTACAGTTTAATTAGTGGTGGCAACACACAAGGTCAAAAGAAGTACCATGCATCTCATGTCTTTTTCCATTTTTCTGTAGATTAGGAATTTACGAAATGTATCAAGACAGTCACGACAGCACTCCACATTACTATTTTTACAACTCATTTTTAGAAACAAAATGCACGGAGTTTTTCTACTTTGTAACAACAAGGTGTCAGTGCCAATATCTGACATTATCTCAGTATAAATAAGGTCAATACTTCCTTTTCTCCTTGGTGCTTGCCTTTCACCACCTCAGAGTATTTCACCTTAAGTTTCAGAAACAATTTTTAAATGAAGACAATCTGCCCACTTAAAATGTCACTTACCATTGACCAAGGCCATATTTATTCCTCTGCCAACATTATTTTTAACTCCACTCATTAAACTGAAACAAAAGAAATATTTTTACTTTTAACAGGACAATCTTCTCATGTGAAATATTTCTGGTTTTTAAATAGGATCAAATTTTAAGAGATACATAGTTAAAACCTGCATGTTCATGAGTACTTAAATGAAGCAAAATCTCCTTGAACTACTCTGTGTTCTTAAAACACCACTGAATTAAAAATAATACATCAAGTATCCCCAGTTATATTGATTTAATTTGATTGCTTAATCATGGTTTCAAAGTATGCCTGTATATTAAAAGTGTTATAAAAATAAAATATTATTTATGCAGTTAATAATGTATTAAAAAAACCCCAAATATTAATTTGTGGAGCTCAGCACAGTTGCATAACCAACATTTTAAGCTTTTTTTGTAAGCACACAATGAACAAAAATGTGTTAATGAGTTTAAAAGCTAACTGAACAGAAGCATTTAAAAAAGAAACAAGAAAGGCAAAGCACTTAGCTACTCATACATATAACCAGAAACCTAAGTGCATGAAAAATAGTTAGTACACTAATGGGACTTTAACTAAAAGTTGCATACAATCTTGGACTACAATCACACATCCCAAAAAAATGTCACAATCTATGACAGTGGTTTATTGACCAAACTCAGAGGGGCAAAGGGGCTGAAAAGAAGAGTCCCATTGTGAAATGGATGCCCTTCAGAGCAGTAAAGAAGAGGTAACAGGAACATTAAGATTTAGATAGGATGCTGTGCTGCCTTAGACCATGGCGGCTGTACTACTCCAGTGAGAGGAAGCTTACAAACCTCCTCATCCCTGTTCACTGGCTCTGTGTGAAGAACTCTGTTCTGCCTTCACGCCCCACATATCCCAGCATTAACATTTTGAAGCTAGGATTAAAAGAGGCAACATAAACAGGACAAATTGAAGTTTGGAACAATTACATAATATAAGATAATGAAGGAGCCTTCAGCCAAGATTAAAGAAAGCACCTCAGCAAAAGCATGTAGGCACACATATGTCCTTAGTTACAAACACACTCTAAGAGAAGCTTTAATTCCATCCTGATCAGGATTTCTTTAACCTCCCTGGCTGGCTTTAGAAAGGGACTGCACACGTGTACAATCCTGTTATGTTCAAAACTTTTTTCACATTTCTTCTGCAGCAATATGATTTCCAGGTCATGTCTGAACACCCGTTCTAAGCAATGCATCCTTACACACACAGCTTCCATGTCAGCTTCCTCATGCCAACTCCTTAGTGATAGGCTAGGAACAAGAGAAGGCCTATCATAGAAGTATATCAGCAATCTTCCTCTCTGGTGCTATCTTTTGCACCCAGGATGAAGACAGAAGCCAAAATTTACAGGACTGTCAAACTGAATAGACAAGTATCAGAAACAGATTCAATTCAGAGAGGCTGTGAAAGACTACCAGATAATGGCAACTCTTAGCACAGTTAATTAGAAGGTTTTAAAGAACTAGTAACCAGAGGACAGAGTTCATATTCTTCTGCTAGTCCCTTAAGTTATACTCTCTGCCAAAAATTCTGATTTAAATTAAAACTCTAATTCAGTAATTTCTGAAAGAAAATACTTGAAATTTTTTTCTGAAATGCAGAATTCATTCTGGTTAGTAGGGAACTCCAGAAGTATTTTAGGCACTGGAGGATCATTTCTGCTCTGATCATGTGATTTTCATGTCATGTCTGAGCATCCATTCTAAACAAGAAAACCATATGGCAAATAAAGACTGGAAGACAAATGAACAAAGGCAATGAAGTTCTGAACACATTCCTTTCCTCCTGCAAAATTTAGTGGACATTTCATTTACCAAAAAGAATAAGAAGTTCCTTTCATTTAGTCTACAAAATTCTCTGTAAATAAATACCAGTCCAAAAATATCTAATCCTGAGGTGACTAGACACTGAAATTGAACACATGCAAAAAGCTATAATGGATTGAGATAACAAAACCTGCAACTGTGACTACAAGAATTACTAGTTACTAAAGGAATGTAGTAAAACATTCTGCTATTGGGTTACTGTGGCAGAATTATGCAACTGGCTTCTTAATAAAGTAAAACTGCACGGAGAAGTTGCTGGTAAAGAAGTAAATATAGCCCCTTCTAAAAAGCCCATGAAGCAGCAACTACCATATTAAATATTTTGATGATAAGTCCAATGTGTTTTTTCTAATTCGGATTATGGCCTCCCAATACAGAACAAGGCTATAACTGAACTTGTATACAGTAGAAATCCTGTTTCACATTAAAATATCTATATAAATAAAAAGAAAAACATATATTCTGAATTGTATTAGCACCTTTAGTGCTTTCATAAGTCAAGTGACATCCTTATGTTTAATATACAGGAAAAATACTCTACTCTAGATATCCTTTACGAATTATGAATACTTCTTCAGGCTGTCCTGTCTTGCAAGTATGAAGAACACAAAGTAATCAGAAAAAAACCCCACCCCTTTGTGCAGGTGTGAGTTCACAAAGTATCTCTAAAAAAAGAGCTACTCAAGAGGAAATGAGGTTTTTTTCAGAGCTCTGATATATTACTTTATACACTTGAGACAGCTTGTGCACTATCACAAACACAACAGGCTGCAATGCAACTGCTTCTCACAGGAGGGCAGCCCTTCATCAGTTTTAGAATTCTTCCAAAAATTTACAGTCAACAAGTTGAGAGCTTTTGAAAGAGAAATAAAACCTCTTACGAGCAAAGCAGGATATCATATAAAATCAACCAAATTTTCTGGTGGACACTTGAATAGACATGACCAGTTCCCTTCTGAAGGAATTCAGAAAGATGTTTGCCAAGGAAACCTGGACTTCAGAATCCAACACCTGTGCACTACAGTGCCCGCTTAGAGGACTATTTCCAGCAACTACTTTCTTTCTTTTCATCACTTTCTTCACCAAAATATCTAATAGCGGATTTTCCTTTTTTTTTTTTTTTTTTGGACAGAAATAACAAAACTCTTCTTAAGTAACCAGTCAGACATTAAAACAAAAAAAATCCCAAACAAAACAACCCTACAATCCTGAAATTAAAATATTACTTGCATTCTCACAACTTTTAAGCATTGAATCAGCTTAAGTCTTCACAGATATTAAGCTTCCTATATTAAGCAACCAGAATGAGACAGCAGCACACTTTGTAACACCAGCAGGAATACCATGCTGAGAGATTAGATAAGCCTGCCCAAGGTCACCAAGCAAGTCACCAGTACGAATGGAAAGCATAAGGAGCAGCTTGTGGTCCATACATGCCAAGGTGAGCTCCTGCTGAGCACGCGCTCCCCAACTACACCAGGATGCTCTGCTGCAAACTGACTCCCACACAAGCGAGCAAGCTTGAGCTGAGCCAGCCTTACAGAGGAATGCAAGAGTTGGTGCTAAAAATAGTCTTGTCTTTAAGATCACTTGAGACTAGTCTTACAGTTACTTTAAAGAGCAAAGTGATGGAAAATGCTACCAATACATTTTTTTTCTTTTATGCTTGAATTATCCTATTTACTCTATTATGTGGGGTTCTCTTGTTCACAGAGAAGCTGCCATTAGCTCTAGAATTCATTAGCACCAGCTGCTGTACGTGCTATCTGTACTAATATAGTGTGAGCTGAGAAAGAGCTAACTGGAGTAGTTTAAATGCAAGTGGAAGGCAAAGGCATCAAGTGTGACTGATATTAAAAAAATCTCCAACAACATTATGTCTTTTCTGACATGTCACCTGCAAAATCAAGTGGATAGATTACATTATAGGAAGCTGCACACTCTGCGTGACAATGAGCAGGAACAACTTAAGAGAAAAAACAGAGTCTAAAAATAAATATTAATATTCCCATTACGGGCATTACTGAAAAGTACTCAGTTAAATACTCTATGCACCATATTATTGACAATACTGTGTCAAAAGCATTATTATTAAAAAGAGGACTTAAAACCAAACTGTGTCTCAAGCAGTTCTTTTCCTCACTTCACAATTATTTCAAGTTTATTATCTCAAGTTACCATCAGCACAGTTAAATAACTACTGATCATTAAAATACTATTTTTTCCTTTTGAAGTCAGCCTTGGAAGAGAAGTAGAAAATATGTTCTGACATTGGTACTAAGGCAATACAGTTTAAAAGATTACTTGCAAAAGACAATACAATTATTCACTGAAATACTATTAGAGGCACAAGGACAGGTTACTTAGAGACGTGTGCATCTGACTTGACTAAGTCCAATTAATCCTTCAGTCTGTAAACCTGAAGCAAAGCACAAGCTGTCTTGCATGTTCAAAAATAACATACGTTTGTTTCTGCATTTACCTCAGAGCATTAAGTGTGCTTCATCAGAGAGAAGGTTATAAAGCAATGTGACTTTTTCATGGAGTCAAATTGTTTGCAAAAGAAACCCTAATTTAAACTGCTGATTTTGTGTGCAAAGTGATCTAAGACAGTATTTGAGACACAGAGACAACAGGTGAAAATACTTACACATTATCCTCTACACAAATTTTAGGTCCAACTACATTCGCTGCTCCACTTGACATTTTGAATGCAAAATGCTTTTCAGGACAAGCTTTAGAGATCCCGCACTTGTATCTTGGAGGTTTTGTAGCTTCCAAAAGGAAATAAAACAAGATTTTAGAGCGAACACCACAAGTAGACTAACAGACAAATACCAGTTACTTTTCTGAAAAAATTCAAGGATGAGAGCTAACACAAACAGTACTGCATCTGTAGTTACACAGCAGCTGAAAATAATCTTAAGTTCCTGAAGCACCTCATTATTCCAACTTCTTCTTGTCACCCTGCTGCTTGCTCTGGCACTGTCATCAAAAACCACAAGCCAAAACTACAAAACAGACTTTACCAGAAATTTAGGAAAATCAGGAGAAGAGGAAAATTAGTTTCTGATTGCATTTGAAGTGCAATTAAAACTTTCTTAACTATGAAAATTCATCAGTCTTTCTGTTATTAGTAAAAGCAAGTCACAGCAGTAATACATGCATATGAATACTCACAGCGTGCAGCTGCATCCAATGCTGATCTAGCTAAAATGAAAAAAGAAAGTTTTACAAGATGTTACTATTAAAGCATCATCTGCTATGTAATATCCTATAAATGTAAAATCTTTTCGCACCCCTATAAAAACAGGCTGGTTGAAATGAAGCATCAAATACCCCTGAATATTATGCTCCAATAAAAAACAACTTCTATGCATTAGAAGAATGAAAGTTGTCAGGAATCCCAGTCAGAGCCTTAATGACTCTCTGAGCGTCATGGAGTTAAAGATCCATGGAGATCCAAAAGCTCCAAGAATTTATGGAGTTCTGGGCATTAAAGTGAAATGAATTCCCCACTTACAGCTTCACTGGGATGGAGTTTCTTTCACCTAAACTGGACGCCTGCAGCTCAGGTGTATGTCAACCCTACCATTCATAACTCCCTTTCTTGGGATCCGAAGAGACACAAGTGGCCCCACGACGCACGCATCTGAGTGACACCTCTGTCTCTTCAGTGATTACTAAAGATGTCTCAACTGACTGGTTCCGATGGCAGCTCACACTGCAGTAATCTGGAGCTAAAGAACACAAATCTACCCATGCACCTAAAATTGTCTGGAGTTATTTTGGTAATGAAAAGCACCTTGAAAGATAATTTCTGGTTCAAAATCGACTCTGAATTTGGAGACACCTCAACTGCTAATCTTTCTCTGTGCAGAACCTAGGCACATCTGAAATGTTTTGATTACTGCACACTCAACATGGTAGTGTACCTGCACAAAAGAAAAAGCCCCCCCAAAACAAATTTTGAATCTCTTTTATCAGTAGTAAGGCAGAGCACAGATTTCCAGAAACATGGTTCAAGTCATCTAGTTTACTACTCTACACCAAGAATGCATTTCCAGTAAACAAAAAAAAAAAAGCAGGTAAAATTAGGTATCCTTGGCAGACAAAAGAATCAAACTGATTAAGAAAGTAGGTTAAATATTTCATACAGAGAATAATTTAATACACATATTATATGTAAAAAATAACAAGTATACATATGAAAGATAAACACCGAATTCTTAAGTTGAAGAGCCTAAGGCAAAACGAATAAAATATTCTTGATAAAGGCTCAAGTAAATATTAATAGATGTCCAGAGAAAACAAAGTCATCACTTACCAAATATGTGTCCTAAGTTTGCATCCATTTTTATTTCAAACACTTGAGATATGACATAAAATGTCAATAAAAATATTGCTATGACTACTACCAACTTTGCAGCACCTGTTAAGAAACAGAAAAAAGTTTCAAAAACTGATCTGCAAATGGTAACATTAGTTTACGAAAAATAGTAATATGAGAAATGTGCATTAGATTACATTCTGGGGAACTCAGAATTCGGGTGATCATTTGTGGACTTACCAAACAGAATAAACCAGAAAAAAAGGATGGTTATTATAATGTAGGATGGATATTATAATGTAGGCTATAACTGCACCACTCCATCAGGTTATCATACCAAATGCACACTCTGGTCTTAACTTTTGCCACCTTCATGCTTGTCTGACACCATAGTACACCAACTCAGCTGAGCAGCCATGGGAAACCAGACTTTTCCATGAAAATCCAGCTTAACCAAATGAACTAAGATGATCTACCTAGCTGTTGCCCAAAGGCAAAATTCCTACCTTCCCCATTCTACTTCCCTGTTCTTAGCCATGAGTACCTGGTTCCTCACTGTTCACAAAAACTGTATTTCCCCCTGCCCTCAAATTGAGCTACCTCTGTTTTAATGTATGGCCCAGACTGAATGATTAGGGATCTGTTTATCTACTGCAATTTGGCTGCTATGGTCAGTCAGCTCTAAGTATTACATTAAAAAAAACAAAACCCAAAAAAACCAACAAAAAAACTCCAAACCCAAACTGCCAGCCAACCAGAAACAAGCATCCTCACCTACTTTTCAAGAAATGTAAATTAATGACCTTCAAAAAGCAAGTTTGATGACTCAAAGGCTATTTTAAAATAAGTAAGAAAAAGCAGAACCTCTCTCCTCCCCCTTTTAATATATATTCAAGTTTCAGATAGCTTGACGTTTTGCAAGCCCAAGTTCCTCCAGTGCTGAGTGGCCAGTCTACTTCCTGTGAGAAGAGCTGTAAGCACACAACCACAGCAGCTTACATCTGAAATGGAAATGTATGTGATACTGCCACGAACCTCACCACTTTTTACAGAATACTCCACTCTTAA
This sequence comes from Orthonyx spaldingii, assembly GCA_013397795.1. Taxonomy (NCBI): domain Eukaryota; kingdom Metazoa; phylum Chordata; class Aves; order Passeriformes; family Orthonychidae; genus Orthonyx; species Orthonyx spaldingii. Next base: position 1,172,637 of record VZTJ01000801.1, read on the forward strand.
CTTACTGTAGAATACTGACTGAGAGTAGAAGTCAGGTGAGGAGGCATCTGAACAACATCCCGCCTTTCTATCTCACCGCAGTGAGATGTCAAACTGGTTGGAAGAATCAGCCTTAAGGCATGCTTCTTTTTCTCAGACTGCCAGCCAAAATAAATCCTTTAGAGAAAAACAAACTTATATTTTCCTGCAAATCTCAGACTGCTGCTGTGATGGGCTGTTCAGAAAATCTTAAAATAGACAGATTACTCAGCCGTCAGAAGGATGAGAGATGATAATTAATCCTTCCAAAAGGCTAAAAAAAAGATAAGGGGACAGAAAAAGAAAAGAAAGATGAAGAAAGATACAAGGTTTTTTTGCTTGTAGTTTGGTCTTTTTTGTGTGTAAGCACATACGTATTAGGATGCAAGAAAACACAGGTGCAAGCCTAACTTAAAAATATTATGTTGAAACTCCAAAGATCACTGCACTTGAAAGGAAGGGAACCATGTGTATGCACTGGAGAAAGAGATGATCTGAACATATGTTAAGAAGTGCAGTAAAGGTTTTCCAAGCAACACTGCTTAAAGCCCGAGATGGTACCAGATTTTGGAATGTGTCATCTAGCAAGTGGCACTTGGAGAGCATGTTGTGTTAGTATGTAGTATGTGCAATGAATGAGAATTCAGTCTGGGGACTAATCATGCTCTCTACTCTATATTCTGAGCTTTTCAACTGAACTGCAAGTGCTCCCTTCAAAGGAAGAGTAAGAAATCTCCTAGAAGGTTCTTTAAGTATTTGAACCAAAACTGGCATGTTTGCTACAGGTGAAATATTCTACAGAAACTGTCATATCTTCTTTGTAGTTCTTAGCAAAAAAAGTAATTAGATGGAAGGGGAAATATAAACATGTTTGGAAAGCAATTTTCCAGGTGAATCAGGCACCCAAAAATTGGAGCATTTGCCCGTTCTTTATCAGATTTACTTCAGCAAGTTGCTCCCGGTTATCCATATTGTAGTTAATAAAGCAAATTTATGAGTAGTGACAAAAATCAACTAATTTCATGCATTAACAAGGTCTTGGAAAAGGTGTCATTTTCTCCTACAAGAGGCAACAGTTTCTCCTTCTGCAAAATAACACTGTAACTTGATAAAAGTGCAATGCACCAGAAATTCAAAACTGTTCTACTGCTACACAGGCTATTCAACTGTGACAAAATGTCTGAAATAATGTTTTCTTTTAATGTTATATTGACAAAGATCTTATTTTTACAACCACTATACCTTCTGTCAAGTAGAATTACTTTCTCAAAGCCTGTACTACAGCAAGCCGGGAAGAAATGGCTTAAGACAACCATTGGCCATTTCCTTATTCCTTCATCATCTTGCAGAAATAGTAGCCAAAATATGTCAAGTCATGGCACCTTAAGCAGTCACTGCAGATCAGTTACAGCATTTTAACAAGGTGATTGCTCTTTGACCATCCCAAATTCCAAAATGAGTTCCATTAAACATCAATAAAGTAGAACAGCAATGCCTGTTGTGCCAGTTAAGTGAAGCATACCCTGACAAAGTCTGATGAAGATACCAAACTGAGCGAGGAAGTGAGCATGTCTAAAGGGAGAGCCAACCTGCAGGAACACCTGTATAGGCTGAAGAGTGGTCTAACACTAACAGTGAAGTTTAACAAGGAAAAGTATAAGGTCTTCCACCACAGAAATCATAATCCAGGAGCAAAGAACAGACTGGAATCTATCCAGCTGGGGAGCAGCTATGTGGAAAGGGACCAGGGGATTCTGCTGGACAACAAGCTCAATATAAATGCAGGGTGAATGAATTCTTCTGGCAAAGAAGCCAACAGGATGCTGGGCTGCATCAACAAGGGCATCACCAGCAGAGAACAATAAAGTCATTATCCCTCTCTGCACAGCACTTGTCAGGCCACACCTGTGATGTCCCTTCAGTTCTGGACACTGCTATTTAAAAAAAAAAAAAAAAGACAAAGACATGGACAATCTAGAGAGAGAGTCCAACACAAAGATGATCAAAGGACTGGGAAGCCTGCCAGATGAGGAAAGGCTGAGAATGCTGGGTTTGTTCAGTCTTGAGAAAAGACTTACAGGAGAATTTAGTACCATGTTCCAGTATTTCAAGGGTGGCTACAAAGATGATGGAGAATCCCTTTTAACAAGAAGTCACACGGAAAACAAGAGGGGTAGTAGGTACAAGTTATTCTGGGGAAGGTTCCAGTTGGACACAGAAGGAAAATTTTTCACAGTGAGAACAATCAGACATTGGAATAATCTCCCCAGGGAAGTGGTGCACTCCCCAGCATTGGCCATTTTAAAATTTGGCTGGACAGAGTGCTGGGCCATTGTGGAAAGATGGCTAGGGGTCAAATTACAGGAAGTTACAGCAGCATGAAAATTATAAGGTAAAATACAGCTGCTGCGCCCTGGATGGAATGCTGTAAGCATGCTCAAAACCTATCCCACAATGAATCTGCACACACACAATCTGCAACCTCAAGCACACGCTAACGGGGAACAGAGGGTGGAGCAGCCTGGAAACACCTTGGTCAGGCTCTATTGAAATCAGATGGTACTTTGTAGCTGATAAATCTGCACAGCACCTGTCAACCAAGGGAGATAGGAGAAGGTAATCTTGCTGCTGAACCAGCAACTGTGGTGAAATCACTCTCCTGAGATGAACTTGGCTCACCGTAACTTAACTGTAATATTAACTCACCCCATCATCCCAAAGTTACCTGCATCCAAGGTACAACCACCCCTCACTCAGCATGCACTCTACATTTTATTGACTATATCTTTTAACAGCAAAGCAAGACAATCTTACACCAATGAGCAACAAAAGTATGTATGACTAGAGTCACTCAAAATCCACCTAAACAAAAAGGAAGTTCATTGAAGGGTCCCCATAACAGGACACTGACACGTTAGTCAGGCAGAAGGGTGTGCTTTCTTCATGTGCTGACAGACTAATCAAACACTCAAGGTTTGAGGAAATCTCCACCTCTCACATGACAACCATCTTGTCTAGACCGTGCTTCTGCCAAGAAAGGTTGGACCAGATGATTCTGAAGATCCCTTTTAACTTGGTATGCTATGATTCTATGACTTTAAAACCTTATTGTCACAACTTGCTAATGTTGTCCATAGCAGTTGTTTCACAAATGACCAAAGTCTGGTTTTACTGAGCATACTTACCTGCTATTCTCATGTTTAGTCTTCAGCCAGCTAATGACACTATTGCATTAAAACAGCCACCTATGGGAAAACAAAACAAAACAAAAACTAAAAACCACTTCACCATAATTACAACCGGAAAAGTGCTTTTGTGATGACTAAAAAAATCCATTTTTTTTCTAGCCAATAAAATTAAAGATGGTTGTTCTGAATACCTATTTCTTAACACTCAGTTAAGGAAAGATTTAAGATGGATTTCTGATATCTTGCTTTCACTTGTTTCTCCAGGAAACAAGTGTTCTGAAGAAACATTAATTACATCTAATCCACTGCAAATTCAGTTTAACTTTCAATCCTTCCATCTGTGACCTAAGTACTTACCAGTGCTCTATCTAAGCAGTCTGTAGTTTCCTAAAGCTATGTGGTAAAAGTCAACAATTCCACCTGCACTCCTTCAAAACCCTACCTGCTTCTGGGTGCGAGTTGTTATTTGGCAAGATAGCATAGCAAACTATGCTTTGGAGAGAAAAGATTTAAGTATTTTGGCCTTTAGGATACTACATAAACTGCATTCAATGGAAGAAAGAAGGTCAACACTTTAACTATGTATTACAGAAACGTAACAATGCATTTGTCACTTCTAAGTACAGCCAGACAAATAACATGATGGTCAACAATGACAAAAGCACCAACTCTACTACTCTAATTATTTCTGAATAAACTGAAAACCACTCTAAGCAAACAGCACCTAAGCATCCACAAGCTTCTTGAGAAGAGCATACCACCACACAGAGTCAAAGTGGGGCCACAAACTTCACAGGCTCTGCACAAAAGTACCCACCTCCTCCTCAAGCAAAGCAGGGTCCAGAGTCCATACCACATCTTCTGCCCTCTAGCTGCAGAGCCAGGGCTGCTCCTGTCTCTGCACCACGCTCATGCTCACTTCTGCTAGGCCCACGCTGCACTGAGCCTGGATATCTGGCTCGACTTTCCCCCAGTCAGGGGCCTTGCTGAATCACCTACACTAAGGCCACATTTGAAAACGTAATCACCTATCACTCTAATCTAAGTAGCTGTTCCAGACCCCCATAACAAAAGCTACAGCATCCCTAACCCTCTGCAGTCCTATGCCATAATTTTGAAAACCATCAAAAACATTACCTTTAGAAATTATTAGAAAAACTGCTGTTATTAGAAATATAAATTATTTGGAGACAAGCACCAAAACACCCACATAGTTCTCATGGTCTATGCTAGGGAGAAAAAAACTGGTATTATGCAGACAACCTTTTGACTTCACTTAGTTCAGCATCTTCAAGTTCAGTGATTTGTGTCCAGATCCTCTTTGCCAAAGATTCAGTCATTGTGCTCTATCCCTTCAAGTTTACAAAAAAATGGTCAGCAGAGACACAAACAGGAAAAAAAAAAATTGCAAATACAGAAATATTTATTTCTATTCTATTAGAATTTGAAAATATTTATCACCAAAGTTTAAAAGCAGACAAATGTTTGTGAGTGCTAATGTTGCACTGTAAGGGAAATCTCACAGCATACTACAGACCATAATATATCCATTTAGCTGTAGCTACACATATTACATCCTCATATAACTTCTTTCAGTGAAAGGCTAGTATTTATCTGTCTTGTAAAAAGGCAAAAAAGAATCCGTCAGGGCAGATAAACTCATTTTATTTCAAAGTCTGTGAACAGAATTATTCTAGGCTTCTTCCTCACCACACACCCAGAAATATATCTATGTTACAACAAACACTGTCTGTACTTAGAACAACTACAAGCTTGTTTTAAGTTTGCACTGAAAAAAATAAGTTTCCTTTTTTGTTTTACTCTAAACAAAAACACATAATGAATTCAAAGCACGAAAACAAGAAAATGAACAAAACCAGAGAGAAGAATCTAAGTGAAACTATCACATGATCTAACCTTGACTGCCTTTATCCCAACATCCCCTTTCAGCCATCTCAGGGATCACTATTTGGTGCAATCAACAAATAAGAATATGCCTTCTTTTTCTAGTGTGGAATGTTTTTTTGATTTAGAAAAAGGAAAAATGAGTATACTATGCCTCAACTTGAAAGGCATTTAAGATATTTAGTGATTCTTTTTCCAAATTACAGTATACTGAAAAACCATGGGGTTTGATTTACAGAATAATACAGTAGTGATACAGTACAAACAAGTGTTGCACAACACTTCCCAGCTGCAGGAAAATAATTTATGGACAAGTCCTTTTCCTACACTGTATTATCTTAGATTTTATTTTTAAGTATTTCAAGACAGAACAGGAATAAAACAGGGCAAGCCATAACTCCTTATAAATGCTTATGGACCATTACTCCACATCTTTGGTACTAGACCTCATAACTGAGGTTAGAGAAATAATTAGAAAATTGATTTGGAATTTTTAATAATGCACATTTTAGGAGCATTTAAAAACAATCAAAGAACACAGGACCACAATTGAACTTGCTCAGATTCAGATGCATAAAATCAGTACCAACAACATTCTTTGAATGATGGCATGTCATTGTCCGGTTTCCTGCATGGAATTGCACATCTATCCAGAAAAAAGTTATTTATTCTGGATACAAACTACTAGGGAGTGGATATATGGAAAGACAGTTGGGAACTGAGATGACGGGTTGCTTTTATTCTGCATCCTTGTACATCCCAAACAACCCCCATAACACGCTAAAATGCTTTGCATAGGGCATAGAAGACAGTAGCTTACAATAAAAAAAGCAAAAGAAAAACAAAGGGCTTTCCCCCACTCTGCTCCACTTGTTGATTAACTTCTGTGCTATGACATATTCAACAGAAATACAAAAAATTTAATACATAAATCCACAGAGCTACTGCATGTATTTTTATTCATACCTAAACTAGTTTCAATAAGTAAACCAGCAGATGTTTGCTTTTAAAAGTAACCTGTGTCTCTTGAGGGAACCCTGCTAGGTCCTTCCCAGAGGAAGTTTATAATATGACTTCATTTAAGAAAATTACAAGCCTACAATCCTTCCAAGCAAATCATCATCATGTTTTGTTAGATGATATAAAGTTTCTCACACACTAAGACTGAGTTCTTTCTACATTCATGTGTTAGACAGAGTAGTCATCAAGCAAGTTTTCCTCCTAGAACCATTGTGCAAGACAAAAGTGCATTGAGAGAACGGACAAATTAACAGTTCTTATTAATACTGCCTCACTGACATAGCACTGAATGAAGTGCAGATTTTAGTCCCAAGCTGAATGCAATTCAATTTGGTTAATTCTGTATCAGGCTTTTCTTGACACTTGTCCAGAAATGGTGCTGTGGGACACACATCACTGGGGCAGGGGCACAGCCTCTGCCCTACTTACTGTGCAGAAAGCTGTGGCCACTTGCCACAAACTTCGGTTTAAAAGGGTTTCAAATACGATTGTAACTAATATTTTGAAGGATAATAATGAAACATGTAGATTAGTCTATTTCATTCTCAGGAACTTAATAACATGAGTGAATTATGCTTACAAAATAGGCACAAAAAAAACAAGCAAAGATGAGAGGCAAGAATTTAGATGATCAAGATAATTTTGAATTCTGACCTTAACTGATTAGGAAGAGGTCCCAAAATTAACAACGATACTTAATAAAACAGAAAGTAATACGCTCCAAAATGGACATCAAGCACAGCAAAACAAGCAGCAGAAATGAAAAAAGAGATTATAGCAGCTCTCTAATATTGGGGTCAACAATGTTGCACTGCCACAAAAGTGTAACTATTCACTGTGAACTGCACCAACAGGACTGCTGTCTACGGAAAAAAAAGCAATTACTCTGCTCTGCCTAAATAAACAAAAACTACCCTGCTGAATGTGCTATCTTGACTTTTACCTGGGACCCATGTGCAGTTTTTTCTATCGTAACACATAATCCCCAAATGGAAGAATCTAGATAAGAATTTAATGACCTAAATAAACCAAGTAAGGAATAAAAGAATCAAGTCTGCTTTGCAAGGAACTGTGAAAGAGAGAAGTAAGGATCAGACATCTTTATCTCTTATCGTCAAGGTGTCATTTTAAAATATTTTAGAAATAGATTTAGCTTTTTTTAAATACTATTAATTCATAACAAATTTAAAACACATATTCAATACATTATTATTTTAAATATATAATTTTATAATAGATACCTTTTTTAAAAATGCTGAGATAAACAGTTTTAAGTATTCCCTGGCTGCTGCTTACCTATTTGCAGTTATAATATTGAAGAAAAACAACCTTCCAGTTACAAGGATAAACAAAAAATATAAAAGGAGGCTGCAAATCATCATAAAAGTCTAGAAACAGAAACAGAGACAGTTTTTCTTAACACAGATGGTCTACAAGGGGTGAGCTAACGTCCCCTCCAATACTAAGCCCACATTTCTATACTATTATATGCAAATCTGTACCCGGGTTATGTAAAAAATCTGTGGCAGTCTGAGATGCTTTGCATTCGATTCAGGAGGGAAAATTTCCCCCGGACCAGGACTTAAGTGTTTGTATATTTTCTAGCAAGGTTAAATATTGCTATACCTGTTTACGTATATATCTGCTATTTATTAAAATGAATAGCATACACTGTACTAGAATTAAACAAGTATTCAAAATTACTTAGTACCAAAAAAAACCAAAAAAACAACCACAAACCAAAAAGGCTTGAGCTTTTATTTTTATTTCCAAGACTTTAGTAAATTAGGACATTGTCTTTTGTGGGTTTTTTTCAGCACAAACTGCATTCATTCCTCAATGATTAACAGATGCATTTTATTCTTGTCAGAGAACAGAAAAAAAATCCTCCAAACAAACAAAAAAATAGCTTTTTTTTTTTGTAAAATATAATCAATGAAACAACATTTTGTTTAATCCAGCCTCTGTTGATAAGGTATTTCAGTGTGTTGTATTCAAGCAGTTGAGAGCAGTGGTGGTTTTTTATTCAAAATTACACAGTGAATTAGATATGTCAAGGACAGCATTAGCTATTCTTATGTGAATTGTGGTTTTAAATCAGTGGTTGTGCCAACCTGAATTATATGCCATGGACAAAACAGCTGAGACATTCAAAATCATTCAAGATTATTTTATTAAAATGCAGGATGCATTTTCTTATCCACATGACTGCCTACTTTTCTGCTAGGCTACGAATAGTTTTTCCAACATGTTTACAAAATTAATTTAATTTAAAATTAGTGAAGGACACACATAGAAAAGAATTCTATCTTTAAAAAAGTACATAGTGTAACTCAATATTATTGTATAATCATGCACCATTTGTGTCTTCTGGAAACACAGGCTATGACCCCAGTAGTTGCTCCCTACAGGCAGCACTCCTACATCCATACAAATTCTTTGAGGCTCTGGCAGAACTCCACATAGGCAAAAGGTCTGTCCATACAGAACAATTTAGAGATTCAGGAACACATATTTTCTTTTCTCCTTTGTGACAAATGCTACCATGAAGTAAAATTATGAATTTCTTATAAAAATGACAACACTTGCCTGAATTGCATTCTTCCATATACATATTAAGATTCATCTTGGTATTCTAGACAACTGAATCAGACACAAAGTGTTTGCTTGTAAAAGTAAGATTTTATTTTACTTCTATCAAATTATATCTACAACAAATGAATGTAGATAAATTTAGGAAATGAAACCCAAGCTTATTGCAAAATTAAAAATAGATAATTCAGCTACTGTTGCATGTCCTGTGTTGCGAACACCACTATGTGGTTTCACTTTAAGGAAAGGAAATACATGAGAAGCAGCATTGTGCTGGAGTGTTTTGATACTTGATGTGCAAAACAAACCTCTCCCAAATGGTATGTCAAATCACTGACATTGCAAGCTTTTGCTAGTGGCATCAAGCCAGTACTTTCACCTTAGGCAACACACAAACACTGAAAAATTCTTCTGAATCCTGAGAAGCCGAGATAAAAGTACTAAGACACTCCTTCTTCCCACAGAGAATGAAACTCAACCCACATTCTTTTTGCAATTAAAACAATGAAACCAAACCAATCCAAAAATAAAGCAAGACCAAAAACAACAACAAAAAAAATCCAACCAAAAAAACCCCACACCAACCAAACAAAAACAAAAAACCAAACCAACGAACCAAATAAAAACCCCAAACCCACCAAACAAAAAACCCATCTAGCCTTATAAGCACTCAATCCATACTTTGAAGACTCTTTTCTATTACACAAAATTTACTGGTCCATATAGTTAGGAATGTGATTTATGGTCCCTAAAACTCACACTACTTATATATGATAAAGTAAATCATACCATTGCTGCTGACATACCTACTGAAGAGAATCTTAGCTCTATGTTTCATGGGGTTGGATAATATCACATGTTGAAGTTTAGACAGATAACATCCTCAAGGACAAATTGCTGAACCTCATTCATCAACTTACTTCTCCACTTCATCACAGCAAACTACATAAATCTCACAATAAAAATTTAAAAGAATGAAGTACCTCAAACTATTTTGTAACTGAAACACTGCTGTAATTACCACCTGTTCAAAGTTCAATACTAATTATTTCTTTTCTGTTATACTTTTAAGAAACAAAATTACAACCTTAATTTCATAAGACAGTGAAATCTGTTCAGTTTTTCCACACCAGAAAGTAAATAAAGCTTTGTAACACATTTATCTGTGGGATCACCAGGTTTCACTTCAACGCGTTGCCAGAATCTAGTAGATGTTTCAAATATACAAGAGCTTTCACGTCTTTATATCAATAAAAAATACCAAGCCTCTTATCAGAATATTGCATCACTATCAAGCAATATTATCCTGCCCTACAGAGCAATTCTCAACACAACTACCATACCAAAGAATATGTGCCTAAAGAACAATAAATGTACACATAATTACTGTAACTTCACAGAATGGCTCAGGTTGGAAGGACCAGTGGGTCATCTAGTCCACCCTGCCTGCTCAAGCAGGGTCATCCCAGAGCACACGGCACAGGATTGTGGCCAGATGGTTCTTGAATATCTCCAGCGAGGGAGACTCCACAGCCTCTCTGGGCAACCTGTTCCTGTGTGTGGCCACTGCACAGCAAAGTTCTTCCTCAGGAGAACTCTATTTAGGTGGAACTTCCCATGAATCAGTCACTGCCCATTGCCTCTTGTCCTGTTGCTCAGCCCCACCGAGCAGAGCCTGGCCCCATTCTCTTGACACCCTTCCTTCAGATACTTACAGACCTTGACAAGGTCCCATCTCAATCATTTCTTCTCAAGGCTGAACAGGCCCAGTTCTCTCAGTCTTTCCTTGAAAGAAAGATACTCCATGCCTTAACTATCACTGCTGGACCTGCTCCAGGAGCTCCATGTCTCTCATGTACTGAGGACTTGATAAAACCACATACAAGCACCACGTAAATTTACTTGAGCGCATGGCTACAGAACATCATTTTACACTGAGGCCCATTTTAAATAAATTTATCAAGCAAGCAAGGAGAAGAGGAAAGGAGCATTACAAATATTTCCTCTATAGTGCCAGGTTTATTGCAGGAAAACCAATCGGGTCCTCTGCACTGTCCTTCTCCCCAACCACAATAAGACTCTAGATAGTAGCTTTACAGTGTCAGAATGAGATGACCATCCTTTGAATGAGATTCATTTACTGCACAGATCCCCACACCAACCTCATCCCAGAGATGCATACCAAGACTACAAGCATGGCAAACCATGGGGTGTGTACATACTTTGCAAGGCAGAGAGGATTAAGACTACTAATAGTAACAAGGGACATCTCTACACACTGTTGGATATAAAACCCAATCTGTACTACCTACCAAGCATTTAATCTCCTTCAGCAAACACTCAGCATGATCTGAGGCTGCATGTTGGAGAGGAGTTTTAACCTTTGCTCAGCAGCAAGCTGATCTCACCAGGCAGCTGGGGGAAAGTACCCCTAGGTGACAGTCACTGCTCACAGCACTGCTGGTATGTCTGGTTCCTCTTGTTCTAAGGGACACTGAAATCCATGCTCCACTGCAGTGCCCCTTGCCATCAACTCATCTCCCATGTGAGGTGGCATTTGGGTAGGCTTTGGCCCTTTGCAGAATTAAAAGAACACATCACTGGCTGAGCAGAGCACCCAGCTTTGAGAAAGCACTGCACATCAGCTATGGGAAGAAGGGCAACAGCAGGTTCAACACACAGAAGGGCCATGCTGTGCCTACAGAATACTGCATAACTAGATCACACTGCATATATGGGACTGCTGCTGGTGCCTGATAACCTCCATGTGCATGAGACACCCAGAAGCAAAGGACTTCTGTGGTACAGGCAAGTTATTGCTACTGGTCCATATCATCACTGGACAGGCCATCATTTGTGAGTGATGAGGTGAAAGATTCTTGAAAATGGAGACAAAGTCAGTCAGTGACATGATTCTTAACCGCTCTAGAGTAACTCACTTCTTCCTACTGAAGACACACAAGACAGCCCCAACACCTGTAGTTTCTAGACTGGTTTCTGAGCATGAACATATCAGAACTAAGATCCACAACCTACATCTGGGCTAGGTGCAATCTTACAGCAACCACTACCAAAAACATAAGCCCTATCTGAGAGGAAATAATTTCACAGAAAAAAAAAATCTAGGGACAATGTATTCTTTTTATATATGTTTAGATAATTTGTACACTTTAATAGTTAGTTAACAACTGGTATACATCCACTAACTAAAATCCAACACAGACATTTTCTGTCCTTTGAGATGTTATAATCTAAGCATCATCGTGGGTGGGGAAATCTAAAGTTACGCCGCATAGCAATTTACTGTATGTCATTACCTATGTAGAAATTTGCCACTTTAAGAACATATAAACTCCTCTGAGGAACAGCATCCCTCAGTGACAGAAAGGTGCTTATTACAGTGAGCTTACCACTGAGACTCTGTGCACAGCTGACATTGAACCACTGCATACTCTAACAACTCCTGATGCGATCCTCTCTGGATCATGCTGTTCTAAGAGAAATTCCCTAATTGTTACCAGAACTCCTTTAATAAACTTCTCCCTGAATTGACTCAAATGCAGTTCCAAAACCATTCATGTGTCACTGATATTCAGCTGACCAGCAAGCACACAAGCAGCCATGGCAGTTCCATCAAGCACCTCCCCTAGAAAGCGCGTGAGTATCGAGGCTGATCAAAAAGCAGAATTAAGTCTCTGGGAGCAGGTCAGCGGCTTTCTAGCAGCAGCAGTACTAGCTAACACCAACTTAAACATCTGTGAAATGATGACTCAATTCGTGATATCAAAACAAAAAATAAAATTGAAATCTTTGCCACTAGGAGATGGTTACTTTCTCCTCAGACAAAAGACAGCTGGAGAGAGGGTAGGAGAAGGGAAGAAAGACAGCCAGTCACAAGAAAGCAAGTCTTATGAATAGAGGGGAGACTGTCATGTATTTCGATGTTAAGATTTTAACTGGACTGTCATGAGAACTAGCACATGTTTGTACATATAAACATATTGTGCAACTTTCTGCCACTGACTCAACAGTCATATTAAATGCAGGGCAGTTTACTCCAGTAGCTCCCTCTGTCCTGATGGTCTTCTAAAGTTTCTCCTCTCTTCCACGAGGTCTGTTCCACATTCTCTTGGCACTGAGGGTATGTGAGGCCAAGGCTGGAAAATGCTAAGGTGCAGCTTAGTCTGCAAATGAAGATACAAACTATTTTTGTATTATAAAAATATGGTACTGTATATAGCTAGCAAAAACAGTTGAACAATTCCAAAAGAGAAACTATTGTTAATGCCCTGTGAAAACTTTAGTGTGATTGAATTTCAGGAACCCTGGGTGAAATACCATTTAATACAGTCATCCACCATTTATTATAGACATCAATGAACTACTGAAGAAGGATAAGATTTTTAAATTTATGGAGAACACCGAGACTCAAGCAGATGGAAACAAATTACAGGGTGGAATTAGAGCTACAAATAACCCAGAAGAATATTTCTTTATTTTAACAAAAAAAATTCCTAAAGTCCTCTCAGGATGCATATACCCTTAACCAAAGTATGAGGAGGCTATGCTTGGATTCATAGTTAGACACAGAATTTTAGATGATGAAGCAGGAAGCCAGGAGCACCTATTTACAGGTTACAGATATGAAATGCTAAGAAATGAGATTTCAAGCAGCAATACCAGTTAAAAGTTACTTCCTCATCACCCGTCTGTTGTGTTCTCACATCAAGAGGCCTCAGGCCTACATGGTATTAGGAAGCATGAAAACTGATTAGATAGGTGAGCTCACCTGCCAGGCTGCTCCAGCCCACGTGATTTTGCTCTTTAAGGAAACTTAATGCAGTAAAAGAGAATCTAACTTATGCCAGATTAGAGGACAACTTTCAAGAGTGTTGAGAGGCAAAATGCAGCAGCACTGGGCTGCTAGTTTTGCTCACCCATGTCATGGTCTCACAGGAAGGCTATCAGATTTCTGACACTGATGCAAATTACTTTTTTTCTGAGAATTTATGTACAATCTTGGCTTCACACCAATGTGAGACTTCTCAGACAGATCCTTCTAAACTGCAAAACAATTGCAATAATTCCAGTACTGTTGACAGCAAAACAATTGTCACAGGGTTATGCAGCTGGCCATTGGCAGGTAAAACATAGAGGTTTCCAACAATTATGCCTCAAGTCCTACATAGTTTCAGCAAATTTTAGTGAAAAACTCAGAACTGAACCTACACCTCACTTATATAATGACTCATGGACATACTGATTACAGATACAAGTAGAAAGACCTGCAGCCATTACACTCACATGTCAATTCCCTGACTTCACTGGAACTACAGGTTTAAAAACCAGAACCTAAGTTCTATTTGAATAACAAATTCTCTTTGATCAATTTAAATCTTTAAGAACAAGTTCTCTGTGTCTGATAGGGATTCATTTCATAGACACCTAATCTGTAGGCTACAAAATAATTTGTAAACAGACAGGTATTTTTGCACAGCACCAATCCATCTTATGACCTTATTAAATGAAAAATTAAAAATCTGTTTCTTGTATGTTAGTATTTTCCCCAAAAACCTGAAAACTAAACATTCAGGAATTCACTTTTTAAATATTAATTTTCCAAAGTTCCACTAAAACTTTAAACTCTGTATAAATTATCCCTCTCTTCTTAAAGCAGTAAGAGTTCTCATTAAATGTGGGTGGTCACTGGATGGTTGCACTCAAAGAGCTGTGGTCAGCAGCCCAAAGTCCAAGGGACTAGAGCAGTGAAAAGTGTTGTGCCTCATAGGTTGGTATTGGGATGGTCATTAGACAGGGACACAGGTTTGCCAGAGGTGGCAGGTAACCCATCCCTGGAAGCACTCAAGGCCAGGTCTGCATGGGGCTTTAAGCACCCTGGTCTAGTGGAAGGTGTCCCTGCCCATGGCAGGGGGGCTGGAAAAAGACTGTCTTTAAAGTCCCTTCCAACCCAAACCGTTCTATGATTCTATGTAGAGCACATGCGCTGAAGCACTCGGGCTGCACTTAGAGAGGGCTGGGCAGCAACTCGTGGTTCCGTGAACCAACTATTATTATCTATTAACTCTGCACTCTTACTGGGTGAAATGGTCAGGGCTTTCGCAAAGAGATGGAAGCAACGGCCTGCAACAAGCAGCTGCTTCCTCCATCCTGAAGTGATTAGGTGTTATTACATGACAAGAGCAAGCTATTAGCTTGTGAAGAGCCTACCTGCAGGCTTAAAGCAAGTCACAAAACTTGTTGTGCCACACAAACAACTATGCAAATCAACAGCTGAAAAAGATTTCTTCATACTTAAAAGAAACCCTGGGGGAAAATATGTGCTAATGAAGACACTCATACTTTGAGAAGTTTCGAAAGCTTTTAAAAAAAGAAAACAACACGACTGTTGTACAGCCATTAACTAGCCATTTCTGGTGTGGGTTTGTGGTTTTGATTCTCTTTCTAAATAGCTCCCCAATTAGTATTAAATAAATACTCTGTTAAAAGAGAGGAGCAGTCAGCTGGGTTCACCAGCAAAGAGCCATCACGAGCTCCAGGTCAGTGCGGCATTATAGGCCACGCAGAACATTAAAATTACCTGCATATGCAAAGATCTTGACCCAAGTCTGGAGTTATTACTTTGTCATTTATCCCCTTTTAAATGTGAGAAAACGGCAAGATAAACAAGTCAGGTGAGTTACACAGCCCCTTAGTGGCTCAGCCAAACACGTGACTTAACATATGGCAGCATTTACCTGAGAGATGAAAAAAAAAAATACATTATTTCTGTATTTTTTCCTACTTCAGCAACTCAGAGGCCAGTAACCAAAGGCACACAGGCTGATTCGACAAGTACCCCTCTGCAAACAGCACATTCAACTTCCTCAGGAGTTCACGGCTGCTCTCTGTAAGGATGCATTTAGCGTTTTAGCGAAACAGCAGAGCCCTATCACCCACCTGCCAACAGCGTCCGCGACCCCGACCTCCACAGAGACAGCCAAGGGAACACCACCACCACCGAGCACCATCTCGCTTTCACCGAGCTGACTTTGTTTCAGCAGGAAGGAGCTGCCACGCTGCCAACGTTTCACTCATTTCCCTGGACCGGGGCGTCCTGCCGGCCCGACCACCGCCACCCGCTGCCTCCTCCGCCTCCTCGTCCTGCGCGGCCCCGCCGGCAGCTCCGGGCGCTCGCTCCCTGCCTCGCCGCCGCCTCCAGGCGGGCCCTCACCCCCTGGCCGGGCCGGGACGGCGGAGGGCGGGAGGAGAGAGCCCCGCGCAGGGCAGAGCCCGGCTCCGACCCGCGGCCCCGGCCCGCCTCAGCGCTCCCGGAGCGGGAGAGGATGGGGGAAGGGCCAGGCGGCCCGGGGAAGGGGCACCGCTGGGCACAGCCAGCAGCGGAGGCAGGGGCTGGCGGCTGCCCCGCGCGGAGGAGAGCGATGCGCGCCCGGGCGGCGGAGCCAGCGGTGGGATGCCCGGCGGGAGAGGGGCCGGGCCCGGCCCCCGCGCAGCCCCACGGAGAACGCGAGCACCTACCGGGGCTGTAGGGCGCGGACAGGTCGCGCAGCGTCCCCTCGGCGCCCGCGCCGCGAAGGCTGTCCCGGCCCGAGCAGG